>CM073771.1:66331026-66661026 GCA_037158775.1 Hetaerina titia
TGACGGACTTGGGTGGACTTATATATGTACATGTATAAACGGTTCTGTTCCTAATTCCTCTTGAGAAAGGTGGTTGGACCACCGAAAATTCGAGAACCAGTGAGTTTTTCCTCTTTTGTGTTTTGGTTTCTGTGTTTGTTATGACTTATCAGTGAATTTATATATATATATATATATATATATATTCAAACACGAAATCCCGCCCTATGGCGAACACATATTCATTCATATGGAAATAGATATAAGGAAAAGAGGATAGGAACACTTATAAAGGACGAACACAGGCAACACAACCTTATATCTATTTCCATGTGAATGGATGTAAATATATATACACACACACACATATACGTTCTTATATCTTCTATTGTCCATATCCTAGCACGCACGTGTGTTTAGGTGCTAACACTCCTCAGTTCCCCTCCACCTTTCCCCCCCTTCTTCTCGACCCCCCTACCCCGCTTTCTATCAAAGCCACATAAATCCAAAATGGTGAGGGAGCACATCTGACTGAATGTCGCTGGAATGGAATTATGAACTCGTTCAATTTTTTTCTCTTTTTTTCAGCGGTTCCGTGGTCGTTATGTCAGGTGCACGCGAGACTCGTACACACAACAGACGCGAACGCACACGAACGCTCGTGAGCACATTTCCACACGCACGGAACCATACGCGCCACAAACACCGAGCGCACCACGCGCAGGTCCGCCACGCGGGGGACTAGACGAGGCGGCGGAGGCCAAGAATCCGATCGCGGGAAAAAGATTTGAAATTGCGTGCGTGAATGAGTGAAAAAAAAAGAAGTGAAAGGTGAAGCCATCTTGGTTCTCCGACTCACCCACCACCTCAAATCCCTTAACTTTCCTACATGGGAAGGCATTGGAATGAGGCTGGTGAGTTTATACGTCGCTTGTTTCTCCTCTTTATATATGTACATGTATATCTGTCTCTCTCCCCTCTCTCTCTCTTCCTATCGCTCCCTACCTCCCTCCCCTCACTCCGTTCAACGTCTGCGCGAGTCATTTCTTGAGGCCCTTGTTACTTTTTTGTCACGCTGTGTAGAGAAGGGTTCATTAACTTGGGGAGGAGGAGTTTTTCTTTTTATTCATCAACTCGAGACTTTAAAAAGGTAAAGCGTTGGTTCCGGTGGTGGTGTTTTTTTACGACCGCGCGGAGGAAACTTGGTCCCGACTTGAAGGATGTACTTTTCGAACTTACACGACTCCGGGCCAGCAGTTCTTATGAAGAAGTCGCACTATCGACATGCGAGTACGCAAACGGCGGGGCCTCTTGGCATTCTTCCCCGGGTCTAATCGTGAACTGCACGAGTGTCAACTGCATCAGATGTCCTGTTTTAAGAGGATGTTAATGAAATTTTTTCCTCAAAATTCCTTTCAGCCTTGTTGGCGTAGTCGTCTGGTTATGGAAGCTCGTGCGAATTTTAAATTTAAATCCTTCATTGCGAAATAACCGCCTGTTTGAAATGAAGTTATTTGAGATTTTTTTGTGGAATTATCTCATGAAAGTGATTCTTGATTTGCATATTTATGAAAAAGCTGATCTCAAACTCTAAAACCACTACCGTGATAATTATAAAATGTACCGTTGCAAATGAATATTATGTCAAAAACGATTAACGTTCTTCACGTCCAGTCGAATAATTTTGGATGTACAATATTCTATTAGCATTTAATCTTCCCGATCTTACTGTGTTAACTAAATAATACAATTAATTTATCGTGAATGAAAATTTGATCGTAAAAATTTCGATGGGTTATTCCTGCATAAATTTTAGGAAACTTAGAAAATCCACGGGAAAATAGATGTGATCCTAAGGGACATTTAATGAATCTAATTATATTAACCGACACCTGGGTTATGCTTATTTAAAAATGTAATTAACTTTTTTTATTCAACACGCAAATATACATTTAGCGCCACATTATGCTCACCATGGTAATTCCGGTGCGATATTTTCGCGGTAGCAAATTTTTCTACGGCGTCATTTAAAACGCTATTGTCCCATAATTATAGGAATGACGTGCATGAATAAAAAAGGGAAATTTGCCATTGGCAACAGCTTGGATCTAAAAAGTGTGTTCACGTGCTTTATCTTGTGACAAAATTGCACTGCACGTGTTTAGGAGAAGGGCGCGGGAACAATGAAAATAATATATTTACGCGGGATTTTTAGTGGTTTGCTCTTCCTCCCCCCCCCCTTCCCTCTCGTCCCCTCCCCCACTCTCCGTCCCACCCTCTTTAAAATGCCAGAATAATTACTGCAAATAAAAAGCGTCATATTTCCTCTCTCGCTTCAGCCCGCCCCTTTCCACGTGTTATCCTGCTTTCGGAAATTCAGAATGGAAACTGGGTAGGGAACAAAACACTACTCGCTCGCCAGATTTTTATCTGCTCGAAGCGGATAAAAACAAATCTCGACCGGCCAAAAGGCTTCATGAGGGTGAAAAGGAGCAGTCGAAATTACCAGCCAAATCATTCCGATGCCCGCCACATAAAAAAATTGTGCTTCACTAAACTAACTAACCTCACCTATTTCGCCAACCCCAACTATGCCTCTAAACCTTGGACTGATTTAGCGATTATAATAGTAGTTCCTTCGTTCACAATATGACGGTTTGCAGGGATCAGCAGACAACTTGGTGCACTTTTCTAAAAATTCTTCGAACATTTGGTAACTGCATTTCAAGCTGGAGAAGGTGAGGAGCCGTTTTGATGAAGTCGAAACCATCAAATGAACTCTAGTCCATTGTTCGATGGCTCGTTTTAATTCTGGCTGACCCTGAACTATAAAACCGCTCCAGCATTTATTATGTTAAGTCCGTAATTCGTGAGAAAATTTGGATCGCGATGATGAGCGAGCAACTCTAGGGACGTATTTTTCTCCCAGTCCCTTCGGCGCACTTCCATAAGAATTAAGTCATGTGAAATAATTCGCAATCACTAAGTGCACTTGGTCAGAACTCTTCATCCTCTCTATACGAGTAGGCCTTTCCCCCCTCACCATTTATGTGAAGAGTTTTCCTCTCACCCCCCCGCAGTAGTCGCAGTCCTTTTTTTCGTCACGTTTAATGCCAGCAGTGAATGCATTCCTATAGTTTTGTTACCACTCTGAGAGGTACACGGCATTAAACCGACGAAGTAGAATTTTTGAAGGAAAATATACGTAAATATAAATGCTGCATCAATTGAGTTTCGTCACACTATTTACGGCTTCAACTAGTTTCATGTTATGTTATGGTGTTTTGAATTTTTTTTGCTGTTATTTATGACGCTTTATTTTAATAGCGAAAATACTCTGGTATACAAGTAATTTCTTGTAATTTGATAAAATTGTGTTGATATCTTTCAAGTGTCTTTTCATCATATAAGCAGCCTTATTCTATTTTTAGTATTTACCTGGATAAACTAATTATTTAATTCTGCATTTCTTCAACAGTAATGATAGATTTTACTCTACGCCTGTTTAATTAGGTATACTCAA
This sequence comes from Hetaerina titia, assembly GCA_037158775.1. NCBI lineage: Eukaryota > Metazoa > Arthropoda > Insecta > Odonata > Calopterygidae > Hetaerina > Hetaerina titia. The sequence continues at coordinate 66,334,529 of CM073771.1, forward strand.
TTGGATATTGCCACAAAAGAGATGGTAAAACAATTTATAAAATTTGAAATAAGGTTTTGAATGCAACGTGGGACATTTTTACGGGTAGGAAGGTTTTAATTATTATTATATAATAATAATAAATAAATAAAAATAATTAAAACCTTCCTACCCTATATTCTTTTAAGAACCCTACGAAATTACTTCCATATATGTACCAACCCTGCCTCAAAAGGATGTAAATCCGAAGTAGTAAATAGGTTTACTACCTTACGAGGGACCGATCACGGACGGTGAATACGAAGGGAGAGTGCGCCTGGTTTAACCTTCACAAAGGTGATCAAGAATCACAGAACTTTGTTTATTGGTCATTCTAAGTTGAAATCCTCAACTGGCGGGAAAAAATTGTTTGAGATGTTGAGAAAGAAACAGCTGCAGACTGCCAAGTGAAAGGGATTAGAGAAGCCTTTCGCATTGACGGGGTGACCTGAAGCCGTCAAGGTAACTCTATTACGTGCGGGAATCTTCCTAGCTCGCTAACCAGTGATGACAAAAGAAGCGTTTATTAATCGGGTGATGCTCTTTGCAATGTAATGATAGATTTCCAATGTTTAAGTACTGGGTTGTATCACAAAGTTCCCTTTGCCCGTAAGTAATTAATCTGAGGGAGTGCATGGAGGCATGATTCGAAGCCACGACCTTCCAGTTTCAATGCCGATCTGACTCATATACAAAATATCACGCAAGCCTCTACAAGGACGTGGACGGGGAGTGTTATACATTACCACACGTATATGCACGAGCATAGTGTACAAGTATATATTATGGGAAAGATCAACCCCAACCTTGCCCACCATTAAGAGTACGACTCTTCGACTCTCCACACTTAATCCTTCCTCCCATCATTTCATCCAACGTACCTATCCTTTTATTACTCGCTCGATGCTTGCCATGTACATATATATATATATATATATATATATATATATATATATATATATATATATATATATATATATATATATATATTGTTATGACTGTATGTCGTGCGAGAGAAGAACCTTGAACCTGTCAGTGACGGTATCTATACATGTGTGTGTAATCCAATTTCGGGGCTAAGGCTAAACAACATCAGTAGGCCGTGGCGACTTACGGATTTTTATGGCCGTGTATTGTATTGGAATATAAACTTGGGACATATTTATGGTGAAGTAACTAATATCATATAGCGGGTGAAACACAAGTTCATACTTTTGGGTCAAAGCATTCCATTATGCTCTAGAAAGTCTTGTAGAATTGTCAATGATCGTGGAGACACGGAGCGGCCTTGCACATTGAATGCCGATATTTTTAACGTCAGAGCTGTTGATATTATAATGATATTTTCGGAGACTACCTCTCAGCTACCGGTGTATCTTGGAATTTTCGCGCTCATCAAAATGGCGTCTCTCTCTCTCTTCCTCATTTATTCATGTCGATTTAACGTATCGGGCGCGTCGACGGACATATAAGACGAGGAGGCATTTTCGGGTCGCGGGGTACGACCTGAGCAAATTCCATCGCAAGCACACGACCTCCCCTCCGCCACCGCAGCCCACGGCCTCGCACACAAGGCCCCCCACCCCGCCCACTCTCCCGACCGTCCGCCAGCCGCCCCCCATTCACTTCGCTGCCCCCCCCCCGTCCCCCGCCGCTCATTCCGCATTCGCCGAGGACCTCCCTCCTCGATCGTTTAATCAGCACCGCCGACCTCACTCCGCCACTCCAGAACCTCGCTCGCTCTCCAAACCCATTGAAATCTTCCCTTTCCCTCTCCCCAATCCATACACATCCTCTCACCAGTTCCACAGTGAGATGGAATGACGATTTAGTAGGAGGAAATACAGAGCACGGACTGGATATTTTCTAAACCATTGAAGCCAATCTCATGGTTCTAATGACTAAAAGGCGATGCAGCGCAGCGTTTTCTGAACAATTAGTTGTGATCCAACGTCGCTTGATTTGTTGTAGACACCAATAATCGGATCATAAGCTTTAGAACGAAAATTAAATCGAACGATTAAATATATGCACAGGAATTAATCATAGCTTTTCATTAGTAGCCTATTGAAAATTACTTATTTAAAACAACCCAAATAGAATATTAAGTGTAACCCAATATTGAGTGTACTATATGTGTGTGTACGTATAAATGTGTGTCTATATGTGTACATATATTTATACACATACATACGTGTATACCTGTATATGTACACACACATTTATTCATAACAATAATCGCTTAACTGCGATATATATATATATATATATATATATATATATATATATATATATATATATATATATATATATATATACATATATATATATATATATCGCAGATCTCAGTGTAAATTAGATTTCCTCGATAGCTCAGGTGGTTAGAGCATCCGCCCGGCAAGTGGAAAGATCCAGTGTTCGAGTCCCGGTTAAGGAAATATTTTTACACTAGTGGTCTGCTTGATTCCGCCTTCCCCCACCTCTCCTGTGTTCGTCTTTTATGTGTGTTCCTATCCCCTTTCCTTATATCTATTTCCATGTAAATGATTATTTGTTCGCTGCATGGCGGGATTTCGTCTTTGAATGTGTGTGTGTGGTGTTGCTAACATCGATTCATTGAGATAAAATGACTCTGTTACAACCAGCCCCATGTGGGTTCCACAATCGATTTCCGGCCCAAATTAATTGTCACCCTATGGACAAATACATATGAATGCTGATGAGAGTGTGGTGTTCTATTGATGGAATAAGTTATAGTTTGTATTAATTTCGTGTACTTTGTCTTACGGGTGCTCTGCCCCGTACCAATATCGTCATTCTCTCGGCCGTTCTCATCCCCTCTGCTCCCCTCCTCCTCTCTATCCATCCATCTCTCGTCCTATGCCTCATTTCCGTCGCCATAATGCATCTCCCTTCCCGTGCACCCCAATATACTCACCGCCGTACCGGGGGGGATGGTGGTAGGGGGATCTTTAGGGATGGGAGCCCCTCCCCATGTAAATTGGGGTGCAGGGTGAGGATGGGTGGGGACGGGAGTGGGGAGTGTGGGAGGCGAAGTCGACCCGCCGCCGTCCAACAATGGGCGAGAGGGAATGAGGGTTTTCCCGAGAAAGCCATGTGAATATTTCACGCTTATTCTCACTACGGAGCTGGCATTCAACCGGTAGTTTTCGGCTGTATCGACCAGGAACCGTGTATGCGAGTGTCTGTGTGTGTATGAGTGTGTGTGTGTGTTTTTGTATATGTATGTGTGTGCATGTCGCGAGAAAGCGAAGGGACGGGAGCAGTGGGGCCCTCTGACGGCTGAACACTGGACTATCTCCGTCCCACCCTTTCCGAACCACTAAAAATTCCCTTTCCTATATTCGCCCTCCGCCTTCCTCCCACATTACGGAGGACTGGGGGCCTGAGGTGGACGGGAGGGAGGGGTGGACGGCGCATATCTTTCGCATTGTTCTCCCAGTGTGTTCCTGTCAGTTATCTTCTTCTTCCGTGTCCCTACTAACCATCGCCAAAATTGTCTCTCTCGCTCTCTCTCTCTCTACCTCACTTTGACTCTCACTCTCTGAGCATAATTCCTTCCTTTTGCCACCACTCTCAGCGTGCACCATTTCCAAACTCACCTTAACTCGCTCTGGTCACGTAGGGATCCCATTGTTTAATTAATTGTATTTAGCGTCAAATCGTGGAGTCCGTCCTCGCAGAGTGTCACTCACACACACTCAAGTGAACGAGTTCGGAGGGCTGTCGTAAAAATATGAATTGACGTGACGGAGTTGTGAACCCCAATCTTCAGATTACGTGACGGAAATTCAATCAGTTCGAAAGACAAACCTTGGGGAAAAGTCACATTCTTCAAAAGGAACTTTTCCCCAAGGAGTAATTTTCGAGGGGGTTTACTCAGACTTTATATTCACAGCGTGAAGTTTTCGTATTTACCATGTGACCACTTCACGTCGATTTATATTCTTCTCAAGTGAGCGAGTCTAGCTGGGTAATCACAGTTGCGATGGTTACCCCATTGAGACATTCAATGACCCAAACGACTGATTAAAAAATAGTGACAATGACAACACAGCTTCCAGGGCTTGTCCCAAACATACAAGTAGGCTATTTCTCGTCGTCTTTTCCGATCCAAAAGGCTTTTTCCCCAAATATTTTGTGCCTAGAGGGTAGACAAAGAACAGTAAGTTTTACGTGGAAGTCCTCGAAAAGGTGCGGGAAAGAGTTAAACGCGTCAGGAAGGATATTTTTGCTAACTGGAGGCTGCACCGCGACAATGAGTCCTCCCACATTGCCTTTCTCGTGAGCTAGTACTTGGCCAAGCACTGGGTGACAATGCTGCCCCAGCCGTACAACATTCGATGTGACAACACCGGATTTATTTTTGTTCCCATGAATAAGAAGGAGCTTGTAATATGACCATTTTGGAATGCTAGATAACGTAAAAGACACCGAGGTTCCTGTCGACGCCTTCCAAGAAGGTTACCGTGACTGGCAGAGGCGCTGGCATCGAAGTGTCGTAGCACAAAATTGCCATTTTGGAGAAATTTAATTTTTTGGGGCAGACCCTGTACTTTACTCAACGGTGCTAGTTTAAGTAAGTGTATAAATACGTGGATGAGGGGTATATATCCAATTAAAGCATTTTTTCACAATTTGAACATGTTTTTCGTGAAATAATCGAATAAAAATCGTTTCCCTAGGCTCATATTGACCGAAATGAACACCTTCCTCAGATTTGGGGTCAATAATTCAATTCCTAATCCCCAACCAAGCGCACAAAGAACCGTAAACACTGTCCGCATAATTAATTTTTGATCTTATCTAATGCAACCTCATGTTCCTTATCTACGCAGTTCTGTTCTCTGAGTAAATTCCTCTCTATTCGGTAAAATTAGAAGGTAAATGTAGCAGCTAGAATTATAGTTATATAATGTAGCAGCTAGTATTTTAGAACTCTTCCGTTTTAGAGCTCATTCGAAATTTGGCGGTACAATAAATCGATTAAGGTCTACTTTCTAAAATCATTTCCGAGTTAAAAATAGTTGGCGCTATCGATCGGTTTCCTATCCGTATCTATTAATTAATGTATTATTGCTCATTTTAATTCATTCGCATCCTTGTTTAATGAATATGCCCTGCGGATAAAATAATTCTTCATCATCTCTCTTTACTGGCAAAAAAACCCATAATACATAATTTCCGAGGCCCCATTTGTGGGATGGAATATAAACCAGAGACTTTTGAATAAACATGCGTCACAAAAACCGCCAGGCTAATAAAGTCATAATGGGATTTCGAGTTTTTATTGCGAGTTCGTATCTAAAATGGCTCGGTGGTGTTGGTAGGTATCAGCTTGCATATTTTTCTGCTGCTGCTCAATTTAACAGTCCTCTTTATCCTTCTATGAATGAATGGCTCTCTTGGATGGGTGTTTAATAATCTTGGATCAGAGCATAACATTATTTATCTATACTAGTGTAATTAACATGCATTCCGTAGCAGTGCATCATCCGAAAAATGTTTTCCTTTAGTAGTCAAGACATTTGGTAACATCAAAAATCGATTGAGTAATCTTTCTGTGACAAAGTGAATGTGTTTCTAACAAAAAAAAACCAATTACAAGTTCATTAAAAGTGAATCATTCACACAATCGACGCGAATTATAGTAAGTAAAATGGCAAATAGCCACTTATTCTGGAAATTAGTGTTTTTTGGAAACATTAGTCCTTGATCGAAGTCGTATTAAAATTCCAACCCATTAAACAGTAATAGCTATATCAAGAATTAACTTTGACTCTATGCGCCCATTAAGATGGGCAGTCATTTGTATGCCTCGAAATGAATGCGTTTTTTAAGTAAATGGCATCATTTTTTTTTTAATGTGTATTCCGGCGTTTGCGACTAAAACTCATTGTTCCATTTTTCAAAATACCCTTCGAAATTTTCATCACCTCCGCTGAACGTTTTAATGGTTTTGCAAACATGCTAAAGCTTTTTTATCAACGCTTGCAACGAAAGGGCCTTTGCCTCATTGTTGAAATGCTGATCAGCTAACCGAGGATTTGACCTCTTTGAATAGGCAAGTGATTGGGGAAACTTCTATTATGCTCACGTCTCGTGAATATCCCCCGTATTTTCACAAAGACGAGCTTTCCGAAGACCTTTCTTAGTCTACTCTTTCCACGATATTTAAACGGAGACACTCTGGTTATTACTTTTGATTGACAATTTAAGTTTCCCCTTATTTAGCATTGTGTTTGTCGCCCTCGCCCGCTACATGTTCTTTATTCTGCGAAATTTACACATTATGTCACTCTCCATTAGGCTAATATGAGTTGACATTAACATGTTATTTTTTTTTGGTTTCGTCATCTTTTCAATTTCCTCGTCTATAGTTTCTGAATCATTGGTCGATAATCCACGAAAGTAACTTTATTCAAATGGAAGGCAATCTTAGACATAGAATAACACAACCATTTAGCATTCTTTAGCGTTCTTAATCTTTTTTCAGTTCCCAAATATATGGAGATTCTGTGTAAACCATCCTCGGTCAGAATAATGCCTCACACCCCATCCATTCCGTTGTCATATATCATCAATATCTCCTAGCACGTGCATTTTCAGGTTCTCATTTGATTGGTTTATAAGTAAACTTAAATAATAGGCACAATAAATTAGCGGATCAAAATTATCGAGATGGATAAGAAATAAAAAAGCGCTTCTTCAATAGTGAATCTGTAGCGACATGTGACAAAAAACAGCCTTCCTGATTGATTACCATCGTAGGTCACAGTCCAAGGATCAGTCAGTTGGATTCTTCTCTCACATGAGAATTATTCGGTTAGGTAATCTTGTTCAAGATTTTTCCAACCAAATTTTTCCCTGCATTGCTTTTTTGCCCATCAATTTTTAGTGTACCACTATGTCTCAGAATGTATCGTGTTACATTTCTTCTCATCTGTTCAGTAACATCCTCAGACTTTCAACACTCCAATTCTCTCTAGATGACTTGTGCATTAAAATATCTTTACAACGCTTAGATCTTCAAAATCCTTCCCTTGTACCAAATCCCATTACATTTACGATCTCATCCAAAATGTTTTCTCAGCAGTCCTCGGAAAAGTACTACAGTAATTTAAGCTTTAATAAACCACACCAGGATTACGTGACCAGCGTTATTTGGCATCAGAGCAGTATTTTGTGTTCTCGTAGTAAAAGTTTTAATTGTCCGCAAGAAGGTGACATCCGACTGCGGAATCCATTTGCCATAGGGATCGGTGGGTATTTTTTGCGTAAGATATTATTGATCTGAAGAAAGTTGAAAGGGAAACCCAGCGCAGAAACTATTTCTTCTAACCACGTCGAGGTTTAGCGTCCCATCTAAAGAAATGAACAAACAATGCGTACCAAGTGGCCTCCACGCAGAACCGAAGTCCGTCACAGTAATCAACATGGTTTAGGTTGGTTTGATAGCTGAGAGTGGAGTTCACCTCGAACCAAGCCCTACGGCGCGTGAAATTCAGTCACCCTTGGGTTCAGTTCAGGGAACAGTTCCCTCGTATCACCTGTGGTTTTCCAGGAAGATCTGGAACAGTAAATATCCCACAACTGACATAAAACTTTGAGTGTCCTGAAGCGTCACCCAGGTTTGGGGCCGTATGATCAGACGTCACCGAGGTTCGCAATAATACGCCACAGTTCTAAGACGAATTCTCCCTAGTTACCTTTTTCATCAGTCTTCACGTAAGGTGTAAATCCTCCTTATTGAATATTCGGAGGCAAACAGAAAAGGATAGTGTCCCCAAAAATGAGTAACTCGGTCATGATTATTTCGTTCTGATCTGCTGCAAGAGCTCAAACTTAAGTGACGACTAACGATAACATCTTTGAAGCTCTGCCCTCCATCAGACTAAGGCGCTGCCCAATAAGCTGCTCACCTGTAACCGAATTCCCGATCGGAATATTGCTGGAAAATTTGCCGCCACCTTGTTTTCAACCTGGAACTTCGGGAACCCGGAAGACGTAGTAGACAGTGTATTACTTAGATTAGGCACCTCAGCAGGTCCATTTCGTCTCTCTGATTTTATTTCCTCTCCCTTCATCCACGGGCTAACCTTTCTCTGCTCAACCTCCATCCCCTCTCCGACTCCTCCATTACGGAACCTCCTCCCCGCCCCTGCCCCGTGAATTGCATCCTTCCCGTCAGACATCCCCCACTCTGTCCCCCTCATTGGTCGTCGTCGTCTCCCTCCCTCCTCTTTTCGAACTCGCACAAAACCGTGTACCCCTCACCGCCCCTCGATCACTCCGAAAGTACGTACACACGTTCTACAACATCATTTCGGAAAGGATATAGGAGAGGACACTCCTTTCCTTCCAGCCCACCACCCCCACAAACACTCACTCCTGCTCGTCGCCCCTGCGTTCCCCTCACAGATGGGAGTGTTCCATACCGACCCCCTCTTTCTGTATTTTGCACCCCTCCTCTCAACCTCCGCTACGACCATCTCTGGACCACTGCTATACCCTACGCCTAAATCTACTTCCCTACTCAGTCTCTCTTTTTCCCTCTCTCTCTCACCCCCTAAACACTGTGCCCCCTACCTTTTCCCATCATGAAACCGCACTCGATACGCTGTCTTACTTTACTTTCCGCTCTCGGATTTCCTTCTCCTCCTCCCTCTCCCGCACCCTCAGCTTCCCCCAATCCGCTGCCCCTCCAGACCGGTAGCAGTCCTCGTGCGATCCCTTTCCACCCTACCTTTCTCCACCTTTCTCCCCCGGACCCGGAACCGACTTCGTTCATGCTCCTCTCGCATTTTAACCCCCACGATGGGTAAAAAGCAGCGGGCGAATGGTGAATGCTGCCGACGGCGTAAAATCCGGATAAATTCCGGGTTTAGTTTGCCCACCGAAGTTCTCTCTCACCCTTTCTCCCACTCTCTTTCTCCCTCTCTCTCTTGCTCCCACTCTATTCCAACGTCCTTTTGCCCTCTTCTTTTTACCTCGATGCTGCTGCTTGTACTATTCGACCGTGGAATCTTTATCGTGTGGCATCCGGGCGCAGGCTAGTCTCGCGGCGCCCCCCTCTCTTCCCCCACGGTAGCTTTATTCGATTGCGGGTTCGGAATTCCGGCGAGCGAGTGAAAGAGGGAGCGATGGGTTGGGGGAGGTGAGCCAGAGAAAGAGAAAGGCGTAGACTAGGGGAGTAGAATTGATGTTGTTTTTCCGCTCGTTTAGTTCCCTTCCCACTCCTCCCTCCCAAAAGGACATGCTATTGGGATTATCTGTGTAAGGAGGGGAGGGAAAAAAAGGGGGGCCGCGAGTTTAATCCGTGTTTCGTTTGATTTAGTCCACTTAGTGTATCGATCCCTCCGGTGGGCGGTGGGAGTGGATGCGTGGGTGTGGTAAGAGGGGTGGGATTAAGGACGTTTCTTGTGCCGTCTACGGCGTCAGGGCTTGGATTCAGTCCCGGGGTCCCTGGAATCGAACGGCAAATCAAATAGCTGGAAGAAATATTCGATAAGACGGTCCCCGTCTATTTTTCATAAGATCTTCTTTGTGATATCTTTTTTTAATATCCGCGTTATTTCTTAAGATTGCAGAGGGAATAGGTGCATATTGAATCCCAATACTTTCTCCTCTGCTTTCAATCAATACGATCCCGACACAAAATCTTATTCGCAGCATTTAAATTACTCGTAAAGTTATCCTGTCACCTTTGAGAGTTATTATTTTTCTGGCTCGTGTGCCGTTCTATTTTCTCTTTACTTTAAGTGAATATGATAACGTTAGCCTAGGTTGGTTACCCAAAATAAGAATTAATTAATTAAAAGATTATGCGTTAAGTTTTGAGTCATCATGCTGTGCCACTGAAAGATTAAATAATAAAATAATAGAATAAATATAGAAAAATAATAAAATAAATAATAAAAAATAATAAAATAAAAATAAAAAATTAGAATAATATTAATAAAAATAAATAATAAAAAATAATAAAATTAAAATAAAAAATATAGAATAATATTAATAAAAATAAATAATAAAAATAATAAAATTAAAATAAAAAATATAGAATAATATTAATAAAAATAAATAATAAAAAATAATAAAATTAAAATAAAAAATATAGAATAATATTAATAAAAATAAAAAATAAAAATATAGAAAAATAATAAAATAATAATAATAATAAATAAAATTTAAAGGATCAATATCTCACACTTGATCGTTGAAACTATGCAAATTCTGCCAATGGTCCTGGATGCTGCTGTAATGAAACGACGCAATAATTATATCCTGTCTTCTCCCTCGAATATACATCATCCTCACTGCCCTTTCGATGAAAGATATCGCAGCTACGAGTCTTCTCTACTCAGATATGAGGAAGGGCCATTTATCCTTGATTCCTTTACTTCGAGGAGGAGGAACTATTAATTAACCCTAAATATTAACCATCGGATTTATGTTGAAAGAAAGGCCAGAGAAGTAAATTATGATTTGACTGTGTAAATTATAGTTGCTTTTGTACGTAATTACAGTCTGTAATGAATTAGGTCGTTATGTCTTTGTTTAACCTTCTGCATAATAATACTCATCATAGCTGGTTTGATAGATTACGGGAGAGCCTACCACATACTCGTATAGCACTAAATTCATACACCCATGGTCGAGGTACTTTCCCAGTGCCGCCTGCAGTTTCCCAGAAATTTCGTAACTGGAAATTCTGAAAGCTTAGGTTTAGACGGAGTACACAATCGCGCATGAATCCGAGACACTAGGTTCATCAGCTGAATTCTCTGCCCACTAGGCTGCTGCTTTTTTCTGCATGAACATGCAATGATTGAGAGCACGACTGTAGGGACTGTTGAGAGCGTCCCAACTTGGCGTAGGAAACTGTTATCGAACAATTTCTCAATTTTCAATATTATATTTATTTCAGCTTAGTTAATGCACCATGGCCAAATAGCACCAGTAATTTCTCCAAAATCTTTGGGTAAGAAAGTGCCTTAAAAATTTTTAGATACTGCTGTTTAATAATTTTTCCAGGCAACGTGAATGCCAGGTACTCGGATTCAATGCTACCAATGTATTTGGTTTTCTCTTTGATATTTATTTCACATTGGAAATGAGTGAAAAATGTTGCTGGTATACACGTGCAATCGAGTCAGGTATTTCTTTCTATGGTAAATTTATCTCTAAATATTGGAAAATGATTCCAAAAGAAAACTGGAGGGATTTTAATGATGAAAAAAATATGAATTTCCTAACGAAAATGTTTTGTGTTTTCTTTAACATGAACAAATATCATTGACAACACTGACATTTTCTTGCCTAGTATTGAAATGTTAATATATGATAAAATGTATAAAGATACAATGAACCGTTTTTTCTAAAGGCTTTTCACCAACTGGTTACATTGCAACTTTCATTGATCAGAGCAAACTTAAATGAATCCCTCGTGGAGAAAGTATGTTTTTCTCTACTTACGCAATGAATCCAAAATTACTGAGGTTATATTTCTTTGCATAAATATCTAATAAGGCTTAATAGTGGCATTTTCTTCAGTGCTTAGGTGGAATGCAGTGCACATGTTACTAGTTTCATTAATTTATAGTGTATGAATACATTAAGTATAATTATTGTTTTAATCTTAAATATCTCTGAATCAATAGCCGTATGAGATGGTGGTACGGTTAGATCATTTTTTATGTATAGTCTGCAGTAACATTCCCACTGTAACTCTTACTAACCAACGATAAAATAAGTAGGCTCCACACATATGAAACCTTCTGTTTCAGCCTCCTTTTCTCGTATTTGATATGCCACTTAGTATGGTTTTTTGCTTTAATAAATTAGCAAGGTCCCGCGAACAAATTCGGCTTTTGCAGTTTACAACTCTGCGGTGTTTTTTTTCCTCGACGGTAACTGGAAAAATGAACCGAGATTGATAGGTTGTTAATAAACTCCTCGGGAAAGGTTATGTCAGAATATCTGTCATCAATGCTTTGGTATAACGCTTTATACTAACTCCACAAAGACCTCACAAAAGTGAATGTGCCCTCTTTCAGAAACGGATTTATTTTAGTTCGAATGTTTACTTAAAAATATAATAAGATTTAGGAACAGGATTATTGACCCATAATCGATGATGTTTTAATGCTTGGATTTACCACAAGCGTTTCAGCTTCCATGCTAGTTTTCATCCCATAGAACCCACTTGTATTCCCTTCTCCCGTAAAAATAGAGTAAAATCAACGTTTTAATTTTACGCCCCGTAGTAGAGAATCGATACTAAGGGCTCAAATACATTTCTTCCTTTTTCTTAATCCCTTCATGAGCTTTTAATTTTACTGTAGAATAATCACTTTTTCCTTTCCACTGAAACTTAATTATTCTGTGATTAACACAAAGTGTCATAAAGCCGGTCCAGTTCGTAACATTCGAAAGTGAATTAATTCCTCATGTATTATTAAATATGTCTATATGTACTAAAGAATTTGTAATCACGAAGATAAACTAAAACTTGATACCATCTTCTAGCTTGAGCACCTCATTCATAATTATGTTTTCCCATCTCTTTTCCTGCCTTAGACCAAAGTGTATGTGATATCAAATCAATATCCGTCATAATCAACCTGTTATGGGAACGGGATATCCAATTGTCGGAACACCTTATAAAATACAAATGGCCCCATCTGACGGGAAATTCCTCACAAATTCGTAATCAATGCACCTTGTAATCCTATTGCGTGGATTATCCTATTACAACTCTCCGTCATCATTCGCGAAACGCTTCAACGAACTTCCGGAGCCCAGAATGTATATCATTTCGATAAATTTATGGCATTCGCTGTACAAATCGATATCGTTGCTCCAAATGATGTACCAGTGAATTATAACCGGTGGCAAGGGAAATGAAGTAGAGAGTTCGTTAATATTCTGTAAATGAGAGGAACTTTAATTAAAGACATAAGGAAAAGATTAGTGAAAACTTTAGCATGGAGTGTATCGTTCTCCGTATGATCCCGCAACTTGGTCTTTGAGGAAAGAAAAATGAGAGAGAAAATTGGAGATTTTGAGATGCGGACAAGAAAGGGTAATGGAGAAAACGTGGTGGGCGGAGAGAAAAGCAAACATGGAAGTGATGGGCTTGATAGGTGATGAGAGGGGGAAGTTGATGGGGAAAATTCGAAGGTAGGAAAATTGGATGGAAGAGACATTATAGAGACAAAGGAATGTTGGAGACGGTGGAAGTGAAGTCAAACGAGATAGAATGAGGAGAAGTGTAAATGTACTCGGCATGTTAGTAAGTCAAAAGTATGTGAAGCTGAAAAAAAATATTGAATTACACGCAAAAGCCATTCCTAGTGTGCGTGGAGACTGTGATCTCGCGTAGTAGTTTTTGGGGATCCATCTGAAATCTAATTCTGATATTGTCTACCTGTAACATTAAACCATGTTTTCGGGAAGGAAAAGAGGCATCGGGGCCGGACGTCAATCCCACGAACCCACATTTCCCCGCCAGCTCACCACCCAGCAGTCCGAGAGGTCTGCTCCCCTCCTCCTCCGCCCCGCCGCTCTCCGATCTCCACACCCCTCCATCCCAACTCTCCCCCCTTGTAAATCCTCGCCCAGTCTCGGGACACCACCCTCCCCCCCGACCCGTCTCCTTCCACCGAAACCATCACCTAAACGTTTTGCCCTCCAACCGTTATAATCCCGAATCTCGGCGCCCGCTTCCTCCCAGCCCCCTCCCGCCGTCTCCCCTCCTCACTTCACATCCAATCTCCGCCTGTCCTCCCTCTCTCCCACCCCCCCAAAAATCACTCCGGTACCCCCTTCCTCTCCGCCTCCCCTCTACCTCACCCAAAAGATCCCCTCTCGCATGTGGATTTTATGGAGCGTGTATGTTGGGGGGTAGCCCGCGGGATGCATCGAGTGGATTGGCTCCACGTGACCGTAGATGATGTCATGGAACTGGAGTGGCTGAAAACGGTTCAAGGGGTTGAGAGAGAGAGGAGGGAAGGGGGACGGGAGTCTGACGGGGAGGGTCCGAGGGGGTAGTCTCGCAGAGATGGACGCGGGAGTGTATATTACGGCGCGGGTGGTCCGAGGTTAAGAGATCGGTGGGACGGACGGACTGTGCATGTATGTGAGGCCACATGTCTGAGTGTGTGTGTGTCTGGTTGGGTGTGTGCCTGTATATGTGTGTTATAGGGTACGCTCCCTTAATTATGTCCTTTGTTGTTTGCGCGGGATGGCAAGTCAAATACCGCAACGGTGAAATATTGATGGGACGAGAGGGCGGTAATCCTGTCCAGGGAAGGTTGGTGAAGGGGGGGGAAGGGGAGAAGGCAGAGAGAGAGATGGGGGGGGGAGGGAAAGTATCCTGGTGAGCTTAGTTAGGTGGATTAACTTTTTTTTATATTTTTTTCCACTCCCCGGAAACTTCTCTTGCCTGGAATGATCTCATTTAAGTTGGCTGTAGTTGGATTTCATGCTTTCCCTTTTGATTCTCTCTTTTTTTTCTTCCCATCTTGTCTCCATTTGGAGCGAGTGGATTCAATATTTTGTTCGAGGTGCCGTGACATGAATCATTTAAAAGTAATTAGGCTCGAAGAACCATCAAAATGTACCTCGCGCGTGATTTCTCCGCACACGAAACATGAACGAACCGAACACAGCCTGACTTTTATTTTATATTTTTTCATGTGGATTTTTCTTCGCTGAAATCATCTTCTCCTTCGTAATTCGAGTTCGATCTGCTGAACGTTACACCGCAGCAACGTATTTCTTGAAAATTTTTAACATATTCTTTTTTGGGATGAATCGCCGATTTGTATCATTTGACAATCATTGAAATATGCACCGAGACATTATGATAGCGGGATAAATTCTCTCCCTTACGCCTCTGCCTTTTATTAATTATATGCTTTATGATGTGCCAAGTAGCCGCAGTTGTTCATGGTAATTTTTCAAGTCCCCCAATGGTACGTTAAATGCCTTTGTGATGAGTTCGCTTAAGGACTATCGTTTTGTATCTCGGGGAGCTGATGAACGGAAGACTAGGGGCGTGCAAAACTCGTCCGATCCGTTAGCGAGATTCCCCAGCATTAGTACCGACTGTCCCGCTCCCAAGACTGTGGACTTGTTCGGAGTGTCCGGGCATTAAATAAATAGATACACCCTCTCTCGTAGGTTAATGTTTCAACTTACTGCTCCCTTTGACGTCACAGCTAGCTATCCTGAGCAGCCGCGTTGGCTCTTGTGACAACGCGACAGAGAGAGAACTCCTCTCTTGCATATGCAATTCGCAATTACGTCTGCCAATAGACTTCCAATTTAATTCATTGGTCGCTTTATATTTGTTTACTGCCTTGTTCACCTCTGGTTCCTTGTAGTTTTATCATAGCAACCAACAATTTGCAATTTAACCGAACCAGCACCCGGAGCCTCTTGTCTTGAAGCATAAGATAAACAATCTCTGATGGCCAGCCACCAATTCAGCAAGTAATGCTAACAAGGAGTCTCGGTTACTGTGGAGAGAGACGTGACGTCAATGGTATGTTGGAATAGAAGCAATATACAAGCCCCTGTAACCGAGAATATATGGAGTTTCAATTTGGAAGAGAGGCCATGGTACCTAGGTTAAGGTTATAGGATCTATTTCTACCTACATACGTATTTAGGGGTTAGGTTAGGGGTTAGAAGAGACTCCATAGTCTCAATCTCTCTCTAAAATAAAGACATTTATCTATCAATTTATTACTCGTAGTTCTGGACAGGGAAAATTTGATAGAGTGCTACTATAAGCCAAATGAAACTTTGTTTTTTTTTAGATTTCAGTTGCTAATTTTTTTGCAATTAAGGACACATCTTAAACGGACAATCGTAGAAATAAATATCAAGCTTATAACAACTGGCCCATGGTCATGCACTCTTCTCTTAATGTTCCCCAGTAAATATCCGAAGTCTTCGTTCCGTATTGTGCGGCAATCTGGAAGCGGCGCGAGGGGCATCGAGAGCTGAGCGGTAGTTGAGCGAGTGTAGACGGATGTTCCCCTGAAGCTGGGGGGCCATTCCCAGCATACATTTGCCGTCGCCGACGAAAAAAAGGTCTTCCCTCGGTTGTGGCCGCCTCGTCCGGAGCCGGTCAGAGCGAAGGCGGTGCGCTCTCGGCCGTGGATTTGAATTTTCGTCCCGCTCGTCCAACCACGCTCACCGCGCGGTCGCTGTCCGTGAAGATCGGGCCGACGAGTGAGGAAACGGAAGCGGGGGGAGGGAGGGGGAGACGACCCCTGAGGAATCACATGCCGGATTCCTCCCCACTCCTTCCACCTTGCCTGCCCTTCCGTCGCTCTTCAATCTCCCTCTCGCTTCCATCGCACCTCTATTGTTTCACCTGCGGACGACGATCGCATTTGCCGCGGACGGGATAACGTGATGATGGAATGAGAAACAATTTCGTTCGGAGAAAAATTCCCGAAAATGATTTCTTGCGAATTTCGGCGGACCGAGCGCCCAAATATAGCCTGCGCAGCCTAGAAAATGTTCCGTTTGATCTGAATGGATTGCCTGATGGCATATTACTCCATCTTGGCCCCGATCTGTAAAAACATTTTTCGTCGTAAAAATAATGCCGCACGCAATCTAAAAATATATTGATATATTATAAGGGAATCGCCAAGGTTCTCTGCTGACACAACTCCCATTATGAGAGTCGATTGTAAGAAATCTTTCTTTGCGTCCTTTCATTCATTACCATTGGTAAACTTAGATTATTTTCGTGAAAAAAATATTTCATTTCAGACTTAAAATTCTGTCCGAGTCGACGAAACGTTTCACATGTGTCAAAGTCAAGTCCCAAAGTTATTATTGAGAGGATAAACTGTAGGTTCCTTTGATTTGCATCTTTCTTTAATTCTCTCTGGGTGCACATGACCAATTCTAAGTCAAAAACGATGTTATATGGTGCTTCTGCCGGATAAGTACCAGCGAGTTATTTTTTCTAACCGCAATAAAATGATATTTTCGTGTATGCGTCCCCAAAACTATTTCTAGTTGTATTCTATCAAATTGGGTGAAAGGAAATAGGCCTTATCGGGTTATTTTTATCATTCAAGAGTGTATTTCTACCAAAAGCACAAATATCAACGTGTTTATCGGAAAAATCATTTTGCTGAGTTTATTGGTTATTGATTAAAGACGTGAATCGCAGAAATATATTATTCCGCGAAAAGGAAATACTCATTTAATTTATAGATCCAATTTTCCTTGTTCATTTAAAAGCTGATTTGAAAGGGATTTCAACTCGTAGGAGAGCACTGTTCGTTATAAGAGTCGACCCACAAGTGTATTAAAATAGTTCCTCAGGAAACCTCATTGTCTAGGCGAATAAAAAAGCCAGAATAGAGGTTTTAAAGCATTTAACGTCCAATTGCAGCCCAAAATATCTTCGGAAAAGTTCATATTTCCTCGTGGCCCAGTTTACAAGAGCCACCTTCATGAATAACAAGCAAAGAGAGAGATTTAATTCATGCCATACATTCTGAACCTCTATCCACACTTGAAAATCCTGCTTGCGGAGGGTATTTTTAATAGAGTAGCGATCCGAATTTAAGCTCCGCATACAACGCCCAGGGTGGGTAAGAGGTCTAAACCCGGTCTCTTCGACTCGTAGTGGCCACATTTCTTACAGAGCCCCAGAAAAGGATGCTTATACGTGACCTTTGATGCGGCTCGAAAACAAACACGTGCCCCCATGAGATTTCGATCCGACGGTCAGAACACCCCGCCAACCTATTCCCTCCCTCCAACGTGAAATGTAAGACGAAGGAGAGGTTTTCTCAAACCCTCTATCCCTCCTGCCCCCGGGGCGTCATCCGAGGCCACATCTGAAGGGAACAAATATCCGCCGATGCAAGGATGTGCAACGTCCCTCGCGGGAAAAAGAAGGAACGTGAAAGATCGTCGGGTCTCTTAAGATGTCGTGCCCTCAGACTCAACCGCTCGCGTCTCCCACTCTTCTCCTCCCACCCTCCAACCCCCTTCTCATATTTTCCGAGGGTGGCGGCTTCCCTTGTCGCTGTGGAGAGATGTGCGAGCCCCTTTCAATTCCCGTTTTTATGTAGGTGTATGTATTTTTTTATTTCTCCCTTCGTCACGCGGGGGTGGTGGGTAGGAGGATGTGATAAAAAGGACCGCAAGGAAGCCCGAAAGTAGCTCAGGACAATCCCGCCCACTTCACTTTCTTCTTCTCGCCCTAGCCTTCAGCTTTCCCCTTCTTTTATTTATTTCGGGCGGATCAAAGGTCTCTCTCTCACACACACTCTTCGAGGTGGGTTGCATCTTCCCGAACTGGCCGAGTTGAATGGGAAGCCGGCGGAATACGACTCCCACTCCACTCTCACTCCTCCACGAGGCTCTTCTCTGTCGTCTTGTGCTCTTTGTGTGTCGTGTGCCAATGGGATAGTGGAGGTTGGAAGCCTAATTTCTCGCGGTTACGGTTCTCTCGTAGTTGTAGACGGAATAAATCACACGACCTCGCTCTCTTCCCATCCCTATACTGTGTTTGTATATGCCAGCACTCGAATTAACATATATATGTATTTATATATATAAATATATATATATACATATATATTTATTTATTTATAGAATCACACACATCAATGTCCCCTCTCATCCTCTGTCACGGTCCTCCTTTTATTTTGACATCAAGGAAACTCGGGCCGGGAAAGCTGAGCGCGTTGCTGCTAAGTGGTGGGAGTGAAAGCGTCTTCTGAGAAAGAACTCACTGGAGCCACCACATCCGACCTCCGCCACCCTCTCTCTCTCTCCCTTCACCCCACCCTCCACTCCTTTTCATATTACTTACGTGTAAAAGTTTTTATTTCTCTCTCTCTCTCTCTCTTCCCGAGGAATCTTGCCTCATCTTCTGCCCTCCTCAACCTTTGGCCCTTCTCACACCCCCGCGCGCTCACAAAAGAGCCATGAATATTCAAAGGCATGCTCATATACACGTCGGTGTGTTTGTGGGTAGGTGTGTGTGGGTGTGTGTGTGTGTGTCTGTTCGTTCGCCGGCATCCTCTTTTTACCCCGCTCCTCGTGCGCTGCAATAACCTCGCGTGACGGACAAGACACCTCTCTCAACATCCCGGGCGGCACTGTAGCCGACTCTCAACGGGTCATTATTCTTCCTCCCCTCCTTCACTCGCCCCACTCACCACACTCCCCCCCTCCCTGCGACTCCCTTCTTCCTCGCAAGAAAATTTTCGCCCCTTCCACAGACACACCTCGAGTCCTCTTCCACCCCTCTCCCCGCCCTGCCTAGATATACCTTCTTCCTCTCACCCGGTAACAATCTCCCGGAGCCTTCCCTTTCAGTCGGGGCCGGCGGGAGCGAGAGGGGAGGGAAATTTGTGACGTAACGCCCCCCTCAGTTCTTCGTTTTTGACCTCCTTTTCAGCTCGCTTCTCCAACCTCCCCCCTCGTCTCTTTCCTCTCTACCTTCCCACGCCGATGGCTTAGAAAGTATGTCGCAAATATGTCCCTGCACCCTCTCGTCCCTTCTCTCCCGAAAATTTCTGGACAAACTGCCAATGTCCCTCCCTCGGGAATGCTGCCCCCACCCTATTGAGTGTTTTTGGGGTCCATATCTCAGTTTTCTCACTATATGGCCGTCGTCTTGGAGGCGAGGGAGTGAAATTTGCTCCTTGTACCGTACGGCTTTTTGTAATGTTGTAACTTCGGTGCCGTGATTGCCTTCAATCAGTGGGGTATCTTTCATGCTTCGCGAATGTATCATCAAGTCACGCATTACTGCTGATTCATGGCCTTACAGTACGTGTGTATATATATATATATATATAAATTATACATATATATGTGTATAATTTAAATGGAATTAGCACTATTAGACAAAGACAAAAACACAGAAACACACAAAAAAAGAGAAACTCACTAGGTATCGAATTTTCGGTGGTCTAAACCACCTTTCTTAAGAAGAGGACAGACCAAAAACTTATTTTTATATTTATATATAGAAATATATAAGTTTTATATGTATAGTATATATATTTGTACACATATAGTGTGTATATATTTGTGTATATATATATAGTATGCATATATATACACTTATATACATATATATACATACACTTATATATACTGTATAGAGTATATACTATACTATATATACTATATATATATATAAGTGTATGTATATATATATGTATATAAGTGTATATATATGTATATAAGTGTATATATATATGCATTTGTATGTAGTGTTTATTTTGGAGTTACAAAATTTTTATTTGATAGCTGTGTCCATTCAAAAACCTACCTTAACCGGTAGATTACATAAAAAAAATATATATATAGTCTTACGCCATCTTTTTTAATAAAAACCCTTCAACTTCGTTTAGTTTGCCGAAATATTTCATATCATTAGTAGCATTATTCTAATAACTTTATGAAAGCTCAAAATACACCATTGCCCGAAGATTTGAAGTATTATCCTTTTGAAACATATAAAATCAAGTAATCATGTTTCAGCAAGTAAATGCGAAAAGTATTTCATATGACAGGATATTCAATGGTCTATTATGAAAGTAATGTGCATGAATTTATTGTGACGTGACTATCCATGGCAGCGCAGTAAAACCAGTCGGGAAATGTGGTGGGTGGGTCTGCCCTTCCAACGCAACCGGTCTTTAGTTTGCTCCGAGCAGTTTGAAAGACGTTCCTCCGCGTGAAGTGTGTTTTTCAACTTTATGGCTCGGTACGATGGTGCGCCTATCCGCAAGTCACATGCCCCCAGCCACACGTCCTTCATCGTTACCAACTTCCTGGCCCGGATCACCACCCCGGTGGTACCCCAGCCCCCTTACAGTCCCGACTTGGCTCCGTGCGACTTTTTTTTTGTTTCCCGAACTGATGATAAACCGTGGAAAACTACCAAAAGCATGTTACAATGTTCCTGAGAGACATTCCTTTTGAGGAGTTTCAGGGTGCCTTCCAGGTGTAGCAGACACGTCTCCGAAAGAGTATTGATGCAGGGGGAGAGTATTTTGAAGAATTTTAAGCATTTGTACAAGTACGATCAATAAATCTATTTTCTCCGGAGACGTTATTCGCATAACTTTTATAGTAGACCCTGTATAAGAAAAGTTAGTGACTTATCAAGAGCCATTTTTTGCGGACAATAAATATTTTTGTATTTGTGAAACTCTAAAACTGCCTATGTAAACATGACAAGAGACCGATAATTTAAAAAGCCTATTCTTCAGATCCGATCGCATGAGGTAGTTTTTTGAGCACGAAGTCTTTTTAATATAAACATGGCAAAGCTATGCATTATTTCAAGCGTTCTTCTTGTCCTATTAGGCCAATTAATCGGAGGTCAAGCAAGTGGAAATCTACTTGTTTCTTTTTATTTCATACTTACCGATAGATTCGCAAGTCTAACTGAAGTAGCTGTAGCAATTATGCAGCTCATATGAAAAAAATAGGATAAGTTCAAGATCTCCTTGTAAATTTGGCTTTGTAACTTGTATTTTATTATTATTATTAATTTTAATTTGCTGGTGTGTATTTGCTAGGCTTATTTGTTTAGTATAACTATTAAAAATATGTAAGACCTAACCGTCAAGCTTCTGGCCCTAACGGCGGAGCGCAAGGTTTCATTCTGACAGACTTTTTAAAACGTAACTCAATTGATGATGAATATTCCAACTTTAACTCGTCTGTGAAAAAAGTTAAAATGTATATGTAAAGTGTAACAAGAACACTAAGAGAATCTACCCCAATTATTTTCGTATTCCACCCTCTAATCAAGAATGCACGACCATTATCCATCTTTTTTCTTTCTCCACAGAATCCTGACATAGTCCTGGTGCACTATCTTAATGTTCCTTACCCGGACGACAACAAACTGGTCATCACTCCGAGCCTGGCCCTGTGGGGGGACAAAAAGGAATGGACGAAGGAGGAATTAGTGTCACAGCTCAAGCCGATGTGTGAGTGCGCCACGCGCCATGTTCCGTACCGTCTGGCCGGCAGCGTTGTCAAGGGTGAAGGAAACCTATCGTGTGAATATGCATGGCCACCTATAAATATATATATTTAACTCTATATCAATCTCTGTTTCTCTTCTTACTCTCGACTATTCTTTCCTGTAAAATTTTCATTTCTGCGAAGTTTCACTCTTCTATTCATTTTTGCTTGAAAATGAAAAGATTTCCTATTTCTGTCCAGTTTGCCACGAGTTTGACTCGATTTCACCCAATCGTGGTTTCTCTTGGCCGTCTGTGGAATATATTGTTCACAAGTACATTCTTTTCCACCATACGAAATCTTGATTTGATCAGAGCCCTTAACAAACATCTGTGCAAATTAAAACTACAATCAAAATGTTATGGATATCTATTATCATCTCATAGATGGCAGACATGGAGTTACCGTTGTTGTGTTATATTTTTCGTACGTCTCTTTGCATAAATTTTTAGTGTTGAATATTTAGCAACGTCATCTTTAATTGTTCACATCAGATAATCTTTTAACTTCGGCTTTTAATCCGGCGCAAGTTTTTATGTAAGTTGTCTCCTCGAATTATTTTTTATTATTTTTTCTTTTTCCCCAATATGTCCTTATAATCCCTGTACATTAGGCATTGTCCTAAGAATCCCCACTGCAATCAATGGGAGACCTTATTGCTGCCATTTTTATTTTTACAATGTAGCCTTAAGTTCCCAAGTGATTAAATTCCATTCTACGACGTTCCATGCAATTAAATAACTATACAGTATATTAAACAATACTATACATATAATAATATAACCTGTATATATATACATATATATATTTATATTTGTATATATAGATTATGCGAAAGCACTCACGAGAGCAATATAACTTTTGGACGGCATAATAGAACACAGAATAAAACTGATAACACGTAAAAGAACACTCACATTGTAGATTATTTGAGTAGGCCGAAAGCTCAAATAATCTACAACGTGAGTGTTCTTTTACGTGTTATCTGTTTTATTCTGTGTTCTATTGTGCCGTCCAAAAGTTATATATTTTTATAATTCCTCAATAAATCTTCATTTTTAATCTAAATATTTTCGTATATGGCTTTACAACTTTTTGTTTTCCATTTCTCAATATTCAATATACCCAATCCGATTAGAATAGAAGATCCAAAAGGAAGTAGTGGTTGTAAGACCGACATTCCTCATAATTTTCCGCTTGGCAAAAAAATGGGTTTGATTGCTTTCTTATTTCACACTCACTAATCCGCTTCAAAATAGACCAAGAACTTAACTCAGTAAAGCTTCTCGTTTTGTGTCCTATTTTGAGGTGTTTCTTGTCGTACCACACGGAAACATTTTGACAACATCATCACAGAAATAATTTTCAAGGGTCTTTATTCTTTTCCATTTACCCATCAAAAATCAATTCTCTTCCCTCCTAAATCGCTTTCCTTTCGTACATTTGTAGCTTTACTTCTTGGCCTTACTTCTCGTGACTTACTTGTAATGACTTCTCTCTAGATCCTTACCAATTTTCTGTACGCGCGCTTCATAGGCCTTCTCACTTAACTGCTTTCTTACTTATGTAGGTGGCCAAACCTTTTATTTTCCTTCATCTGCTGCCGTTGGTGTTTTCCTTAACGACTTCAAATATTTTTTTGAAGATGTGTGTGTTGCAAAACGCGATTTTTTCTAGCAATTAAAACATTTTGTGATCAAGATATTTCCCTGACGAATGTAAATTTCTAAAAAAAGGAAAAATAGAGACACGTTGCTCGCTATTAGGATAGGTAATGTTCACTTGTTTTCTCCTATCAAAATGAATGCTTAAAAATACTTGTACGAATTCTCGCATATGAAAAAGTTGAAACATTGAAATATGAAAAAATTCTCATGCACAATTTTTCTTTACGTCAAGTTCCCAACGAGTGTTCTCTTACTTCACATTACTGTAAAAGCTTTGATATTTTCCCAACAAAAAATGGAAAAGTAATAGCATTGATTGAGTAATGGCTGGAAAGCAGCAAACTGCTTTGGTGCATCAGAATGCATGTTTTAATGCACTTTGGTAGCTTGAATAGAATATATAGGCCTATAGTTGCGGCATTTGCTGCAGCTTTGCACTTGGCTTGTCAGTACAAAATTTCTATTCTAAGTTCGCCTCTCTTTACGGTGCATAAGGAGGGGGGATAAACGTGAGCATGCAAATTTCAAATGCAGAATTATTGGCGAGCATTAGGCTTTCAAATTACCAATTCATATCTTATATAAAGTTAAGAAAGTTGAGTTGACTTGATTTTATCAATTTATATATTTTATAAAGTTGAAAAGTATATGCAGACTTCTCACTCTTTTTTAAGTAGTGCTTAGTAAACAACGTATTTATATATTCCTCTCCATTTCATTCAGTTTAATATATTTAATAGTAAGCAAATAAGCTGACAAAGTGTTGGGGTAGCATGGTAGTACTATATTAATGCTATCACTGGCGGATGAATTTGAATAATGGTATGTATGCATTTGCGACCTAAGTTGAGTGGGCATTCGGAATATACTAATTTTTAAATGAAATTGAAATGCCATCGTTTTGTGGTACCAGACTCTTCTCCTTTTTTTTATATCTTTTGAGTTAGAGAAAGAAAGAAACCTCTGGGTAAAACCTTGGTATCTCCCTAAGAAATTATGATATGGCGTACCTTAATTAAACTGCTGAAAAGTTATAGTGTCTTGAAAAATATAATTTGCTGCTAAAAATTTTCATTTTTTTAACAAATGTACGAATTTAATGAGTTGAAAATGCACTTTTTTCTATGAAATTACATTAAGTATAAAAAGATGGGAAGATATATTCAAATCATGCCCGTCCTTTTTTATTTTGTTAGCTAACGACACGAGCTTAAAAACCCTATCAATTGCATCTCAAGTAAATAATGTCATTGTAATGATTACATTAGATGTAGAATTTATTTATACGTTAAAGCTTTTTTTTTAAACATTCGGTTGATTTTGTTACAATTATGTCTAGTTCTTGTAATCCGTCAGTGATTCAGCGTTATTAACTATTTCACATATTTTTAATTGGTCTCTTGATTGTATTTAGTATCAATTTTTCCGGAATTAATGCTGGGGGTTTCTTAATGATAATAAAAACGCTGGTTGCGTGTTTTTAGCTCAGTTCGAGTCGAAAGTGCTTTACGGCCCATGGTCATAACTCTCACATAGTTGTAATAATTATGAGAATACGAATATTCGGTGTTAGCTGAGATGGCTGGAAAACAGAAGCTGAGGCAAAAGTTTTAAAAAAAATATTTTTTCAGTCCCTATTTTCAAATTTGGCATATGGTTCCCTTACAAATGGATCATGTGGTACCGCATGACAGTTATCTCCAATCTCACATATTAAAAATATTTAAGGGTTTAAATTAGATAGATATTGATAAAGAACGCTCTTTTCTCAGAATCCTTCTCAAACTCAAACTGGAAAGGAACCATTCTGAACAACTTCATGGAATTTACTTGTTAGAAATGATTTAATCTAATAAAATAAATTCAACATTTGCTTCGCCTTTGATTAATTAATGCTTTTAATTTTGTAAATTTCAATTGCGCTACATATCTGACTCCACATATTGACGCTACATCTGACTGACATATCATGGCTCCACGCGAAATGACTTACATCACGGCATTTGCTGAAGACTTCAAAAAAAAGAATCTAAAAAGGAAAGTAGTGACTTTTCCGCGTCAAAAATTGAATCGATTTTTCTATCGCGCAGTGGAGGCGTGCCATTGGAACATGGTGACGCGTCACTCCCAAAGTCATCTGATGGGGTGGAAACTTCAAATTCCATTCCTTCGGTGGAAAATTTAATTCAGTCGCAAGAAAGTCAAACTGAACCGCATTTGGACTTGATGGAGAATTAAAGGTGGATACGTTGTGGTTCCTACGACATTAATAGAATGGTCGGTTTTGATGACCAAACAAGACTCTATCGCTATGGGTGGATTTATTCGCATTTATTGTGTTTTTGGTATTTATTCAGATTTATTTCATTGTCGTTAAAATGTAAAAGGCATTCCATTCTTTAAACGAAACATTTTCTCAGATTCTTTCCGCGCGAAAGCGGATACTTCGAGGATGACACAGAAATAAGAACATACTCAGCCGACGCCCCTGAAGCAACGTAAACGCTCCATGAATTCCAAATACTGCTCTATTTGCGGATAAATTGCACCATTCTCCTTAAAAAGTTAATTCAAATCCTGTAGACCTTCCTCAGTAACTTCACAGTATATTCATTTCAAGTTGTTAGCACTAAATATAAACATTAAAATAGTGCAGCAGTTCCTGCATTCGGCATTATTTTAAAGGAAAATGATAATAGTAGGGGAGGCAGTAAAACTTTTGTGTAGGTGAAATGAGTATTTACCAAGAAAAGATAAAGGATGAAAGGTACAATGAGTAAAAAATGTGAAAAAACGTTCAATAATCACTTTAATATCAGCATATCGCTTAATGGATGTGAAACCTGCTCCTTGAGAAAAATGATGAGCCTTGATTGGAGGCATTTGAGGTGTGTGTGAGTTGGGCGAAGAATGGAGAAAATACGTTGGACAGAGAGAAAGACAAACTCCGAGGTTTTTAATAAGGTGGGCGAAGAGAGGGAGTTGCTTGGGGAAATCCGAAAAAGGCAGAGAAAGTGGATAGAAAAAACTCTGAAAGGCATTGGGGTGTTGAAGGACGTGATAGAAGGGTGAACGTTAGGTAAGCACGTTAGAGGAAAGAAGAGAGGCTTTTTAGACAGCACGAAAGCAGGTAGAAGTTCCGAGTACATGAAGAAAGAATTAATGTAGGGAAAACAGAAGGAAGTTATCGTGAAATGCAGAAGTCGTTAGGGACTCTCAAAAACTTGCCTTCAAGAGGCAGGATATCTTGAACAAATAAATCACTGAATAATCAACATTCTGGTTAATTACTGGGGTTTCTGAAAAATTAAACAGTAATAGTTACGAGCGTGGACCATGAAACATTTTCGACTCCGATTTTTTAATTGAGATCCATAACACGCTATAGAATCGTGTCGGGTTAATTATGAAACGCCCACGTGTGTCTGTGTGTGGTGTGTGTGAGTGTGAGTGAGCGCGCGTGTGTATGAGTATGATACATATCCAACTCAATCAGCACAAGCACGACCCAAAACCTTTTTACGCCATGTTAAATTTTACTAAATGAATTCTTTTTTCCTTTTGGTTCAGTTTTCAGCGAGGATGAGCCGGATCTCAACAATGAGCTGGAAATATCGGTAAGCTTGAAACAATTTTTACTTTCCATAACACATATTATACAGGTGTATATCATCTTGCTAAACTTCTATCTCTTGAGCATGTTTCCTTCTTACTACGTATAACTCTGATACTCCATTAATATTAACATGTTCTACCTCGGTTCAAAATTAAAATATAAGAGTGACTTGGGTGTTAAAAAATAATTTTCTCCTGAGTATTTGTACTTATCCTGAATTAGTGTGTGAGAAAGCCAAAAATGTTTACTAGCCGGGCTTAATACGACGGCTCACGCAAGAGTTGCAATTGCCTTAATGATGTAATTATTGGCCTCTCCGAAATGCGTTTTGGTTATTCCCATTTTACTTTAATGGGATTTGTCTGTATTTAGCCTGGAAGCCCCAATGTTGTTGTTCTGATCGCTAAACTCTTTTATGTGAAGCAAATGACGTTTCAGGTATCTTCTCCACGCTGCTGTTATTGCATCTAATAACACATATTTCACTATCCTACTAACACTTGTTCAGTAATAACAACTCCTTGCTGTGCCAGGTGATTCGTTTTTGTCAAATACGTCTGTCAATGGAAAATCGATCGGTCTTATCAGTAGAGTTAAGATGTCGTGGTATATGGAAAATGTAACCTTGTCACAAAACATTTCTCAAGAAAAAACATGGCAAAAAAATTAGAGTTGGTTCATAATAGCGATAAGGTTCCAGCACTGGTATTTTTGCACAATGATAAAGAATGAGAAGGTTTACAATGAAAAGGATAATTAGACCAAAAACGAATTGATTAAAATCAAACACATAACATATATGAAATTGTTCCCATCCGCCATCAAATTATTTTCTGATTCTTTGGAAAATCAATAAAAACACAGTGTACTAAATTATAATTTTACTCTTTATTAGATTTTTGCCAATTTTTATGCACTTTTCACGTTCTCCCTAGCGATAAAAGGTTTGTTAAAATTGAAAAATTACGGTTTATTACTTTTATTTTTCCTTTTAAATTAATTCCGAAAGATTATAAAAATTTTATTAATGCAGCGATGGCGATTGTATTGGACCCATCCAGCTTAACCCACCGCTAGTGATGTTCTGGGTTCTAGAACTTGCTAGGAATTCGTAGGTGGAAGTGGAAATTGAACTGCCTTCCCCTCCCCCCTCCATCCAGAATGAATGGATTTTACACGCCCTAGGGCTTACTGCCATGCAAACTCTACCCTCGCCATTCAAATCTTCGAATTGGAGTCTGAAGTTCGGTTTTTGCGAATGAAAAAAGAAATCCTCGTTCTCAAAAATTGCATCAATCAAGGCGTTCACGATTGGCATAACAATGTTTATCCCAAGAATAATTATTTTCATTCCTAATTATATCCGCTAAGAGGTGTGAAATTTCTTTTAAGGAAATCGTCAAAAAATGTTAGGCATGTGAGGAAAAAATGTTACAGCTTGGGTCGTCATTGTAAAGGAAGGAGCGTGATATGAAAAAAAAAACAAATTCTAAAACGAAGTTTTGGTGCATATGTTGTTGACATTTACGCAAAAGATTCTGGAATTAATGTTCAATATGTTGTAGTTAAATTTTTTTTTGAGTGGTGGTATATTTCGACGTTGGTGCTCCAACGACAAACGCAAGTCGTTAAATTGTTTAAACAAACATCACTTCCATGCCCAAGTTGAGGTTCCAACCCACGACGTTTTGGTCGGCAACTCACCTATATGCTTATCATATATGGCCATGGTAATTATATTACGGAAACATATGAAAATTTAAAAAAAGACTTTAAAATATCGCTACGGATTATTATTAATGACCTCATATTTATTAATTGGGGTCTATAAACTGTATTTACCCTTTTTATCGCTTGTAAGAGATATAATTCCCTTCTTCCACCACCGCGTTCATTATTTATTAATGGAAAATCTGTGTAAATGGTGTTTGCCATAAATAAATAAACGGCCTCACCGTTATGTTCTCCAAATGAGAATATTTTGAGACTCGATTATTTTATTTTTCAGGGTAACGATTGAAATTTCGAACCGATAACAGTTTTGGCTCCCCTAGGTGGCGCCTCGGAATGTCAATATTCAAGATTTCGTCTGGCTCCACAATAAATCCGAGAAAAATATGCGGGATTTTAAACATTATAAAACGAAACGTACAAATAATCAGCAATAAGATTCCGATTTTGACGCAAATTTCATTCGGCGTCTCTATCGTCTCTACCAATTCTGAGATTTTCTGTTCACAAATGGTCTGAAAAACAAAATCAAGTCGACCCCATTGCCTTGATGGAAATTCGTTCGCCGGCTGATGTTGAATTTAGGGACACCGCGTGTGTCCTTTTCAATTCCTATCTGATGAATGCTCTTGAGTGGAATTTAACAGTGGTTTGCTTGGAGTTTATTGCTCCACCTCAGGCATGTTGTTTTGGTGATAATCCTGCTCATGTCGTTTTCAGATCGGAAACGACATGTAGACATCCGGCGACTCTCAGTGGGTAATATATGTATTTACCTCAATTCAAAGGTCGTAAGTTAGCTTCCCGACCGGAGTACGGATGTTGTGTTTGTCAAATGATTTAACGTGAGCGGAGTAGACGAATTGAACAATGCGCGCTTCTCACTGGCGCATATTATGTGATTTACTGTATTTACCGTTTATTATTGAAGGAAGTATTAGTTGTGTCGAGTAAAATTGTAAGTGTACTTGTCTGCCTAGGTTACTGCTGAAATTCTTGACCACAGCACAAGTTGAAGAAAATACAATGAGCAATCGTTCGGTTCGTAATTTTCCGGAAAATCAATAGATATGTAGTCAAAAGTGAATGGATGGTCAAATAATATATAATTTCTTGAAGTTGTTCAAAATCAGCATGATAATACAAAAAGGTTTCATAACCATTACGGACCCACGAACTTAAAATATTACATCTCTCGTTTCTATCAGTTTGATGAATGTTATAGAGAAGAGTCATCTGATTTTTTTGGCTCGGCTCAATATTAGAATTTCATCGGTCCGGAAGGTGGATATTTCTCCGCTAGTACTTGAGCATATATTATTCCCGCTTTGTACCGTGGAGTTCTCAGAATCGACTGGCGACCTGATGGACGAAGGACGAAATAACTCAGCTAACAATTGGAACGAGCAAATTTGATCAAGGGAATTTATATGAAAGGAGCAGGACAAAGAGGGGGGTAGTAACAGAAGGAGAATGGTAGGGATCCAGCAATTTTCTTCAACCTTTGGTGAATTCCTGTCAATTGATTTCGGCATTCCGTACCTCATTGTGAAGGAATCCGTGTTCTTCGTATTTCCGATGACTGTGTACATACATACATGTTTGCAAGCAGATAAACAATAGCCGATTACCATTACGCCAGAGATAGTTGGAAGGGAATTTCAAATAATATAATGCTATTTTGTTAACTTGTCAATCCCTTTCTTTCCTGCCTAGTCACTGCCGATATCGTCTTTAATCACCCATGCCACGTTTCATCATTGGTGGCCCCCTGCATATCAGCCGATATTGAAATAAAATCATACATCCGCAATCTCAAAGTGTAGTAGCAAGTAGCAAAGCAGTAAAAATTTAGCACCACCAACTGCTCGTAATGCATTTTCTTAACGGTTTCCCCGTAGAGGTAACCTCCATCGGTCTAAGCCTGTGTAATGGTTACTGCGTCTACTATGAAACGAGCATTGGAAAAAGTAAACGTCACTTGGGGTAATATCTGAATTTTGGTGAAAAGAATTATATTTCTTTCGATTCCACAAACCACTCCATTTTCAAAATTTAACGAAGTTGGCACTATTCATTCACATCAATTGATCAAAATCCGATACCCCCATAAAATCATGGGTGAAGATTGTCCCCTTTAAGTGCGGTGGATCTATAGGATTTCTTATGGCCATTTCGTTGAGAGGATTTCCTGCACAGTTTGGCCTCATTTCCTTGCTCACTCACGGAAAATAAATACTATTCCATTAAGGTAAATGCGACTCCTAAATCTATGGAAATTTAAAACTACCTGTGTGCTTAAGTGAATTCTGTATCTAGGGCCTTACAACGAGGTTTGCGGAGAGTTTGGTTTCATGGAATGGGTCCCACCATGAGAAATATATGCACTCAAAACTGAAGCCCGCGGAAACTTCTCATGCACTGCCAACGTGGTGGCTTAAGGTGTGATACAGGATGCTTTCCGAAAGTAATGCAATTTTTTTGTTAAGTAATTTATTGAACAGGTTTGCACAAATACTTTAAATTCTTTAAAAAACTGTCCTTGGGTCTCTACGCATTTTTTCCAGCGACTCTGCCATGACCGGTACGTGCCCTGAAAGGCGTCTTCGGGGACCTCTCGCAAGGTCTTCGTCACGGCTGATTGTACTCGTATCTCTTCTATGGACGAAAAACGGGTTCCTTTCAGGGCTGCCTTAATCCGAGGGAACAAAAAGAAATCTACTGGGGTGACGTTATGACTAGGGGGTGGGGCAGCGTTGGCAACTGGTGTTTGGCCAGGAACTGGCGAACTTGTAGCGCGTTGTGGCAAGGCGAGTTGTCGTGATGGAGTTGCCAGGTAGTGGAGATATCTTTTCTCGTCCTGATGACCCTTCTTCGGAGACTTTCCAGCACATCTACGTAGTAGGCAGCGTTAACTGTCTGTCCTTGAGGAACAAACTCCTTATGGACCACTCCTTTGCTGTCGAAAAAGACAATGAGCCACATTGTTGTCGGTTTTGCTGGTTGACAGCCTTCCAGAGCATTGTTCGTCGTGAACCTCTTCCCGGCCCTTCTTAAAGCCCTTTAACCACCTCGACCAGAGTCTCCGTAAGCCTCACGAATCATTTTGCTAGTCTCCTCAAGACATTTTTTCAGTTAAGCTCAAAACTTAGCAATCGCGTAACGTTGCTCTATCGTCGATTCCATTTTTTTCGTGACACGGTCGGTGCGCAGAGGTTTACAATAACTGACGTTAGGCTGGCTCCAAAGCTTGGAGAGCACTGAGACCGGTTTTGCGGCAAAGCTTAGCGTCCTTAGCCCACCTACTCCAAGTGATTCTATCCCACTCCGACCAATAGAAGCGGCGCGGAAAATATAATTGCATTACTTTCGGAACGCGCCCTGTAGACATCACCAGGGACCAGCACGCGTACCGTACACCTAATCGGTCATACGCAATCGGAATGACGAAACTCTCCGCAGGTGTCGCCGCAGATTCTCGAAGGTTTCTCGTTAAAGTTGATCATAACGTATATATATTTATTGTGCATGTATTTAATTTTATGTTAAATGCATTTTGTTACATGTGCTGTTTATGTTTTATGTCGCGTGTGGGGCAAGTTTGATTGATTTGACTCTTCCTTGTACTCTATATTATGTTAATTAAAAATGTATAATCACTCTTTATTCGACAATCCTCGAAGATTTCATTGGAGCACGCTTGATATTTTTTATTTTCACCTTTGGAGTCTGTTTAATGTATCTTAATCCATTTAGACCTTGGATTTCCCATCTTATTGTCGTTACCACCACCTCATCTGAATAAATACAAATTTTTGGGCAAGCACCAAGGCGGCCGCAAGTACGTAACTGATTTCTTGCGTTAATTCGCGTGTCCGTGCAGACGGCGGAGACGGTGGAAGCCATCGTGTCGCAGCTGATGGAGAAGCAGCGGCAGGCGCGACAGGCGGCCATGAGCAAGCAGCTCGAGTGCGGCTGTCCTGACTCGACGTGCGCCGACGGCAAGGCGTGCGCGCACCCCATGCGGAGGATCTCGGCGGCCAAGGCGTCGCCCTCGTCCTCGTCGTCCTCCTCCTCCTCCGCCCTGCCCTCTTCCTCGTCCAACTCCAACTCGGCCGGCCCGGATGCCACCTCGACCACCTCCTCCCTCGCGGCCAACGCGGCCGCCAACGCCGTCAACAACAACACCGCCCACGCCGCCACCGCCAATACCCCGTCCAGGCACCATCTCCTCACCATGGCGGCCCTCAACGATAACAACAACCAGGTGAGCGAAGAGAAGAGACAGTTTTATGTGATAGGGTGGCGTGAAAGGATCGTTACGGGCGAAGGGAATGTGTTCGAAGAAAAAATAAAAAGTTACATTGATAATGGTCAAAAGAGTAAACAACGTAACGGTTTAGTTCCAAGTTCTGTGAAAATGTCCAATACAGCATGTGCAGCAATATACTCGTGACCCATCTGTCTCGTAGCAGGGAGTTTTAAAAATTATTAAATATATGTTATCAATTTAAGTCTCTTGGTGGATCAAGGGTTTTTCGGAAATGGAGACAGTACCCCTTAGGGTTTCAATGAGAAGAAACCTAGTAAAAGGATAATCCACCAACTCATATTCGGAACCCTGTCCAAAATCGCAAGAATTTACTTTTACTTTCCTTTAAGTAGTGAAGTTAATTGAATTTAATTTTTAAAACGTGAAATAAAGTAATACACATGTTTCATTTAAATTTTAGCCATGAATATTTTAAGTCTAGCATTAGAAAATCCCAGACCCATTAGTGACATTTTTCCAAGTCCAAAACAGCCTTTTTCTTCCAGTGCGCAAAAATATATCGATTGTTTGGAAAGGAAGGATTGATAGATCGAAAATTTTCATATTCCCATATCATAGGTGCATCATAAACATGCTGTGAGGAAGTTAGTATAAAACCATATATCCGTTTTCGATAGCAACGCGAATGATAAGATGGCACGCTTGGTCGAAGTCGAGGTGTCGCTGTAACTCTTACACGATATTTTCCGCGTAGCTTTTTATTCCATATCTGAATGGTGATGTTTTATTAGGGGATGTTTTTTTTAGCTTGTTTTAATTATTGAATACCTTATTGTGTTAATATTTCTACAAAAACAGTCAATGAAATGAATGTTCTGTTTTTTTTTCTAATTCTCTCCATGGCATGACTGAGCTAATTTCGTCCGCCAATACATTTCCCTTATTAGTATACATGCATGTCTTGGCTATCCTTTCCTGGAAATCATTAAAGCGAAAACTTGACCGAAAATTTAAGCTGAGAAACTGAAATTTCCAAACTTTTCAATTTTACCGTTTTGTTGAGTCCCTGTTTAAATTGCATCAATGAAATAGTGTATTAAAATATATGAAATCTAGAATAATTTATATTAAAATAGAATGATATGTATTTAATATTTAATCGTATTTTCATATATTTCCACTTAATACGGAAATATAAATTATTTTTCCTCAGAAAATATTTTCCTGAACCGGAAATATAGATTTTGTTCCGATTGTGTAGTAAATCTGTAGTGATGCTCGTTTAATGAAACTCTTGCCCATACACTCAGAAAATCATCTCACACGTACAGATAAACGTAGGGACGCTGTCCCTTTTCGAGAATTTGCACATGTTCATTGACTAAACAACATAACAAATTTTATGCAAGCAAGGATCAACAAGAAAGGAGCTATGAAATCGAGATGAATGGAAGTTCTGCTGTAATTCATAGCTGAGAATGTGGATGATGGAAATGATTATGTTTTTGCATTGGCATATACCTTCGAAGGCTAATTATTAAAAAATATTTTATATATTCTTAGCAAATTTATTTCTTCTCTCTTTTAAGAAGGTAGTTCAACCAATACCGTGTACAAGGCAAAAATAATTAAAACAAGTATAAATTGTCCTCTTTGGCATACGAGTAATACCTAATGGATTAGACTTTTCAATGAACGTTTTTGTTTTGGACATTTACTAATTGTCTGACATTTTATTTTATTGCCATTAAAAGGTAGGGTTGTTAAATGTTGTGAAAATATGTCAGTGCTTTCAATTTCCGTGATTTTATTAACATGATACCTCACATACATTCAATTGTAAATATTTCTTTTCATTAAATGTCTGAAAATCAGTCAACTCAAATTTCCAACAGTCTAATAAATGTTGGTTTTGTAATGTGTCCCAGGAGTAGTCAGTATCAAGACATTGTTCACGAAGATATATTCGCTAAAAATTTCATATTAAATAATCCATAATTGCACCTTTGGTCGATAAACTAACCATCATCAACTAATTAGAGCCAACTTAAATCAAGTTGAAAAATGAAACATGAGCCCTTAAATGTCGTATTTTCTATGACACAGATTTATGCAACGCAAACCTAATAGAGCCTTAAACCTTCATAAATCTCGTTTTAAATGAAATATTACTATTCATTCGTTTTAAAATTAATTATTATAAAAGACCATTGTGATGGCGAGAAAATATTTCAAATCGCTCCCGCATATTTTTACATATGTCTGCTTCTTTTCTTGAGAGAAGAAGAAAATAATCTTTCATGAGAAAGCATAGTTGCTTTCCCTAGAGATATCGTATAACAATTTCTTTTCCTAAATAAATGAATACGTGTATATAAAATTTTCTTAAATATATTTAGGACATAAAGATATTTATTAAATATTTGTTTCTTTTGTTTATTGCGAGAAAAACTTCTAACAAAGAAGCCCAAATAATGTTTCCTAAAATATATAATTTATTTAAAATTTCATAAATTATTTATATGTTTACTTCGGCTAGGAAATTTTTATTTGTTGCACACTTTTACAAACTAAACTGAATTACATCTGTGACTAATATTATTCTTCTATTAAAATGCTGAGATTCTCTGCAATTGATTCTTTGAGAAGATTTCCTTGCAGAAATCAATGCCAAAACATTTAAAGTCAAATATATTCACTTCCATTTGCATAATTAAGTATTAATTCTCAGAAGTATTAATAGATTTGAGTCTTAAATATCAAAATTGAATAAAAACGCTGAACTAAATTGATACAAAAAATGAAGTCGAAGTAAACATTTTAATAACTTGCTATTTTGAAGGGACAAAAAGGCTCAATACTCTTCCACTTTGTTTCACAAAGCATTCATTTCAAAGCAGTTCAGTTTTTCAGTTCAATTATAATAAATTGGCTTTAATTGTAGCACATATCACTTTTACCAGCACTCTTTCGTTTAGATTGTAGAACTCTAACGCTCACCGTGACGCATCTTATATGCCATCTGTCTATTTTCGATTCATGTGCCATTGGAAATCCAAAAAAGCAGCTATTACTCCTTGGACACGCCTGCAACTACCCCAACACAACCAAATTTTCCTCTGACGAGATCGTAAACGACGCCTGGGCCCCGATCCCGCATAACGCACGACGTCTCCCACCGCAGGTGTCATCCACCACGGGGTCTGGCGGGGGCGCCGGGGGCATGATCTTGGCCGCCTCCACTCAGTGCCTCTCCAACCTCTCGCAGCAACAGCAGGGGGCGGAGAATGTGGTCTCACGGGCCGCCTCCACGCCCCCCACCTCCGCCCCACCCTCCTCCGCCTCCGCCCCACTCGTGCTCAGCCTGTCCCAGATCCAAGGCGGCGGGGGGCTGCTCATCCTCAACAGCCACGGAGGAGGGGGGCGCGGGGGCCGGGGGTGGCAACGTCAACTCCGGCGCGCCCCCGGGCTCCGTCGCCGTAACCTCCTTCGTGTGCAGCGCCCCGCAGGTCCAGCAGGGGTCCCCGGCTGCGGCAGCCGCGGCGGCGGCAGCGGCAGCTGCCGCGGCCGCCGCAGCCGCCGCCGCTTCCTCCGGCGGCACACGGGGTGGCGGCCGCGGGAGCCATGGGTCCTCAAAGAGCCTCGCAAACGCCATGGTGCAATCGGAGAAGACCGTGGTGCTCAAGCAGGAAGCGATGGAGACCTCGTGCTGCATGCCCAACGGAGGTGGCTCTTCGGCGAACGAGTCGATCAAGATGGACGTGACCAACGGGAACGTGTCCTTCGACTCCGGCTCGCCGTTCTCCGCATCCGCAGACCTCTCGGACGGGAGCAAGCCGCCGCCGACACCAAAGGCAATGGACACCAGTGGGGGGGAGGGTGGGGGGGACTCAGGGGGCGGCGGTGGGCCCGGTGACGTAGCCTTCTTCAACGAAACCCTCGATCTGTCCCAGGAGGACATCCAGAAGACGCTGTCGGCGAACATGCCGTCGTCTTGCGCGGTGGAGCGGAGGCTTGGCGGAAGCGGGGCGGGGGGCGGCGGGGGGGTAAGGAAGGTGGACGTGGCCTCGGACACGCTGACTTTGAGGCTCCACACGCAACAGCAGGAGCAGCAGCAGCAACAACAACAGCAGCAGCAGCAACAACAGCAGCAGGCGGCGCAGATGGCCTCGCCGGACCCCGTGGTGGTGTCTGGGGGTCACGGTGGGTCGAGGTCTCACGTGAGCCACGTATCCGCGCCCACCCACCACCATCACCAGTTCCACGCTCACCAACACCACCTCGTGAATGACGCGGCGGATCTCAACCCCATGGATTTCATAGACAATGACGTGTCTCCTCCCGATGATGATGTGTTTGTAAATTTGGACGCCTTCGACATGTTGGGTGATTTTCCTGAACTTGAGGTTTGTGCTAACTGTATCTTTATCTATCTATCTCTCCCTCTCCCTCAACGAGATATTTTCCAGGGATCAAATCGCGCCAAAAAATTAATGTTTCCGTTTTAAGAAATGTGTTGTGGAGATGAAAGAAATCGGGTGAAGAAGACGTCTTCGGTTATCGAATGATTTGTTCAGTTGAGAAAATTTTGTGCAATGATTAAGAATGCTTCACTTTTCTCTCCCTCCGAGACATAGCAATTGCCTCATAATGTTCGAGTATTGCGTCGCTCATAGCCGGGCGAGTCATATTCTACATCTCACAGCCGACTTTAGATAAACGGTCATTTCAACGGTTCATAGCCAGTCATGTTGGACCCGTTTCATGTAATTCACAACATCAAGAACTGCTATTTCATAACCAGAAATATTTTATGAGATTTTGAATGATTTTTGCTCTTGGATCTAACCAATGACCGCCATCGTATTTTGGGTTTACTCTCCAGAAGAAAGTCAAATTGATTACGTGTAAGTGGCATCAAGTGGCTGGTTGGAATGGGGATTCAGGATTTTGCTCTGCATCATCAAATACCGTCAAAATTGAAAATACGGTAAATCAGGATCTCAAATCTTCCTCCGTGCAATTAAAAATATCCTAATTCTGACGTCCGCCTAATTAAAAGACTTGCTAGAATACATTTTGTTACACAATAGCTGTTTATAACATTGTATGGTGATCTAAAGCATTTTTTATAATGTATGTGTTAAAGAGTAGTACACATTTTCGTAGAAGATCATATAAGATTCATAATATGGAAACTAATGGTTGGTTATGAGATGTTCGCCGTAATGAATGGTCCCTTTCCCAAAATCTGGTGTGAAATGTCGTTTAGGATATGGCCGAGTATCATATGGCGAACTTTTGTGTGTTTCCTAATACTAACTCATTTTCAAAAGGATGTAAATGTGCATATTACTTTTTAAATGATAAAAATCATTTTTTTATATCTTTGGAACGAGTGACAAAGGATCAATTTCACGGACTATATACTTATTCCTCCCATCGGACCCTTTACTTTTATTTGATTAAAATTCCAAGAGACTTTTCATATGAAACAGAATATAAATTGGCTGACTCCGTTATATACTTTATCGCTCATATAACAATTCTTTAGGTGCTGGAGCAAAGTGCTGGCCCAATGGCTGGTGGTGTAGTGACAGTAGGAGGGGGAGACCCTGGCCTTGGTGTCGGCCTGCCAGTGACCCCGACTTCGGATAAGACCAGCAGTCAATCGTCCTCTAGGATGGACTACCGAGAAGGAACTGCGAACATCACCGACTATTCTCCTGAATGGGCTTACCCAGAGGTGTGTGTCATACAGGTCTATTCGTCATTGTTTAATCTCGTTTCTTCCGTTGAGTAAGAGTAAACTTGGCATTTTTGGATTAAAATGAGTCGCCCAAGTTTTAGCGTCCCAAAATTATTCTTACCCCTAATCCAAATTATTGAGATGATGAAAATAAAAATGCGAAGCATCAATGTGAAAACACCAATGCGTTTTTCACGCCAAATGGGAATTCATTAAATCCTCATTTGATGAGAACATCAAATTTTACTCCTAATTCTAATAATCTTTTATTTTCATTTCCAATATGAATCGATTCCATAAAGTCACGCTGGAAACGATCAATTTAATTTTGCTCTTAACACCACAGATCAATAGTATTTCCAGAATCTCATGTGCAATGGTTTGGTAAAAGATCATGAAATTAAACTTCAATTGCTACTGGATTTAGAAATTCACTTTTAAAAGTACATAGTAAAATCAGGTGACGGATCAATAAAGCCAGAACGATTGTGTACATGGAACTTGTGGCAGAGTTCTACTGTGTGAAAATGGAAGTGAATTTCTTACTATTCAGAATTGATCCAAACACTTTTTGAGTTTGAAAAGTTATTTCCCAATTTCTTGGTCTGAAATGATGATGACATGCTTTAATTTCCTTAAACGTATGCCACTATTATATAATGTATATATTGTTTTGTATTTATATTTATTGCGCAGGTGGGAATCCAGTTGGAGAAAAACATTGTAAGCCTGTCCAAATGAAACAGTTCACTTGATAGTAAAGAAATGAGTATACAATTCCACTACGTATGCTGATTTCAGTGCATCAGGCTCTTATTTTTAAGAAAACTTCATTTTCTAGCTATGAATCCCTTATTTTTTGTCTTATTTCTCGCTAGCGTTTCCAGATTTGTTACCCAATTCTGATATTTACTTATTCTTGACAGGGAGGAGTTAAGGTTTTGGTAACTGGGCCCTGGTATTCCACTACTTCCCCATATACTGTGCTGTTTGATGCTGTTCCTGTGCCAACGACATTAGTACAAAGTGGAGTCCTGCGGTGTTTCTGTCCCGGTTAGTCTCCCTTAACTAATATCATTAAATCATAAACCTATTAAATCTGTATGACAGAATTTATTATTGCATGGAGGTTTACTTTTTGTTTCCCTTCTTAATTTCTTTCTGCATTGAGCACAGAATATTTGCCAACATGTATATACCAAAGTTAAAGTTATGTTTATATTTTCATAATTCTTAATTACCTCTCAAATTTAAATTGATAAGAT
Source organism: Hetaerina titia (assembly GCA_037158775.1). NCBI lineage: Eukaryota > Metazoa > Arthropoda > Insecta > Odonata > Calopterygidae > Hetaerina > Hetaerina titia. The sequence goes on from CM073771.1 coordinate 66,374,919, forward strand.
ATGTGTTCGTATTTTTTACTTTAACGCCTTTGAAATAGATTGGCCGACTCAGAAAATCTTTTCCCATTGATGTCATAAAATCTATAACTAACCCATTGGCACATTCCAAATTCAATTATTAACCAACTTGTTTAAACTGCTTAGCAAATGATTTACTAAAACTGATTAGATCGTATTTCGGTACATTTTAATTGTGATGTGTATCAAAAATCTTGGATTCACGAACAAAATAAATGGGTGTGCTAGATATCTTCATTCGTCTCATTTCTAAGTTCTATTGAATGCGTAGTGGAGAATACAAGATCATGACTCATAAATCTACGGAGTTTAATTTACGGAAAGGATTTTATGAATATACATACTGCATACATGGCTTTAATATCATTTATATTTCATTTTCAGCTCATGAAGTTGGGTTAGCAACACTTCAGGTAGCCTGTGAAGGGTTTGTGATCTCCAATTCTGTGATATTTGAGTACAAAAAGCCTCCCAAGGAGGAAAGGGGCCGAGTGCAAGAGCCTAAAACAGCAGAGCACAGTAACGACAACCTGCTTAGATTTACTTTGCTCCAGCGGTTGGAAGCTATGGACAACAGGCTGCTTATTAAGCAAGAACCAGATGGTGCTGAGCTAGTAAGTGGTTTTTCAATATTCTTACCGATTTAAAACGTGGAAATAAATTTAAGGGTTTCATCTCCATTGTACATGTACCTGATGCAGTGAAAGTGATTGAAAAGTGAAAACGGCACATCTAATTCTGGTTGTGTGTCTTAATCGACTTTTGAAATATAACTAGCATCGAAACATAAGCACTTTGGAATGGGAGATGTTAGCCTTGAACTCATAATATGAAAATTGTACGTGTAAATAAGTATATAGCCTTTTTTTGACTCATTAAAGTTAACTTTTGGTTATTAATATTCCATAGTGACTCTACCTTTATTTTTCATGTATACATATTTCAGGAGTCCAAAAACATAACTTTAACTAAAATTTTAAACAGTGGAATGTATTTTCTATTGATTCATTATAGGTTTTTGCTACATTTGTGGGCATTTAAATGATTTTATTTGGAAAATATTATTTTAATCAATTAATGAGTTGTGGTTTACCTGGTTAAGTTGTTCTCATTCCATTATACTGATGGGCTATTTTTGGTATCAGTTCACAGCAGTAGAGGTTTATTCATTATCACCATCAATTTATTGTGACCTCAAAAGACTAGCTTTTTACTCTGCTATTATAATGAAAGCAGAGTTTATTTATGTGTATCTGCACATTACCCTGTAAACTGCCACTGGCACGTGGCAAGAGTTTAGGTCACTTGTCCTTAGATGAACTTGCAATTTGATGGAATTTTGGGCATTTTTGTTAGCATTCTATTTGTGAGTAACCTGGAAGCATTTAATTTTACACTTTTGTACGCTTGAAGTGCACGGAATAAAGGATTCCTTAAATCTTTTTTGGGCAATCTATTTCCCTTCACTTCTCATTTTATATCGCCCGTCAATGTGGAGTTAAGAGTTATTCCTTAGGTGACATCATTAAGTTAATGTGATTTTTTTATCTATTAGTCTAAGCTAACAGGGTAATCTTCTTGCCTCTAGCAGTTCCCATCTGAAGATCTTCAAATGTTAGTATGTTACTTTCGGTTCATTCACAGCAGTTGTTAATGAATCAACCAGCTTTCCTGTAAATTTGAATTCACAAATTAAATCTGCCCACTGACCCAAATTCTAAAGGCATTTATATATGCACGCAGAAAGGCACGTTCTAAAGCCATATTAATGATAATTTCCAAAAATTATTCCAAAATATGCACGCAATGAAATGAAACATTGAAAAATGTGTCCATTTATGCTATTGTTCTGCGATATCAGGCGAATCATATATCCAGGAACGTATGCAACCTGCATTGTACATGTGTATTGCGTGATGCGTATAATCACGGCGTCAGCGTTGTGAGGCTGAAATGTCGCGATTTCAGTAATAATCATTCTTCTTGCGGTTGCATATTTAATTTTGGCGAATTAACAGGAATAATATTTCATTTTAACGCAAAAAAAATCCGCAAATTTTTTTTACGCGTCTCGAGACCTTGGTTAGAATTAAAAATGAGGTTGCAAGTTCAAATGGATTTGTACACATTTTATGGATGCTGATTACAAGTTATTCTTCAACTCCAAACTATTGTCTTGATCATTATATAATTTAGTCATATTTTCGTTTATCATCCAATTTTATTGGTCAATATAGCATGTACATTTGAAATTGCTAATCCGAAAATTGGTTTCATTGGTAGTTCACCGTATGCTACTGCTAATGAAAACCAGGGAATGAGGAAATTTTCATTCATTATATTAGCTGCAGTTTCTTATCTATAAGCGTACCCTGGCTTCGTTTTTTAACCTAGAACTTTTAGTTGATCTGACCAAATGCTACAGTTAAATTGTACAACTATTTGCCATTGTTCCTGTGTTATTTCCAATAGCCAGGCACTATTTTGGTTTGGCTCCTAGTCTTATGCACTATAGACATTAAAATATCTCATTTTATGTTAAATGTCAATTGCTGAAGTGGTCAAATATTTTTTCCACCTATAAATAGGACACACAGGAAATATAACCTGGGAGTAGAAATTTTCAAATAATAAACTCTGAGTTGCCCACATTTCAAATTATAATTCTAACAAACATGGTCATTTCTGGTCATTAATTTTCTTAGAGGCGCAGCATTGTCCTAGGATGAAGTTTAACTATTTAAATCATTAAGTACTAAGTACCCCTATAAGTACAGTATTTCAACAGAAGTACCTCCTTGAAGTGGCCAGAATGCTTTAACATGAAAATAATGTAATTAGCAAACATGTGCTGCCATAAGTAATGATGCTGTATAGCATTAATGGCGGATGCTTGTACTTCAGGTGGAAGGTTCAAGCCTGTTTAATCAGGGTAATTTTGAAGATAGAATGGTGACCTACTGCCAAGAAATGACCTCTAAGATGTGGCTGTCCAATGAAGAAATGAGTCCAACATGGTTTGAGAGCCATCGAGGGATGACACTCCTTCATTTAGCAGCTTCATTAGGCTATTCAAGGTAGGAACAACTTTAAAATTCAAGAGCTCATGGAACTGAAAATCTGCAGTATTTTAAATTACCAACAAGCTGAACGGTTTTGTTTGAAATTTTCAGAAAGATATGGATGCAATTTTGCTTAAATTCATGAGATATCTGGTCTCAAATGTCTATGTCAGGAGTAACCATTTGAAAATTTGTAATACATTTTGCTTAAAGGCAAAATGAAGGTGAAGACTTTCACTGTGCTTTATTTAATTGCATTTGATTCATTGTATTATCGATTTCCAACTCATGCAGCAATGTGCAATAGTAATTTTTACTAGTGTGCATTGTGTTTGATGATGGTTATTATTTAAACAGGCTAGTTTGTGCAATGCTTCAGTGGAGAGCTGAAAATTCTTCTCTGCTGCTAGAAACTGAAGTGGACGCCCTTAGTCAGGATGATGATGGGTTCACTCCACTGGTAAGCACCGCCTTGTTATTTCTTCTAGAGTTTCATAATCAAAGTTATTTTTTTATCCAAAGTTATTTTTGTAACCAAAGCGTCAAATATAGTTTTGAATATCGCTTAATTTAATGGGGTGTATTTCAATTATGTAAATTAATCAGCATGAGTACCCAGTACTGGTAGTTCAAAAGTTTTTAAACTTTCATGAAGTTATTGTTAGAAATTTCTTCTCCAATGAAGTCAAATATATTTTAATACAATACAACAGTCGTTGTAACCCTTCGTAATAAAAAGAGGTTTATGATAAATAAATTTAATTCTACCATATGGCAATGCCCTCCTTAAATTTGGTTAGCAAAGTTTGTTCACATTTATTCCCCTGTATTCAAGTGCCACACAGTTATTTTTTTGTAAGGTAATAAAGATATTCCATTGTCATTGCTCACATGCCCAATTAAAAGGTGAATCATGATTTTACATAAACATTTAAAAATATGTTATTATGCCAAAATAATAAGAATTTATTTATTTAGCCTCATAAAACTATGGATTGTTTCATCCAAACAAGAGTGTTCATTATTATACATAATGACCTGAATTTGAAAAACTATGCTAAACCAAACTTTTATTTATAAATGTTGTTGTATAGGTTCAGTGAATAGTGTTTTTCAAGTCAAAATTTCTTAATTTTACATTTTGGTTGTTAAAAAATATTTTCTATATTTTTTGAGTTTTCTATGATTTTCTGAGAGAATGCATGGTAGATGAGTAAGATAAAATATTTATCACTATATCCTCACATTTTGAGGTGTTTATGGGTATAACTTGTCCATATAGATGCCAAATTCCATCAAAATCCAAGTTCCAATAGCAAAATAAGCCAGTGAGCGAAAACTTCTGAGCATTATTTCGAATCGCTCTATGATTTTGAGTGGGTGCAAACATTTATTTAATTTTACTGAAATGGTATCTGAATTCAGAGTATTGGATGATATCAGTTTTCATATTAGAGAGACTGATGTTCCTACTCAGACTTCATGCTAAATTTATTTGATTCATTAGCTTAATGTCTTTACTAATATTAAGACTCCTCTATTCTTCATTTGGGTATGATTTTTATGATGTCATGATTTGTTTCCCTGATGGATAGCTAAATTTTAATTCTGTATTGCTACCATAATTTTTTTATGGAATCTCCTTGATGTTAATGTAATCCTCCTTGTCCCATCATTAGATGTGGGCGTGTGCACGAGGTCATCGGGAAACAGCTCTAGTTCTCTACCAGTGGAATCACACTGCATTAAATTTGCGGAACCACATTTGTCAGACGGCAGCCGAGTGTGCACGCTTTAACAACCACTTCACCCTGGCCGAAGAAATAAATAGGTTAGAGGTGGAGCACCTCCAGCAGATACCTCCTCCGACACCAACACCAACCCCCAGTCCATTACCTAGTCCATCATATACACCAACTCTTATGTCTGAGGACCTGCCTCAACCGCCTGCCTCTGATGGAGTGTTCCTCCGTCCAGGTGCAGTCACCAGGCAAGTGATGCTTCATATTTCATAAAAATGTTTAGACTATTTATAAGTATATTTAGCCTATTTAAATACTTACAGTGCCAAAAGGAGAAGTTGGCCTCACTCTAACTAAATTCCAATGCATATATATGAATGTTAGTTTAAAATTATTTATATGATAAAAATATGACCTAGCTTTTCCTTGTGCCACCTGTACTTCAATTATTTGTCCCTGGGAACTTCCTCAGTTAAATAAGTTTGCGCTGCATTCCACTAGTAGCAAATAAAAACTTAAGAAATTACATTACCAGTATATTTTGAAAATAATACTTAGTTTTCCCTTAGGCCTTTCATATTGTGTTATTTGCTTGTAATAAAGCTTGAAATAGATATAATTGTTTATGTTTTCTTCTTGAGTATGCTTTATTGATGTTATCTACATTTTTTATTGAAATCTACTCACAACTTAATTGATAAAATACATAATTGAGCCACTTAATATTGACTGTCTAAGCCATACAACAATGACAAAAAATTTTACACAATTCACTTAGTGTAGTATCTTCATAATTGAAATGGTATATTTCCTTCGGAGCCAAGAAATTTTCTCCAAGTAATGAGAATGAAAACCTTATCAATTGTTTCTATGTTTCAATAAAGTACTAAATTATCATAATCTTTAATTATGGGATGTTACATACCACGATAGATATCATCATAGATATTAAGATGAAAGATTCGAAGAAAAAAGTATGGGAAAGGTAAATTTTATCATGATTAATTTCAAATTTTTGCCTTACCCATGCATCTGTAAATCATTTTTGTTATGATTAGACTCGAGAAGTAGTTACGGTGTCACTATAATTATTGTACATAAACCAGAATATTATTATTTTAAGTAATGGCAGGACTTGTACGTAGTGAATTATAAATTAAAAATCTAATTAAATGCATCAGGAATTTTAATTCAAATATATCTGGTGTATATTTGTATTAGTGGAGGTGAAAAAAAAAATTTCTGGTTCGCCTGGTTCATAGCACAATCATCATCTGAACCAAATGTTATAAATGCAAGAACTTTTGCAATTCATAAATCATTTTTCTAAACCAGGATTTAAACCTTGATCCTTCAGTTTCCAATTTATTGCTTTACTGTCATGACTTAAGTTTTTCTTTACTGTTCAGGTAGTTTTCTATCAATCCTATTGATTCAAACCCTGTTTCAGATGTGTAAGAAACTTGAAAATAAGTCAATTCTGGCAAGAGAGTTCTCAATCATAATAGGTGTAACTCAGGCTTTGAATAGATTTTATCAGAATGGTGGGTTTTTAATGACATTCTAATAAAAATCCTGTCATAAGATACAATTCAATCCAAATTTCATGAGATTATATATTTTGCACCAAGTGCAACTCATAAAGTATCCCCTTTGCTAAATGGGGATCCAGTTGTTGTGTAGATAAATGTGTTTAATGTGCAGAACAAATTTATCTCATATGCTTGCATGTAAATTAGAGGGAACTAATTGAACCTACTTCAACTTGAGCTTTGCAGTAACTTTTATTTTTGGTAAGATAGCTCTAGAAATAATAAGAAAGACTAGATGAAATACATGAATGACATGACTCATCATGAAAAATAATTATTGGCTACTTTAGTTCAATTGGCTTAATTGGTCGGCCTGAAGAGTTATGATACCGCGTTCCAAACTTCTTAATATCCCTGCTTTATTATTAATAACAATTCCCAGTAACTTGGTTTTAGGCCACAAACGGTATCCAAAGGTGATGGTCGCTTTTCAGCCAAAATTATGTTTTTGGTGGTTATTTGAGCTCCCCTTAAACTTTCCAATCTTGTGTGTAGACCTCATTGGAGGGATGTTTTGGACATCAATGAGACTTAATGTTCAAGTCCGCCACAGTTGGCTCACCCCCTTAGAAGCCAGCCTTGAATCTACAGAGCAATGTTTTTTTTTGTTCAGTTTGTAATTCAATTAAGACTGAATAAATTCATCCAACAGAAGTGAATCACAGAAGTACAAGATGCTGAGCACAGAGCTTCATGTCAACATTCCTGCTGATGGCAGTGGTGTTGGAGGACCATGTAGTTCTCTGCCCAGTCCCACTGGCTCTACGAGTTCTGCTGGAGAAGGAAGTACCGGCAGCACTGGAACTGGTATAAGCAGTTCAAGGCCACATAGGCTCGCTAAGAGGCCTTCAGTGGACAGTGGGATTCATCTTGGTGCCTCATCCCTCTCCTCTTCAACATCTGGACACATGAACATGGGAGAAAACTGTAGTGGAAACTTTGGAGGTTTGAAGTTTAGAGGGCGTAGTGGCAGAGAAACACCAAAGCTTTCCAGGTATTTTTCATAGTTTAGAAATTACTTAACTGTCTGTGATTAATTAATTCAATGCATATTTTCCCAATGTGTACAGCATATTTTTATTAATAAATGATTTTACATCATAAATATATGTTCAGAGCATGTGATATAATACCACAAAATCCAAGTAAATATATTCTCATGGCCCATTATAAGTTATTAAAGAAAGAACAACCACAATTGTTTGAATTGCCACATTTGGACGTATTCCTGAATGTCTATATTTTTCATTGATTCAGGTCCTCACTTGCAATTTTAAAATTTTGGCTACTCTCATTTTCTTATACCAGAAATTGATACAAATAACTATTTGATTGTTAGCGTTGATGCCTACTAAGGTGTTTATTTTTCCCTACAGGTTTGATCGAAGTATGTCTCTTCCCCTAAACTCCCCAGTCAATATTGTTGATAGTAGTACCAATGACAGTGTAAGCTCTGAAGGCCAAGACCTCTCAAGGATGTCCCCTGTGCGCAGAATGGACTTTGCTCTTTGTAAGTCATTGTTAAAAGCTAACCTTAATAATTTCTTCCGAAACTTTTTTTTCTTGAGTTTTCCCTTTCAATCAAACTATTCATATTCATCTGCCTGTATCTTCTCCATATTCTTCTTCTCATCATTCCATTTTCCTCTACGTTATGTAATAGTGGAAAGCAATCAGTTGTTGATTTTGAATGTGGTGAAAGTTGAAAACAGGTAAGTCTCACTAAAAGTTACCATTACATCACTGTTCTCACTAATTATCAAACGAAAGCATGTGAAGAGTGAATATAACAACTTCACTACTTCTTCAAGAGTTTCTAGGAGAAAAAATTGTATTAATTTTTGGCACATGACATCTACAATGTGGTAAAAATTCTCATCAAAATGGTAATTAGCTAGTACCTACATGATTTGGCTCCATAAATTACTGCTGGCTGCTAATTTGCATTGCTATGCTTGTGTCTTACACCTTGGCATAATCAAACCAGGAACAAGACTAATAGAAATAGATGACTGAATACAAAGCTATTTCCATGCATCATGCTTCATGAAAATTTTGAATTTTGAGTATTCACTTCAGAAAAAATTAACTGATGATCATTATTTTATTTTTAGCATATTTTGACCATTTAATAAATGCTTACATTTTGCATTCTCAAATAAAATTAGTAGTTTTCAACTTTCACCATTGCACCTACAAGCCTTGCTTTCACTAAATCTAATTAATCTATCTGCATTTTTACGACAATTCTGTATTTCAGAAAAAAAATATTAATATTGGAAACATTTATTTGGTGTTGAAAATGGCTGATATTTTAATTAAATAATTGATTTGGCATACAAGGCAGAAACTTCATTGATGCAGTTATGTTTTTATGGAATTATTGATGATTCAATGTAGCTATAGACACTTTTATTTACTTATAGCATCCATGCATTGCAAGTACAATTTTTGGGAAACTAAGACTTGAAATTTGCAGAAAGCAGGCAATTATCATTAGCTTGCATGTTTATCAGTTTTCACTAGTTCTCTTAAATGAGACCGAAACATTTTTTTCAATTTGCAATGTGAGCAAATTAAGATACCACTGTGACCGTGGAGCCAACAAGAAAGTCATATAAAATATTCCAACTCCAGGATTTAACTCTCAATTAACCTTGTGTAAGAAGTGCGTAATGTTCTGTGGTCAGCAGATACTTCATCCCAAAATCCGTTCTCTCCCACTCTCTACCTTGTCCTCATAATTACCCCAATCCATCCCACATCCGATGCCTACCAACAACAACTGAATGACTCAGGCGAAGTGGTGACTGGTCCAAGGAGTGAGAGTCCAGTCATTGACGTTGAGGCAGTATCCGATGAGGAGTCATCGGAGGCCAAACAGAGTTTAGTAGGTCAGTAAAAATCACCTCTATTTCTACTTATCCTCCCTTCTCTGCTTGCTTGTATCGATTTGTAGCATTTATTGTTTTCTAATCTCTTCTCACCACTATTGACTGCAGTATAATTAAATTGTGAACCCCTTAATTTAAGGAAAGAAGTACTCTGATTCCTACCTTACATGCATTAATATTTTTACAGAAACATTTAAGTGACCATGTTCCTGTAGGAAAATTAGGTGTTGCACAACTGTTTTGTTATAACAAAATTGTGTGTCAACTGAGCAAAGGAATTTGATAGGTAAAAGTTAGCATTTAGTCATTGTCATCGCTATACAAAATTTTTTTAAAAGCAAAACTGTGTATTAAATGATTATAAGAATTTGATAGGTATAAAATAATTATTATTGATTATCAGTATTGGTGGATATGTGTAATTATAAGTAGAATTGAATTATATTTTTTTATAATACTCAGATTGTTACCTGCTTTTAGGTAATATATGTTATCATTTAAACTTATTGTTTATATTAATTGAAATTAAATGAAATTATTGACTTATTACAAATTCATTATTGAATTATTACTAAGTCAATAATTTCATTTCAATATGTTATGCAAATTCCATGAAGTTATGCCAGAAACAACAAATTTTATTGTTCATACAGTATGCCACTTATAATGGCTGAGAAAAATTTGTACAGAATACATTGGCAGTCATAATGTAATGATTGGAATAATTTCACGATTATAAATAATAAGAAGTTAATAGTAAATAATTGTAGAATTCAAAAATGATAGTCTCCCTCTTAGCTAGTATCACTCTATTTAAGGGCTGAATAAAAAAATTAAATTATGATTTATTGATTATGTCTGCTTCCTGGGTAATGGGCCCTTCAAGAAACAAGAATCAGGAAAATATTCATATGTAAGTTGTTGGAAAGATACAGAAGTTTCCACGGAGTGTTATTTCAGAAGGCAGACTACCATATAAGCAAGAGTTGCTAAGATCTTAAATTTACGCTCTTAATTTAAAATTAACTGTGGTTATGAAATTATAGTCCTTAGTTACCCTAATTAAAGTACTCTAGTAAACTTAAAAATAGTTAGGGCAAGTATGTTATACATTAAATACTAATTTTAAAATGTGTACCTTGCATTGAATTTTCTTTTAAATATTAGTTCTGTACAAACAAGTGATAAATAATTATAATAAATGTATTGTCCTGGCATTATATTTTAAATGTATTTTCAATTGGCTGGATTGATATCAGTTTTCCTCAACACAAGCCCTTAAATTTTAAACTTTGAGAAATATTCATTCAGTATTCATGAAAAAAATCTCACAATTTGGCAAAACCTTTGAGTGTTGCATTCGTTTACTGAATAATTCATGCATACAAGTGTCATCTGTCTTTGGAATGAAAGGCAATTCTGAAGCACAGCATATTTAGTCATACACCATGTCCAATCATACAAATAAATATCTCTGTAGAGTTCTAATAGGTGAGCTTGTGCTACTTATAACTTTTTGGGTATCTTTGGTTGTTAAGCAAAGGTGATAAAAATAGAAGTTACATTACACTGAAATGTGCTTTGACTCTTGATTCAGTGAGTATTCAGATGATTGAACAGAAACAGAAATCACTCTACCACACAGTTAACCCTAGAAAGGTATCACTATTTTTTTTACCTATTCAAGGATTGTGGGGTGAAAAAAAAACAACCCCAATTTTCAAGGGCCCGTATCTCAGGCCCAGTGTGACTTTGAGGGTTCCATAAGGGTTCATTTTTTTTTGTCTTTTGATCAAAAATCAAGGGAGCTAAATAGTAAATAGCTTTGGGTAAAAGTTTGAAGGGTCTGGGGAAATCGACCAAGAAGGGGGTCGTAAACATAAGCCGTTTCTTTTTGCCACGAGATTTAAACCGGTCTGGGGTGTTTTTTCACCAAGCGTTCCCGTTCTAGGGTTAATCTAATCTAATGCATAGTATCATTATGTGCTTCTCCTTTAATAGTCTAAACAGCTTTTCAATTGTACAAGCAATTTTTGCCTAGAGGCATGAGTGAGCTTTGTTTCAAGGTTTTTGGCTTACAAATCTGTAAATTTGACTGGATTTTGCAAATATTAAAGAAATAATAAAGAACCTAAGGAACATAAACAGGGATGAACAATGGCCCACTAGATGAAAAGGGTATTTAGCCCTTAAATCACATTAACATAAAGACAACTTCAGGACAGGAGTGAAACTTTTGTCCATCAAAATCAACAATACTGTAAACTTAGGTAGAAGAATGTTTTCAGTATAGACTTTCAAATGAACTTTACACATTACAATTAAGAGTATTATTTTTTCATCTATGTCCAGATTGATATTTTGAATAGGTCAGAAAATATAGCTGTAATTAATAAGTTGAATAGTAAACACTTATGTTGGCCTTTTGCCAAGGAAAAAGATAATAGTTGAAATTAAATTTATAGTTAAGTTCAAACTTTCAATTTAGTGTAACTGTTTTGTTTTCCTTGAAATTTATAACCCGGCTTGTTCTTTTTTATCAACTAAATTGAATCATAGCTACATAGAAATTTCAACTTATTTCTTAATTAATTATAATTATAATAGGCATTATTACTTGATTTAACTGCAAAGACAATGTGAAGGTAGCTGCACTGCAGAAAAAATACAGAAATATGGTGATAAAAAATAAATACTTTTCAAATTATTATTCTTTGTATGAACCATTTGTTTGTAAAACATACTTAAGAATCCAAAAAGAAAGTGGAAAATTTCTTATCGACATATTTTTCATTGTACAAATTTATATTTTAGGTTGAAAATCTTTGAAGGCAGGTGCATACTTTATTGGTTCTTGATGAATATTTGGACAATTGATATTTCATTTAATTATTTCCATTATAAAAACAGTAAATGTCAATCTAGCTTTTAATTGAGTCTAATAATGTATCTACTCATTTATTATGAGTCTGACCTTCTCAATTCACTTCATGTTATTGTTAAAATTATGGAAAAATTCACCCTCTCCTTAAGTACCTCACTTAAGATACCAGCAATACGTGACTGAGGGAAGTTAGGGAATTAAAGTGGTAGGGTAAAGAACTGTTGTGATAAATATGATTTATAAAATCAACCTAAACTTTGGAACTTAGCTATTTGATGCTGTTCCTGTGCCAACGCGACATTAGTACAAAGTGGAGTCCTGCAGTGTTTCTGCCCCGGTTAGTCTCCCTTAACTAATACCCTTTTGGACCTATTAAATCTGCATGACAGAATTTCTTATTGCATGGAGGTTTACTTTTTCTTTCCCTTCTTCATTTCTTTCTACATTGAGCACAGAATATTTGCCAACATGTTTATGCCAAAGTTAAAGTTATGTTTTTATTTTCATTATTCTGAATTAACTTCTCTTATTTATATTGATGAGATATATTTTCGTGTTTTTTCTTTAATGCACCTGAAATAGATTGACAGACTCAGAAAATCTTTTCCCATTGGTGTCATGATATCAATAACTAACCCATTTGCACATTCCAAATACAATTAGGAACAAACTTGTTTAACCTGCTTAGTAAATGAATTACTAAAACTGTTTAGATTGTATTTCAGAACATTTAAATTGTGGTGGGAACTTAAAAAATTTGGATTCACGAACAAAAGATTGGGTGAGCTAGATCTTCGTCATGAATCCTCGATATTTTTCATTCATCTCAGCATGCACTACTTGTCCAAAACCACTTGATGATGGATTTAATGAGTCTTGAGGCATTTGACATTAATTCTAATTTCTATTATGCAAGTGAAAATGTTTTATGTCAACCAATATTTACCTTAATTTATTCTAAAAGAAATGGGAACTACGAAACTTGACTTAGAGTTTTTTTTCAAACCATCTCATTGGTGTCATTTCTTATATCAGTACCATTTTGTTGGTGTTTTGATGTTTTATTTATACCTTTATTGTTGTTTTTGAATCTCCTCCAATCTTGGTAAAGCCTGCTGTACATATGAAACATATGTTATGAAATCTGAAAAAATAAACATCATCATTGTCTTGACAACTACCACCTGGTAAATTTAACTATAAAATGGAAATTTAATAAAAAATTCATTATTTTTGGCCTTTATCATAATTAATAGATTAGAAAATTAGTAGACAGTGTCTGGATGAGGGTAATCCTTATTGTGGTGGTCCACTGATTCGCCACATGGTAGGGAAAATAAGGAGGTAAATCATCAAATGTTATAAGCTTTTGACTTGTGATTTCTCTTCTCTCATCCTTTATTTGAGTGCCCTGGATTATCTTTTTCTACCAGCAATATTTCTGTGTCTGATATCTATGGTTTTAAATATTCTGAAAATATGCTTGTAAAAGCTCGTGGTATCACTCATGGCAGTTCTCTTACAGAGTGGTGTCAATTTGTAATCTGTTTAGAAAATAAATAAGGCCTACACTTTTCATGTATAATAAGTAGTTTAAAAAACTTCTGCATTTACAGTAGAGCTCAACCATAAAATAATGAGGGAGTTGGGCCTTTGCTTCACTACAATAATCACTTCATCCTATTCAAATTATTTTTTTTACCATGCCATAATGTACCATGTCCATAATGCAAATATATAATGTTCATTTTTGATTTGGGTGCTGCTAATTTCATGGACACAAACCAATGAGATAGCCGCCAACTCTCTTCTATTCTGCTACTGAAGTTGTGTGATAATTTGCCCATGGTCATGAAACACAAATATCAGTAAAAGAATGATGTTTTTTTCCAGTGAATGCAGATGTGACAGAATTACTTCAGTTGAATTTTGGATATATTTACCTGATAGATGTAAAATTTCTATTTAACAGATAAAATTTGACTTATATTTTAGCAAATATCTTGGCACTTGGTAATTGACTGTGGGCTGTGACATTTTCACCTCCACTTAAATAACAATATCCAGTCTCTAAATAGTTTACTAACTTACACAAAATGATGAGCCATAAATAAGGTATATATTATATATATATATATATATATATATATATATATATATATATATATATATATATGTATATATATATATATATATAACACAGTAATCAACCCGAAGGTCGGTTTAGTAGGTGATGGTAGAACTCACCCATGTACCAAGCCCTATACGGCGTGTGAATATTCACACATCAGGGTAGGGGGACCAGTTCCTTTCCCTTTGCCGGTTATGGTTTTCCAGGAAGATCTGGTACCCGAAAAATCAACTAGCTTGGGTGGAGCTGCAGGTGCCCAAAGTGCCTTGTGCCTTGTCCGGGAATCGAACCCGGGACCCTCCGGTCAGCAGTCCAACGCTCTACCCGCTAGACCACCGCGACCCATATATATATAGTATATATATATATATATATATATATATATATATATATATATATATATATATATATATATCATTCAACAGTCCTCTTTTTATTAGCTTATAACTTTCAATGAGCAAAAGAAGAAAAACATGCTGAAGCATTAAATATGCAAATATTACTGAATTAATGCACATGTGTAGTTTGATTGTTTAAGAAAGAAACATGGTTGGTTCCCTCGCTAACCACTACAGTGCCCAACCAATTCAAATTTTTGAAGCCTAACTCATTTATTGATACTTTGTAAAAATGATATTATGATGTGTAGTCTGTAAAATGTGCAAAAGAAACTTTTTTGGCTCACTGTACCAAAATTATACAACATAAAATGGCCTTTGCTACATGGAGATATGAATCTAATTAAAAAAACTGAAATTTCATTATTTTTTTCCCGAAAGGAATAGTATGTGTGGCCTAATGAATCTAAAATTTTATTGGCACCCTAATATAATTCCAGACCTATCTTTTTCCTTTTTTCTATACCACATATTTAAATAAAATATTTTGGTCAATGTCACTTTTTAATCATTCAAATGAACATCATGAACTATCTTATATGTAGCCCCAAAAATTTGTAAAATATGAAACTTGACCTCTTATATATAAAATTAGAATCATGCCTTAATGCCTATCACTCTTTTAACTTTCATTAGTATTCAGTTAAAAATATACATGTAGTTGATTATGTTTTAGCAAAAAAGCTGAGCTACAAAATACAGTGCATATCCCTTGCAGATGCAATGTAATGAGGAAATATTATATTCAATGCCAAGGAAAATATTAAGGTTCATGTATTATTGTCATAACTTTTATTTACTTTCATTATTTACTCTGTTTATATTTTGTGACTTTATTTGCAGAGAATATTACAAACAGTATTTTTCATGCATTATGCATATAATGTACCAATGAAATATATAAATTATTCTGAGGCTATCCATCCAGCTTAGATAGGTTTCCATAAAGAAATACTTTACAATTAGGAAATTAAAAGAGAAATTCTTTATTAAGGTGATAAAGTGTAAGGTATTGTTAAGTTGACTCCCAGCTTTACATCTGCATGCATCCTCTCTTTTAACTGGTACACATTTAGGAAAAGAAACTTTATCAGGTAAATTGGATATGCTGATGTGTGTTATCTAATTTGCTTGTGATCAATCATTCTCAATGGACCTTACTCACTTTTTCCCCATGTACTATCCTAGGTCTACATGGGAGTTAAGAACAATCTAATGTAGTGTGGGGTGTCAGGTTGTCTGTTTGGATGACTAATTATTATAACTAAGAATTACAGCAATATTAAGTTGGTATCCATCCAAAACATACCTTAAATGGTAGACTAATACTAATGATCAGCCTTTAACCAGTATTTCTATGAGTTCAATTTTCTCTTACTCATTGGGTTGTATGTCAATCCAGTATTTTTGGTACAAAAATCAAAACTTCACCAAAGGCCAACCTTGGATCCAAATTTAAGACTTTTTGGAAGTCCTTGCTACAATCCAGTTCCTGGAAGTGCTCCATGAATTATTTTGTATTTTCCTTATCATATTAAGTAACAAATGGATAAATGTGATGTTTATATTTCATGGCATAAAATATTTCTCTTTTTGTGAATTGAGCTTTAATTCAAAATGTTGGAAGCTGGTCACTATAAATGTTTGTGTACATATGGATGTAAATTGCTTGGAAATATCCCACAGTAGTACAAGTTCCAATAAGTAGCTGTTGAGCTCATTTTTGCACTTCCATTTTTACATATTTTTATAATTGTTTGGTGCATAATCAGTATGGACTACAAGATTGAGGTTTGTATTTTAATAAGTTATCAAGATAAAAATTATGATAGTGTTCAGTGTAAGTTCTCAATCAGTCTCAAGATTTTTTTGATAAAATCTCAAGAGCTTTAAATGTGGAAAATTTAGCTGTTAAGATATTTGAACCAATAAATCTATATTAATAGATTGTGTTGTAATGTGCAACTGTAACGCTTGGAGTTAAAATGTTTAAAAAGTACTCACAGAAGTAGAGCCACTTCTATAGTTTAGCTAATTATTTTGATGGCCAATTTTCTGTATCAATCGAAGTATAATGTACAAGCTACTACTGAAACTATTAAATGTTTTAGAACTAAGTGAAAAATATTAGAAGTATGTAAAATTTGTAACAATTATGCAACTAAACTTTTTAATTAAACATTGAATTGCATGAAGTATATAAGTCAACAGTTAAGTAACTCAAGTGCAACAGAGGAATATGTAAGGTGGCATGGATAAAGCAGAGATGTAATTAGCCTAACCTGTAAATTTACACCACACATGTTTTCTTTATGCACTGTCATTTGATTATATATATATGATCATGGCAGTTTTTCATTGCTTGAATTGTCTTTTTTATAAACCAGTTGATGGAGTTTTGAGCCTGTGTTTATTGTTTTACTTTTTAAGGTAGGAATGTTATAAATTCATGGTGTTACGAATTCATGACTACCTTCATGTGTGTAATATAAGCTTTCTTAATTTATTGTTGTATTTTAATATATTACCCAGCTTGATAACCTTTGTCTGTAGCACCTGTGGATGACTAAAATTCTCTAGCTGTTTCAACTCCCCTGCCACATAATTTTTCATATACCTTGGTATTTTTCTTATCTCTAAAAATTATGACCAATGTGTCAAAATGTGAAATTAAAGGTTCAGCAGCATCTTCAACTGTTGTTCTTTAATCTTTTACCTATTAATGACATTAGTTTCTGTCTTTTCTCAGGGGAGCAGGATGTAAGAGTTTTGGCTTTAGCAGAACAAATAATTGCAGCTATTCCTGAGCGAATTAAGGTAATAACAGCACAATATATCTAGTTTACAGTTAATGGTGCATGCATTCAGCCAGTGGTTAGAGTTTATGATTGCCTGTGCCTTTTAATGATTTTAAATGTAATTAAAAATAATAATTATTATTAAAAATGAGGTTACCCAAATGGAAAATTGGCAAACATTTTTTGCAGGTGGACTTTTACCAATATCTGAATATTTAACATCTGAAGCATTGAAAAATTCAGTATAATCAAACTTTTAAAAATAAATAAAATTTTAAAAATTCATCTTCAAATGCATGGTGCCTGTTAAATGAAAAATAATAATATCACTAAGGTTTTCAAACCTCAAATTTCCATTGTAATAAATATGAGCAGTGTGTGATAATTTTGTCATTGTGCATAGAATTACTTGTTACTTGAGTCACAAATGGCCTATATTAAGGTAGGATAAAAATAAACATGATATTCTTCCTTCATTCAAAAGTAGACAGTTGCTGTAAAACAGAGTATAGATAGTGAAATAGCTCATTTGACCAACAAATGTTTGGACAAGATAATTAAAGATAAAATAACATCAGTACCTAGTTACCTAGTCATTCAAATCATTAAATTATTATTGGCACATGAGTAGGCGATCCAGTTGCTAGAATAACTGAATAATAATAATAATCCCAGTTCTGACAGACGTGTGATCCTTCAATGCTACTGAAATACCCGACTTTATGCAATAAATTTCATTAGGATTGAAACATTTTTATCCAGATAAATATGATTCATTGTATTTCAGTGATCATTGTTTTGCAAGGAGAAAATTAAAAAATAGATACAATTTTACAAGCTTTAATCTGGCATTCAGTTACAACCGAAAATTGTCAAAGAATCATGGTGTAGCTATTATGAGTCCCAAAAAGTTTCTGTTGTACGAATTAACACAAACATACATCTTCACATACATTTCCTAATATGTTATGGCAGTGATTGTAAGAGAATAGAATGTTAGGTTCAGCAGGTGCAAAATTAACCACTTAGTGTTAGGTGCAATGGGTACTTAATTTTTCAGTAAGTGGTGATATTATGACTTATTGCAGTCGACAAAGTAGTTGACTTTGTTTTGAACTATCAGCTGCAATTGCCTGATTATTTTCTCTCATCTCTGTATGAAAAAATTTGATGGAGCACATCCCTTTCTATCTTCGGTAAAGATAAATCAGATATAAGACCATTATAATTCCCTGAATAGGTATCTTTTGATTTCTATATCCCTAGGTGTGTCCACCATATAATGTATCTTGATGATTTATAAAGTGAGGCTTTATTTTCTAGAAATAAATTCAAAATTTTTGACATTTGTAGAAGATATATAAATCATTTATTTTCCTTATGATTACCTGGTCTATTTTATATGTAATGACATGTAAATCAGTTGAATTTTATCAATGTAGTGTTTACATACTGAAAGTAACAAGCTGTTAGAAAAAGAGGCTATATCTCATAATGACAGAATGCAAGGACTAATAAGTTAGGGAGGAACCAGTTTGGGGGGAAGAGTGAGTTAGCTCTTTCTTGAAAAGAGAGAATTCAGAATATTAAGATGAAGAAGGGTATCTGGGCCCCGAGAGAAAAAGATGGTTAAAGGCGCAAGAATGTTTCTCCTGTAGTTGAGCATGCTTATATACTAGTCCATATCCCACAACTTAAGGGTTAAAACCTCCTGGAGGATATTGCCATAACTGATTATTGCAATCATAATGCATACTCAAGAATTTGGCTTTTCAATGAGGGCCTTTAAATGGCATGGTGTTAATCATAAAACTGCTGGTAGTCAGTCCTGAATGAATAAATAAATGCTATCCTTGATTTAATGTCTAATACATAAGCTGAGTTGCATACTCTTGTATATTTGACTATTTAGTTCTTATTTCCTCTAAGTTACAATTACTGAATGAAGGAACCAGACACTATTAGTAAAAAAAGCATGATATATTCATATCAATAATAAATTCATGATGTCTTCCTAAATGGTAAGATATACTCTAAAGTTGACTGGCTTCTATGTTTTATCATTATTTTGGTTAATTCTTTGATTAGTTAAATGTTTTGAGTGTACATAACCATTTTTCTGCTGGATGTAATCTAATTTTCCTATGTCCCTTACATTGGCTAATGATGTATTAAACTAATATTGTAAATGATAAAATAAATGTTGTAATTATTATTAATTTATGTCACTAATTTCATGTAGCTATTTAGTTGGCTAAAATAGCAATAAAAATAATGTTAGTGAATGATTTTGTTTAATTTGTCTAAGTGAAAATCAAGAAATATCAAATGCAAAATACCGGAGAAATCAAATATTAAGGTGTGTTTGGGAAATTAATATAAAAATAAGAAAAAATCAGAGTTCCTTAGAAAATATTCAGTGAACTAATTATCACACAAATATTATCAACCTTTGTCTTTGCATGTAGATTTCTTCTTTTTGCTTATGTTTTCCAAATGTTATTATATGTATGCTAATTTTAATACTTTAATTCTGATTCCCTTTTAATGTTATTTAATGTAATGTAATGCTATCATAATTTTCTACTTTATCTGACTGATATGAACTGGATCTACAGGGCAAAACATAATTAGATATGGATCATACTAATAGCAGATGGTATTATGTTATTTTAAAACTAAATATCACCATTTAAATTCAATTTCAGAATGAAAGTGAGGAAATGATGAGTCATGAGTCAAGCCCCCAACCAGAATCTGCCAGTAGTAGTCATTCAAACCATTCACTTTCTGAGCCTTTCTTAGAGCCAATGATGGATGAACCTCCATCATCTTCTTTTGAGCCTGTGGAATTCAACTTTGAATTTAGTGATCACAACTACAGGTATGATAAATGATTAATTTTTAAGGTTTTAAATAGAAGCAAGCTTTAAATAGAATGTTTTAAGATTAATTATTAATTTAAAAATTTCAGCAACGATATATAATATGCATGAATAGTGAATGTTGTAATATACCTAATGGTTTTAATTGAAATGTGTCATAGCTTTTGCCTAAATAGACTGTTATATTCAACATCAAATATAAGATCTGCAAATATTTAGATATCAAGTATCATTTGTTTTAAAATTGTATCTGATACACAATAAACAATATGCAACTTTAAAAACCACATTTTAGGGAGCCTTTGTGAGTTATTCCAAATTGTGCTTGGAGATAAAAAAAAATTCAAGTTCTTTTGACATCTTTCTTAAAGGATATAGTCCAGAGCATAAAGATCCAAATTCCAGTTCATCAAAAACTCAAGATTAGATACTAGTTATTGTAACTTAAATTTTATCATTAAATTAGACTTATTGCAGCACAATTCATTACTTAAGATTGCATCTCCATTGAAATAAAATAGGTTTTCTTTAATGTTTGCTATTCCTTCATTGCCTCCATAATCATCATGGGAGAAATAATTGAGGTGTTTTCCTGCTACCTTCCTAAAAAGTATTTTTAATGCGATGGATATCATCACTTAAACAGCCACACCTCTGGGGTCATTGCAGTCACCTCACTGAGGAACAGATATTGCAATACTACACTTAAGAGGCAATGGGATGGTAAAGATTATGATAGAAGGAAGAATGTTGGAGCAATATATATAATGTTATACTCATAGTTGTGTTATATAAGCCTTAAAAGTACCAGAAAAACCACAGTTGTCAACTCAAAGATTGTTTTTGATAGGCGAGGGTAGAGCTCACCTAGTGCTAAGCCAAAAGGCTAGAGAAATTCACATACGTATTAGGGTTGGGGTCAGTCCCTTTCCCTGTGTTGCCTATTGTTTCCCAGGAAGATCTGGTACCTAAAAAATCACAAATCTTGGTGAAGTACAAAGAGGCCAGATGCATACCTGGGAATCGACCCAAGATCCTTCACTCGATAGCCCAGAACTCAAGCAGTCTTTAGTGCCTGTGTCCATTGAAAATCTACTGTAACTAGTTGATTACTGCTAATAATAATGACACACTTTTCAGGATGATTCTCTAGTACTGCCTATTTTATTGTTTTTAAATAACAAGGAAGGAATAATGCACTATCTTTTCAGGTATTATGATGTGGGAACACCAAGCTCCAGCCTCTCGCCCGCATCTTCTAGCTGCTTACAAAGCCCATGCTCATTTACGCTTGATTCTCCAACACCTCCACCCACAACAGCTGATTTTTGTGAATTCTTCCAAGCTTCTGGCTCCATGTTTGAGAAAGATTTTTCAAATCTCACTCTATCAGGTTGGTATATCATACTCCTGAACAAAAATGGCAAAATATTAATTATTCATGTTAAAGAGATCATATTATAGTGATTAGTATGTGAGCATCCTTCACTTAATAACAAAATTTCCCGGCATTGGAAAGTACCTAGTATTTCACTTGCTACCCATAATGATACTACTACTTTTAAACATATGGTCCTCTGAGTTTGATAAATTTAGAATAAGCTGATGTTGGTAGTCTCATCGACTGAAAAATTGAATTGTCAAAAAATCACTAGTTTTGGGCATGGTTCAATATTAGAAATATAGGTAGTTTATTAAATGCCATCCTGAGTAATCTGCTTTGCTGCACTACAATCTTGAATTGGTACAAGTGCTGGTATTGCTGCAGTACTGCCAGCATTTATTTTTTTGTTTGTTGCTTTGTTGCATGCTTTGCTCACTTGAAAGGCTAACTCATCAGAACTTGGTAGGTACATTGTTAAAGCCAACATTTTACCAGATCAAGTCAAATATAACCAGGAATCAACTAGCTTCAACTGACATTTTCCTTGGAGTGTTCAACAGGAATATTTCTTGGTTAACCTTTACATGCATACTCATCACCATCATTGTTCCAATTATCATTATGTATGGTTTATTTTTACTTGTAAATTTGAGCTGTTGAGGAGTTAAGAAAAAAACAATGGACTCATTAGTAGGCAGGTAATGTCTTCAGTGAAAATCAAGATTCAGATATGTTCCTCTATGGTCTCATAAATATTTATCAGAGAGTTTATGTACTCTCTAAGGAAAAAATGCACCATACAGTAAATATAAACTTCAATAATGCTGCATGCTTCCTTATATACTTTCCTTTCTACATAAAAAATATTGGGTTCATCCCTGATAATATCAAAGAATCTAAGTAATTAAGATTCAGATGTGAAGTGCTAATTTTAAACAACCATTCTTCAATCCATTTTTGACTTAAACAGATTTATTGAATGAACATATTTACAATATTGTGAATAATTAATTATCCTGCACAGTGCATTAATTCTAATGGTGCTTGTCATTTTTAGATCGAGAGCAGAGGGAACTGTATGAAGCAGCAAAAATAATTCAGAAAGCATATCGTTCCTACAAGGGTCGCAAGAAACTTGAAGAACAAGATAAAGAACGAGCTGCTGCCATTTTAATTCAGAATTACTATCGTCGATATAAGCAGGTAATCTTATTAGTGATTTTTTTAGAAATTTTTCTTATGGTGGTCCATCATTTATTTGGAGTGTCATACACAAAAGTACAATCAAATATTACAATAGAGTTCCAATTATTCAGAGCACGTAATCTTTAAAAGACTCACTGTAGGCCAGCTGTGTGCTTACATTGATAAATTTCTTAAGTGTGGCAGAAAGTGTGACATCTACAATTTTGGCATATAATTGTAACTGTATGCATTAACATTTGCCAGATAATTGGATACAAATATAAAGTTTATAACACCTTTATAATAAAGTTTATAAAATGAAATTATTTATTTAAAACATTTTTTATTTTTCTTGCATAAGCATCTTAATCACATTTTGGTACATATTTTATTCTTATTGTATAACATGATCATGAAAATGGCAACACAGTATAATAAATGACATGCATACTCACCAGCTAAGTCAAATTTCTTGGCTTTAAATCCTTTTCCTTCTGAAAATGTTCAAGTGAAGTGACTAGTCTGCATTCTGCATTGTATGGCCTGATGGATAAATGAAAAAAATTGGTACAAATTCTTTGTTTCTAAATATTTTTGACATTATTAGAATGATTTTTTCTGCTGATTTGCTAGTAAAGGCAGGCTGCAACTTGGCTACATATTTTCAGAAGGGCTGTATCATATAACTAAAAATTATGCAAGACAGCTTATTTTCTTAGCTTAATAATGTTTTGATAGAGAACAAAATGACAACATAAATGTTCCTACCTCTCTCATCACTCAGTTGACTTGGAAATAAACTTGAGAAGGTGAAATTTTGCCCAGTTAGATTACCCTATGAAGCAGAATGGATCTGTTGTGAGACGATTGTTAGCTTAACTAGATGTGTTGGTGCATTTTTGTTTCACTTTCTTGTCTCCTTTTCCATTCTCATACAGTATGCATACTTCAAGCAGATGACCAAGGCAGCTATGGTAATACAGAATCAGTTTCGCAGTTACTGTGAGCATAAACGTTTCAAGAAGAGTCAGGAGGCTGCCGTTTGCATCCAGAACTACTATCGCAATTACAGGGAGCAGGAGAGGGGCAGACAGAGTCGTGAGGGTACTCCCACGGGTGCTGGGCTCAAGTAAGTCCATTGCCCAGCGGAGGTCTGCCCATGAAAGTTGACCCTCACATCCTTCCCACTTCCTTACTCAAACCTAAAACACGAAAACGAATCCCTATTCCCTTGGATGGCGGTCAGGGGCTTTTGCTTGCATCATTGTTTAAATGGGTGTGCAGTTCAGTTTGTTGTCGTCTTTTTCATTTTGTTTTGGTGCATAATTAATTGTTTTTTAATTAAAGGGAGGGAATTGACTAATCCTCATGCCATGTGCACAGCTAAAGTGAGACAGAATGGTAGTTGGCAGGTGTTGTTTTGTGCCATCAGTGTTGCAAGAGCATAATTAATAATTTTTTAATTCAACATGCATAGATGCCATTGGTGCTTTACAGATTCTGTGTGTTTAATTTGCCTGAATCTGTGTATGGCTTCATCCAATAGCAGCCAATGCATGTGTAGCATTACAAGTGTTCAGGAATTTTCTGCGTAGGCAATGGGAACAATGTGGGTTACTATTGGTAGATGAATTTTGAAATATGTGCTATTTCTAAAAGCCATGAGAAAGCAGTCTTAACCCTGACACATTTATATCTCTAAGACTCTTCACATATGGATATTATTCACTATATAAGGTGCCTGTAACAGAAAACATTTTTTTCAGTATTTCTCCCTGAATTGTAGTATGTGCAGGTATTTCTTTTACAAAAGCAATTTTAAGACTCTATATTCAAAGATAGTCCTTACTACATGTTAAAATAAAATTTTCAGATAATTTGTAAGCATGATATCATCCATAAAGTAATAAGGAGGTGACGGAAATAATTTTCAGGTTTGAGTAATTGAATCCCAGTTCAGAGAAAGTGTGGTAAATTTTGGCAGGCCTCACAGGGGTAATATCAAAATATAGTTTAAACTCATTGATTTTTATCTTATCTATAATACCAATGATGAAATGAACTCTGTGAAACATTCTGGTCCTTACTCAGTGTGCTTTACCCTCCAAGACTAGGTTAAGCTTTCTTTTAATGAGTGGAATGATGAATTGGAATGGATATATAGAGGAATATTATTGAATATATCAGACGTTTTGTGATGTGGCCCTTTAAGGAAAATAATGTATGAATTTTGGTTGCTTTGAAAGCCATTTTTCTCCAGGGTGTTATAATTAGGAATGGGCATTCACAGGAAAAGGTGAAGATGACTTTTTACAACAGGACACATGAAACAATATAGTCAAAAGGAAGAGTTAAAATTTTGAGTGAAAAAATGAGTGATTTATTAAGAGTACAAATAATTATTCCACATGATTATCATATATGTAGTTACCTCCCAACTTTTAACATTTACGTACAGTCAAATGAAAACTAAATACCCATCATTAGACACAGCCTGCTAAAAGCTAGAAGCTAGCTTTTTATGCATCAATACTGCTATCACTGTGGTAAGAGTACTGCATAGAGTGACAACTCACAGGTGCTTGCTGTCATTGGGTTAAGTTCTTGTTGGTTCTTAGGCTCTGGTTGTGGTTGTTGTTGCAGGTGTTTGGTTTCTATTTGAAATATGGATACATACTATAATAGCATTTATCTATCAGAAAATGCTTAGTATATTTCTCAAATGTACCCCTAGAAGGAGCATATTTTATGCCTGGTAGTAGATAGTTGAAAATTTGATGGCCTCTTGAAAGGGACTCTTATTATATATACATTTATTTATTTATTTTTGTTATGGCCCGAAAACATCACTTTTTAGCCTTTACATCGGACAACAATGACAACACAACAGTAACAACAATACAAACACCCAAACCCTAGGTGGAGAAAATCCCACCCTGGCAGGAATCGAACTCTCGACCCTTGGATTGGCAGATGAGAATGTTACCCCGCCGCCACTGGGGCCAGCAAACAAATACATAGCAGAAGAGTGGCAGAATAAATACACATCAACACTCTGTCATGTATTATGCCCATGTAC
The DNA here is from genome assembly GCA_037158775.1 of Hetaerina titia. Taxonomy (NCBI): domain Eukaryota; kingdom Metazoa; phylum Arthropoda; class Insecta; order Odonata; family Calopterygidae; genus Hetaerina; species Hetaerina titia. Next base: position 66,400,971 of record CM073771.1, read on the forward strand.
TTGAGCATTGATGATTAGTTGTTCCATATTATCCTTAGCATTCATACATAATTAATAAATTTTCAGAAAAGGTAAAGTTAAAATTTCAATTCTTTAAAATAAAGTTTGCAAGTTTTCCATGGGGGCAATCTTGTTAAATACCTAATAAAATTAACAAATACAATATTGTTTTAATTATAAAAACTCTATGGAAGCTAGGTAATGCTCCCCAGAAAATAATTCCATACCTCATGCATGACTGAAAGTTGCCATAGTAAACGATTTTTAGTATATCTAAATTTACATATTTGTTCATTTTACCTTTTACATCTTTCTTCACATCCACATTTCAAAAGCCTCCAATCTGTGCTAATCAAATTGCTCCAATGACCACACTTTTCTCCATACCAAACCACACTACATAGCAAAGATTTTACTAGTCTTCTCCCCAACATCCTCACTCAGTGCCTCTGTCATCAAGTCACAACTACTTTGGCCACCTTGGTCCAAAGACTGCCAAGATATATAAACTGATCCACAGTTCTAGTTTTTGCCTTTTTATTTTAGTATTTATCCTACCCTTCATTGTTCTCCGAAAACTCATAATCTTTGTTTTGTTGGCAATGATTTTCATTCTATACCTTTCTCATTGATTTTTCAATGCAATCAGCAATGATTGCAACCCCTTGACTGACTGGATAACTATTCTAGTGGGATCAAATGCCCTCGCAATATGTAATCAAATTTCTTTAAGCCATGCAATAAAGAAAATAAAATGCCTGCAAGTAAAAGTGTGAAATATATAGCCACCTATTAATTTTCTTCTAGGCCTCCATTTTCAGTTCATGTATAATATGCAGAAAATCACATGTCTGTGAGCATATTAGACATTATAAGACCTAGCATAAATATTACCATAAAGGGTGAGATTACAATTAAGTCATACCATCTACATTGAGGTTTGGTCAATGAACATTATTATGTAATTTAATCAAAGTACTGAGAACTGAGGCACAGAAAATGTTCAGTTTTCTCTTCATAAACATGGTAGTTACATAAACAACATGTATGGCAATGTGTCAGTCTTCATGGCTCTTTACTTTTCAAGCAATAACTATATAGCCAAAAGGCATTACTTTGAATTCATACGTCTTTCTGTGATACCTAAATATTTTTCAGTTTTTACTTCTGAGTGAAAGAGCCTGATAGTATTTTTCCTTTTCTCATTGCACTGTATGGGCTTAAAATCAGCCATAATAATATTCTTCAAAGAAAAAATAACTGTGCATTTGATAAATTATTCGTCTTTATGGGTATATACAGTCAAATAATGAACATCTTGGGCTTTTCCAAGGTTGTTATATATTGATATAATGTTAGATTATTCTGTAATTATTATGGGAGTCAGAAAAACATGCACAAAAATAATGGTTCTATTTCTGAGACATGAATGGCACTATCATCCAAATATGGTTCATGGACTGCTTTCTCTGACAAGACAGTGAATAAATTAATGGGGAAGAGCATAAGCACTTTTGTGCAAACAATTTTCTGATATTATAAAAATTTGCTCTATTGTGAAAATGCAACTAATTTTTATTTTAAGATGATATCTTAATGTAAAAATGTAATATAGCCGATTAATACTTGCAAAATTAGTCCATTGCATTAAAAGGTAAGGCCTTATATACTTAAACAAACTTTATTTCATCCTCATCTAGGAGGATGAAAAGTTCAAGATTTGTAAGAAATACAGTTTAAATATTGAATACTAATCCAAATAATAGAATTTATTTTTCATATCATTAATAAGTCTATGTAATAAAATAAATATATATGCCTAAATAATCACATGTTATCAAATTATTGAGTACATATTCATTTTAAAAAATATACTCCTGAGTAATTTGGAGTGTATTATCTTAATATTGATAAGAACTATGCTTTATATAATATGTTAACATGCTAATTTATTGCTAACATGCTTTTCTAAATTTTAGCAAAAATAATTTAAAATATATTTGAATGAATGTCATTTTGATTAGTAGGTAAACTGTACCAAAATTTTCAGTGTTGCTATTATTAAATTTTCAGTTGACTCTGAAATTAGATTAATTAAGCTTTTGTTGTCAAAATTATATGTGTTAGCAATGCCATCCCCAGCATTTTCGGTAATAATAATGATGAAAATACAAGTAATAATTGCTTTCCTTCCTCTAAGCACCAAATATTAAAATTACACCCAAGCTACAAAAAAACCTTTGAGTATCATTTTTATTTTTCTCTACTGTGCTCAAATAATGGTGGCAATTTTTTTATTATTTTAAGAATACAGTTCTCTCAACCTCAAAAGCAAGCCCCTAACAGATGCCGCTAAAACCTCATACCCATTATATCCCCTCTCTCCCTTCCTGCTCTGGTGTAGTTGTGGTGGTGTTTTCTGGTTTGTCTGAGGTGCCAAGCAAAATTTGGTCCGTGTCTCTCCTGTTGGGTATGGCCTGTGTCACTTGCACCAGTAATCCCAAAAACTATCTGTCCTTTTGGTGTGTTCTTTCTCTTCCTACTCTTAGAATGTGCTGTTTTTGTGTTTGTACATGCATCTGTTTGTATATGTGACCTGTATAAATAAATGGCTGCATGGTTGTGGGGCAGCAGCTATCTGGCTGCTGTGGACAGGGTGCCCGGATTGGAGATGTGGGGGACCTCGGTAGGTAGTCCTGGCATGTCACCCGGGTGCAGGCCCAGCTGGGCAGCTCCGGAGAATCAAGTGATGTCCAACGGTGTTTCTGATGCTGGCTGGCCCATGATTTCCCATTACCCGTCTCTTTTTGTACCCTCTACTGGCCGGGCATCCAGTCTATTACACCCGTAAGTCATGTACCTTAGGATTGTTGCTAGCCTAACAACGTTTGCGGCATGATTCTTAAATCTGCATGCTAGAATGAGCTTTGTTTGGCACCGTGAAAACTTTCTCTTCCTTCCACTGTTTGATTACCCATCATATCAAATGCATACCTGTCTTCCTTTTTAAATATTAATTTGATACTATTTACCTTGTGCACTATACATTTTATTGGTGCTTGTTACTGATGCAGTAGTATTTTGTTAAATAACTCACATTTATTCTCTATACATTCGGAATACATTCATATGGTTACAATACTTAAATGTTCATTTACATTTCAACTATTCATCCTGTGTTTTACTAATTGACAGAAGGACGTATTCTCAACGAAGGCAACATCAAGCAGCAAGGAAAATACAGCAGTTCATGCGCCAGTCTAAGAATAAGTGAGTATTTGAGTGACTAACTAATAAGTCAGAGATGTTTAAAAACTTCCAAATTATTAATTATAATTTCATTTCAGATTTATATCTAAAAATGTTGTCAGGTGCTTTTGAGATGAAATTTTGGGAATGTGATCTTTTGATGAGTATGATAATTTTGTTTCTTTATATCATTTGAACTCCAGTATTTCTTTCACTCTGTCACTGTTCTTTAGTAGGTATCTCTGATGCTATTACATCAAACCCTTATGTATTAGAGTTAACTCTGGCAAGTGAGTCTTGCAAAGGACATTAACAAATACTTGTATTGAAGTAGTCTGCATGAATTAAGGGCAGGAGTAATGAATGCTTCCCATCTTGTTTTTATCATTGTTCATTGTTTCCAATTTTTTAATCAGAAAAATATAATAGTCAATCACAGATTTAGGAATTGGCCTCAGGAGTATAGAAAAAGGATGAGATATATGCTCCAATTTCATCTTGTAAAATGACTTCTAAATATCATGAATATATTTTAAGAAATTGATTGTTGTAATAATCTTTGCAATCAAAATACAGAAGAGCTTCTATTATCAGTGCAGTTTAGGGGAAAACAAGATCAGATAATTAAAACTGATTGATTATTGGAGGCACTTTAACTTCCAGGCATTTATGACTTTATTATTAGTGACATATTATATATATATATATATATATATATATATATATATATATATATATATATATATATATATATATATATATATATGTATGTATGTATGTATGTATGTATGTATGTATGTATGTATGTATATAAGTAGTGTGATTCCATCTATGTACGAGGCAAAGAACTTTTAAGACTACCCTCATAATAGCTCAAGCTAATGGAATAATTTAGGGTAAAATATGACATGAATTGAATGAACTCATAATAAATAAGAATGTGCATAATAAATAAGCATTGTTACCAATTATTTGTGGGAAATAGAATGTTGAGGACTCCACCTTCACTTCTCTGCTCCTTCCATTTTCCAAATGACCCTTGGAATTCCTCCATTTCACTTCCTTAGCCCTCCCAAGCTCCTCCAAAGGTTTCTTCCCAAATGTAGGAGTGGTTTATGCTAAAAAATAAGAATGAAATGGGATATAATTTCTAAAATATTAATGATGGTTTAAGGGGGATGCTAATTCTAGCTCTCAGTAATGATTAATTTTTAGATGTGTTTGTCTCTCAGAAAACTCTATACAATTTTCAAGCTCTTGCAATATTTTGAGAGCACCTACTGCCCTTAATTAACTCAATAACTGAAAAACATAGTTACAATTAAGTAATTATAATAATATATTTAATTTGTTTAGATGTAAATCACCCCACCAAATCAAAATAATTTTATAGTTTAGGTTGTAAGAGAATGCTGCATGACCGTACATATAACCTAATTGCAGGAAGAGATTACCCTTTGTAATGAAGGCATTTATAATTTTTGACTCATTATTTAAATCTATATTAAACTACGAAGTACAAATGATAATAGCAAAAGCATAATACAAAAATTCACTGTTTAAAGCATTAGTTACAAAGTTGTGGTAAATTAATAGAGTATATTTTAATTACTCAAACATTATCTGAACAATTATAAATGAAAAAACATGACTATGGGAGTATGGATGAGTAGTTTCAACTAAGGTTTGATAATGTAATTTCCAAAAGAGCGGCACATAATATATTCATCCAGGACAGTTAATTACACTTACACCATATTCCTGTATCTCATTTAACTCTCCCTTGAATTAACTGAAATTTTCCTTTACTCTCTTACAAACAATGTCCATAGCCAATGTATGTATTTATGCTAGAAATTTTGAACTGTCATTATATTTTTATCGTTAGCCTCAAACTATAAGACACTGGAGTATTTTTATAAATATTTACCATGTTGTTGTTAGCACCTTCAAGTGGTGATCTAAGGATTCATGAGAGGTGAGATATAATGGTTGTAATTTGCTGATCACATCTACAAAAAGTGCATCTCTCATCAATATTTATGCATGATTCAATGCTTTTTTTCCACTGTAGGTTATCTACCAAAGTCCACAACCTATTTCACACATTTTTTGCCCATGTTAAATATCTGGGGACATTACTTGTGGTAAATATATAGGTATGCTTTGCATGGCTTTAATGCAAAAATATAAAGGTCTACTATAACATGTTGATCTTTGATGCCCTGATGTAATTCATTTGTTAGTAATGCAAGTATTTTTCAGTAAGCAAATATTAAACCAAAAAATAAAGCATTAATAATATGCATACATATATACTTACAGCAGTAAGCAATATATTGGTACTTAGTTGTAAATTCTTAATACATATTCTATTTTATATGCATTCATACCTAAAATTAAAATTTTTAAATGTACTAATTATGATAAACACTATTTTTTCACAAATGTATTTATAAAATGTAACTAGGTTCTCATTAAATTTGAATACATCCATTAAATATTGTAATAGAAATTACCTTGCATTATTTTTTGTAAATTTAGGTATGGAAAAGTCACAGATTATGCTTGCTTTCTAATATTACTATCAATATATTTGGAAATAGAAAGATTAATATGTTACATATAGTATGTGATTGTCCACACTATGAGACAATATTTCTGTTGCTAAAACTGAGTATTCATTGTTAGACATAATACAAAAACTTAAGGTACCATCAATATTGATTTAAGTAAAATTCCTCTTTATTGCTATCAAAGTTTGTGGGATGTTAGTCCAGGAAATCCAGTGAGTATCATAAAAGGTAGTTAATTTTTTTTTATTTACCACCATGAACATTATTAAGTATTATTACTTAGACATTTTGTACATTAGATTCACAAAGCTAATTCTATTGAGCTTTGAAGAAGGCTTCAAAAGTACATTTATATCTTATGTAAGTCAAAGAAATGTGAGGAGTAAAGTTCTTCAAGTGTTTATATCAAATTTTGTAATGGAAATATTTATTACATCTTAAAATCTTATATTTTAAATATACAATCATGGATAAAGAAATAATACAAACCTTATAAGTTACAGTGAATACTACTACCCATGTTTTGCACAAATTTTCCCTGCCAATTTAAATAGTAAATGTTAGAAATGTTCATTTCTTTCTTCCATTACCCACATCCAAGAAAGACAACAAAAGATGTTGCCATCAATATCCTGTAATAGCAAAATTTTTCAGTCATAACTTAAGCATTTAATATGGATTTATTTAATACATATAAAAATACAGTGGAATTAAATTTGACTTTTTATTGACTCAGGTTTAACTTTCACTTAATTTTTAAAAGCAAGAGTGCTCAGACTGCAATGTTGTATGCTACCTTCTCTATTTACTGTATATATCTTGGAATTGATTCAGTGCACATCTTCACAGTAGAGTAGGGCAGGGTAATTTAACCTAAAGTATGTCAAGGACAGGATTAGAGTGATTATCAAGAAGCCATTAAATAAGTGAATAAAAATTGACACCTTGAGCACCCCTAAATTTTGTCATGGAATGCCTTAAGTATTAAGATAAAACATTGTGACAAATGAATTAATTGACTGAGCCACCACCCACCATGTAATAAATACCCATTGGAAAAGTAATGCACTATTTTCATTCCTGACAAGATTGCAGAGAGAACGTGCCTTGGCAGCCGAAAGAGAGAGGCTGGAGGGCCCGTCATCATCCACGGTGGATGCCCAGCCAAGGTTGCACTCTCGAGACAGTTTGGCCTCCACCGATCTAAATAGAATGAGGTAACCATTGAATCAAATTTAGGAGAATCTATTTTCAATTTGGATACTAAGCTCAAAATGTGCATCTTGGTAGGGCACATATAATTAACTAAAAAATAAGTAATAAGTGCACATAAATTTTCCTTGCAGCATATGTAGCTATCATCTTCAATCAGTTGAATTCCTCATTTATGATATGTTTACCAGCAACAATTGACATATAGAAACAAGCAATTTATGGGTAAAATCCAGCATGCTTTCTAAGTATAAGTTTTGACATCTAAACTTGGACTTTAAAAAATGACGAATGAATTGTTACGCATGTGCATATAATATTTTATCTCTTTGTGATCATATATCAATTTCAATGTTGACCAAAAGACCTTATGGTATGGCCATGGACATTTTTGCTCCTTATTCCAGCTGGTTTCTGGCTGGTTCCTCCTGGTTTTCCAGCAGAATATATTCCCATTTTGTGATTTTCCTCGGTAGTGCAGCATGCACTAAAAAATTGTTCTCTAGTTCCTATGATTCATAGTAGGTAACCAATGCCTGAAATGACACATCTGATATATGCATATCAGATTTCATACTATGGAATTTGAATAATTATAGAAAATTTAGTGATATAAATAACCATGGTTGCACTTCTTATATATTGTGAAGAATACTAATGATTAATGGTATCAAGGGCAATAGTGCTTGATACCTGAAGGTTAAAAAATTGAGATAATTTTTTTGGAACAGGGTTTTGAATAACTATTATCTGGGAGAACTTACATCATGCATCACTTCTTCTCTTGACAGTTTATTAGTGGCATCTTTGGATGTAGTTTGTCCATAAAGTACAACTGGCAAAACTAAATGAATTTAATACTAAAATTATGCAAGGCTGGCTTTGGTCTGTATTGTAGTACCTTACTTATCTAAAGCAACAGTGATAGAAGCTATTTTAAATAATATGAGAAAAGTTGCCAATGCATATAGCTTGAACTGCAATGTGATTTTTGTCCCACTTTCTCCAACTGATTTGGAAATATTCAAGCGGATCCATTTAGTGGATCAAATGCTGCCACCTTGACTTCATCCAAACTAGTGTAATAGAAATATGTGTGCTATTATCTCTAAAAAAATTTTTCATACCGATGGTTGCCGGAGTGTAATATGTTAGCTGCACCATCTCTCCATTTCTGCCAGCAGCCAAATTGTCTCAGTCCAATAGGAAGTTTGATGTGCACTAAACTTATTATTTTAGGGTTATTCTTCATTTTTTCACGCGATATATATTAAGGTTTTATTTTTCCATATATTACACTAATTTGGTTACTTTGTTGGCTAAAAGTTTCACCTCTATGACAGATGGTGAAACTATGGTCTATATTCTACCATCTTAACTCAGTGATTAGCATCAATACCAACAAGACTGATATCATCCATGTCATAAGATTTTATCATTACATGTGCTCTCTCTTGGTCGTTAAATTCCTGTTTTTATCGCCTTAATTAAATAAAAGGCCTAATTTCATCTCCCTTCATTTTGTTACTCCCAGGTATAATATACTTATTTTCTAGGAAATGTCATCATTGTTATTTGATATAGATTCTCCAGTTTTGTTCAGTTGAAATCACCAAATGATTCCATTTACTCATGTCTAATGTACGAAACCAGCGTTACCACTTAAAGTACTGTATCATGTGAAAACCCAGGTTAAACTCGGCCCATAAGAGCAATGTATTTAATACCATGGATGATGAGTAGGCAGGAGATTCGAGGTAAATTAGTGCCTAAATGATACAGTATAAAAAGGTAAACCTTGTGAGCAATGAAGATGAAGCTCTCCCCAGAGTAAGCCAGAAAGTATGTAAAATTATCCCATTGGAGGTAAGAGTGGTCAGTCTCTTTATCTCAGTCATGCCATGACTTAGTCATACTCAAGATTGATTAATACATTTTATAAAAAACCACTTTAAAAAACAATGTACAGATATGATTAATTCTTGGTATTACCCCTGTAAGGAATCATCGACACAATCTGCATCTCATTTCTTATTGTGTATTCTATTGTGCATTTTTTTCTTATTTACATACATTCTTTAATTGGTCCTATCTGAATAATACCTTGATCTTATTTCATAGTTCAGTAAAAGGTAAATTACATTGTAATGGTTTGTGGGGAGTGACAATTTTATTCTTGATTACAGAATGGATGCAAGCCATGCTACGGGGTTATCAGATGACATGAGTGGAAATCATCTGAATATGGACAGCAAAAAGCAAAAGCACTTGTGAGATGTACCTGTGGCCATTACAGCCAGAAAATTTTGCCTCGGAAAAATATAGCCTTGTCTTTGGCAGCTTGTCCCACTTATAAACCTCATATTAGCTTACTTTGAGCTGATAAAATCTGAAATGGGAGAGTTTTTGGGGGTCTACATTGTTTTAGGAAGGAGCTGTGAAAAAAATGATAGTTCAAGTTGTCTTTTGAAGTCCATTCTGGAGGGCTAGTACACAATGGCAGCAGCTTGAGAATTTCAAAAGACTCCAACAGCTTTAAGAAATAGTCTGCTTTTGTGCTGAATGCTTGAAAAACTGTGTGATCAATAACATTAGTCCTCCAGTTTCTTTAGCAGTTAATTAGTGGATTTTAAGAAAGGTGTGTCTCCATTTATTTTTAAGTTTGTCTCAAGATGAGATCATGTGGACGTATTTATGATTTTAATTTGAGTGTAATTATTGCTAAGCCAAAGCAGTTAAGATCATTTATGTTCATTGAAGAAGATGACCCATAACTAGTGGCTTCATTTGAAATACATGCCAACCACTTTTTTATGATAATATTAGGACATAAAAATTGAAAGTCGGTTGTGTTGTGTTTGTATATTGTGTAAGGATAACTATTATTTTTGAAAGACAGTTTCCTATTTTTAATGAGATTGTTGAATCGGTATTGCCAGAATAATTTATAAGTTAGGGATTTATAGGCAGTAAAGTATTTATAGGTCAATGTGGACTGTGATGAAGATGAAATGGGTGCAAGGTAGTGAGTTTTAGATAATGGGCTAAATGATGGGAATTAGGCAGCCATTTCATCGTGGTGGCATAAAGGTTGATGATGGTGGGCTGCAGAGTGATATATAGAGAACTCTTTTCACATAACTCCTCTTCGTCCTTCATGGTAAACATATAATTCACTCTTTCATATACTTGCAAAATATTTCATTCAGGAAATGAAGAAGCTGTTAGGGAAGATGTTGTAATTTTTTTGATGGGAAGAATGTGGTAGAGCTGGTACATGGTAACATCCTGGTACTTTATTTTTTGGTAGGTTTCATTAGACTGAATGAAAAATATTCCTTATAATTAAGAAGTCAGGATCAGTTCCACCTTTTAAGAGCTTCACAATCAGTTGTCAGCACATATTTAGCCTTTCTGCATTCTGGCATATTGCCTTAGGAGAGTAATTTCAGAATATTAGTAGCTATATTTGAAATATATTTCAATTAACATACATATAAACATATATTTTTGCTCCGAGAGAGGAGATGATATTGAAATAATTACTGTCATTTGTACTTTGTTTTAATCAAAAGGGTTAAAATATGGTAGTTTCATTTTAATATTTATTTGAGTATATTGTATAGTCAAAAACAGTTCAACTGAAAAAACAATGCATAGAGTTTCATTAGAGATGCAAAAACACTGCCATTTCCAGGTGGCATATTGTTCCACTTAGCAGGAATGTTGCCAAAGGTGAGGTGCACAGATAGTCTGTAATCTAAACTGTATAAAAATGTTTTATCATAAATTTATCAGAGACAAATAATGCATTGTATCTTTAATGATTTTTACTAGACTTTCAAGAAACACTAGAGGCATTCAAATCAATATGACTAGGTTTAGCAGGATACATATTAACCTTCATAATATTCATGTATCACATATTACTGCTATGCCCAAAGAAGAGCTTTAATTTTCAATTCATGGGAGTGCTTCAAGTAAATGACAATCTCTGTTTGTCAAATTTTATGCATAAAACTAAATCATTGGTTTCTCTTTTTTCCCCAACTTTCACGTTATCAAGAGTGATTGAAAAAAACACTGTTTACTCCACATTGAATCTGCAAAGTAATTATACATTATTTTTGACACTTCCAGTGGCATTTTCTATATTAAAGGCTGACATGTATTGTTGCTTTATCAGATGGTTAACTATCTACTGTCCATGAGCTCATTCTTCATAGACAAATTGTATTAAATAAGTTATAAAAGCATGTACAATTCAACTAAGAATTATATAAAGTGAAATATAAAAATTTTTGACTCTTCAGCTTTGTTAAATCACTCAGTCTATAGATAATGAAATTTACTAATGTACAACAGTCCTTCTTTGGAGTCTAAATGTAGCACATCCATTTGCAAAATTTTTTTCATAAACAAAAGCAATACCACACTATATATGTACATGTACCTAATGTACCAGCCAGTTTGGTCAGGCTATGACGACTGTATTTCATTCAATAACCTTGCATTATGCTGAAAATAATTAGGTTAAATCTGAATAGTTTGTAAAGCATTTCCATCTAATTAACTATCTCTTGTAGATTAGAGATGTAGTATACAATTGAGTAAAACATTGCATACTACTATTATTTTACATATCAAAAGTTGCATTCAATTTTGATTGAAATTATAAATTTTCAAGGGAAGTGTTACGTAATATATAACATTTAATCCTCATGTAATTATAATTTATATTTTGCATGTGGTTTTATTCTTTTTTACTCATGTACTAAAGAGAGGTAGATCCAGTTAACTTCAAGAACTTTATATGTGGTCTGACAACTTGTATCTTTACTCTTCTTCAGCAGCACTCTTCATAAAGTAAAAATGTTTTGTTCGATAAATTATGTAGCTTTTTATTAATACCATGATATTAAATTAAAACTTTGTACTTAACATAGGAATAATATGAAATATTTTATTTAAACCTCATGGCTCAACTAGATATTTACAAGCATTATAATTATTTAAATAATACTTGAGTAGATTTTCAATATCGCTATCCTAATATTTATCCTGCTACATATGCAAACTAATTGAAATATTTTGACTCTTCACATTATGAACTGTTTTGCAAGAGTTTTCTCAGTATTTTGTTAATTTTTAAAACTTGGCCAAAATTGTAAATATGAAATAGCTTTTAAAATGTCACGTGGGAAAGTTTTTGAGATGCCTTTTAAGAACAGAAAAAAAATCCCATTTCCCAGAGATCTGATGAAGAGGGTTATTTTGGTATACTATTATTCATAGGTGTCATCTGATTGTTGTGAATCAGTGTTTGGAGAATCTTGTCTTATCTGGCCCCTTAACACATAAAATGTTACTCATTGAAAAATACATGGTGATAAATAGAAAAACAATGGAGTGAATTCAAGGTCAAGGTGTGTAAAACTTTTCCAAGAAATGTAAATTACAATTTAATGAATACTTGGCAGTCATAAGTTTTTCATTTCATTTTTTTTAAGAATGAAAATACCAAAAAATGGCTGAATGTAGTGTATGGTTCAACACCCAAACTTACTCGCTTTTGGATGGATGTGCTAGTACCTATCAGTGGTGAATAATTGCTGCACACATTTTTAACTGCAGTCTATGCCAATCTTTGACTCCTCTCCTTTCATATTGTGGTGCAGTGTTAGGAATAACAAAACTAAAAATGACATGTCTGTGGTAATAGCCATTGCTCCTAATAAAATCATGCTGAAGGATTTCCACCATGGGATGATTGTAATACTTGGTGCTCAATCATAGTTTTTCTCATTCCTGTAAATAATTGTATATTTTCACCTATATCTTAATGTATATAGCTGTTGAGTATTTAAAATTTTATTCTGTAATTAATTAATTTTACTAAATTTAATGTGTTGATTGATGAATGGTGTACAGTTGGTGCTGATGTTTGGTGAGGTGGTTGCATCAGCTTTGAAAGAATTCTACATCAAATTCTACAGAATTCTAATTTATCAAAAAAGGCATACTTGTGGAGTGTCTGCAAAAGAATGGTGTGTGGTTATTTAAGATGTTTCAGTTCCTGAAAGTGATTTTTTTCATTTATTCTCCATGATTGAAGATGCTTTTTGAAACCCTTGGAGCCTAGTATTTTTGTTTAACAGATACTTATGGCAGGAAAAGTATTACAACCTAAAAATTGTTTATTGTTATTGGCATTACATCTGTGTGTTTGTAAGTTGATGCTATTTTTTTTCAAGGGATAAGATTTGGTCTGACAATTGAGGAAGCATGGATAAATTTTCAAGTACAATTATTACATGGCAATACTATTGTAATCATGCATGTTTCTCAGATTTACTTGGAAAATCTTCTGGAATTGATGTGTGAAATTTGTTTAGTCAATGTGGACATCTTTCAAGGACTGTGAAAAGTCATTCATGCAGTCATAAAATTAAATGTTAAATTATTTGTGTCAAAATATTAATTTTTATATTTCCCCTTAAATTTGTAATCGTGTGAATGTGTAAATATGATTGTGTGATGGCACGTGTGAACATTTCCACATGTGCTAGTAAGTTGCTGAATGCTTGCATGAATTTTTAATGATCAATTTTCATATATTCTTCCCATAATGCTAAGCCATTTATCTGATTTATTATAGAATAGAATTTATCAATTTCAATTCCATGTATTGAAATTCTACTGGAAAAATCTATTCATTGAATGCTAACAACTAAGATAATTTATTGTTGTTGGATTATGTAAGAAATGTTTGGGTGTAAAATGTTTTATTCAGCATTGTTCCAATTGGGTATTTTTCAAGTGAAATCAAAAGTTTTAAAAATTTATAAAATTTGTGACACTGTGAGAAAAGATATTGGCATAGATTTCTTCTTCAAATAGGTGGGTTTATCTTATGAATCTAACATTTGATCTTTTGTTGAGTTTTTGAATGGTTGGTTATAAAGATTTTGTATATTTAAAGTTATGGTCTACCATTGTAAATATGTGCTCTGGAGACCTTAAACCACTTCATGCACTAAAGAAATGTTGTAAAATCTTCAAGTATTATCATTTCATTAAAATTACGGTTTAACCAATAATTCTCGTAGACTCTTTGGAGTTTTGAACAAGGTGTATTGTATCCTGATTAGTTACAACCCAAAATAAATAACCAGTGCTTGTAGTGATGCACAGCTATTTATTGTGGACCACTTATTTTGCATTATTACATGCTAGAGACCTGGAAGCAGAGTGCCTTCACTTCAACGTTGTCCACAAACAACATGACTACCATATGATATTAACCACACATTTTATGTAGAATATGACACCTATGCCTTTTCAGATTGATTTCCCCACCCCATAGTCACACACAATGTCCTTCATATAGGTTGGTAACTTACTTCCTTCGGTTATCCATGTGTGCTTGCTGGCCAGCTTCCATGGGCTGGGTTGGAGGTAGTAGTGTCCCATGCACCTGTGTCTCGAACTTCCTTCCTTTTACCAGTAGATATCTGGCTATATAAATGAAAGATTTTGTGTTTCTCCCTTGCAGAACAGAGTAGAAAAGCTGTATAAAACAGTGTACAGAACATTGATTCATGTAGTATAAAATGAATTTTTAATTGAATAAAAGTGTTTACATATAAAACATAACTTACCTTACATTAAAAGCCATTACTAAAATAATTAAATTAACTTTCTCCATTTTTATCTATTTTCTTGCCTTTGAACACACACTCTAACATTAATTAAAGGATTAACTCAACATAAAGAACTCACATGTTGCCCACTGTAAACATATTAGATAAATTTAAATATTGTGAGGCCACCACATATAAATATGTGAACTGATTGGAAGAGTTAATATGTTTAATACTATATGTTTAGCCTCTCTGCCACAACTTGCGGTGTAAACTTTAATTTTGCAATGCTTTTGTTTCCTGATGTCTAATATTCTCTGAATTATTTGTTCAAACTTGT
The DNA here is from genome assembly GCA_037158775.1 of Hetaerina titia. Taxonomy (NCBI): domain Eukaryota; kingdom Metazoa; phylum Arthropoda; class Insecta; order Odonata; family Calopterygidae; genus Hetaerina; species Hetaerina titia. The sequence continues at coordinate 66,415,991 of CM073771.1, forward strand.
GTTTTGTATTAGGTGCAATTATTTTTTTAATGGTTTACGATACATACATTCCAGCAAAATATTTTTCTGATACTGTTATAGTTTTCTGCTAGGATACCTACTCTGGCGATGAACTGTTGGGTAAACTGGACTTTTGCTTAAAATACATTCAAATATTTGATTTAAATTGCATATTTACTGCCAAATTCAATTATTTAGAGTTGCCACCTCAAGTATTTAATTAAGTAATTTTTGCCTTGAGGAATCATACAACACTTACTAAATGTCTCAATATCTCCCATCAAATATACACTTTCATAATAACATTATTTTCTGAGGTTTTGACAAAGAATTTACATTATGGTCCAGCCAAACTTCCATATCATGACTTGAATGTTTTAGGTATCTTTCATGCACTAGAGCATAACATTATTCTTACAATTGAGTTGCCATGTGTCTCCACATCTCAAACTAATGCATGCATGGCAGGAAATTACAGGTGTTTTCAATCACAATCCCAATGAGAATGGGGTTGTGGCAGATAATTATTTGTATGCAGCTTTGCAGGGCACGATTGCATCTGATGTCCCATCAATGGCACTACAGGTGAGCCTCTAATTAAGTATATTTGGTATGGAATGTTGTGGCAGAAGGAATCCAGTAACTTTTATCTTCATATCTCCCCCTCCCCTGATCCTCTTTATTCTTTATAGAGCCCTTGTTTGTTGTTTGGACCATCTCTTCTGCTTGTTTACTTTTGGTTGGTTAAAATGAGACCACTCAAATGTGGCAGATGTTATTTTTTTTGTAAGAATTCATGCAACCTATCTGATCCAAACAAAGATTCAGCATCAAGCAATCTTAGCTGGAACCCCATGTTTGGAGGGTTATTTCCTCAGTCATCTTGTTATTGTTTTAACTAAAATATCACTCATTATCTCGACCTCTAGCCATTGAGAAAAGATCTCTCTGACAACCAATAATTGGTGCTTCTGGAATAGCCCCATAAAATCAATATGCTTGAAAAATAGGGAGAAATATGTAGAGTTCTGGAGGAGATAGGGTTTAATCATAATGAACTAAAAGTGGTGCAGACAGACAACATTAATGCCAAACTACTTAATGGTTTAAGAAAATGTGAGAGAAAGAATTTTTATAAACTAATTTGTAGCTTGATCTGTAGAATATCTCTCCATTTTTCAGGTCAAATAGAAGTTCACAAATAGGAGCAGTTAACCAATCTCAGAAGTGTTTTGGATCAGGACAATCAAAGCAGTAGGGGATTAAAAAGAAGTATTCACTAGAAGGAGGTAATTGGTATCCAGGATATTATGTAAAGATTTAAAAAAAACTTGGATATTTTGAAAGATGCAGAAATGATCATTTAAACAAGATGATAGACATTGATTGAAGACCTTGGAAATGCAGGTGTAGAGAAGGATGAATAAGGTAAAATAAATTGAAAATAATACTAACAAATGGCTAGGTATGGCAGGACAGGTGAGAGGTTAATTGAGAGAGATCCATATGAGGCAGCAAAAGTAGTTGCAGAGTATTTTGATTGGAATGCTGAACACTATAATGGAGGGGAGGATTTTAGGGATGGAAAGTATGGGGAGTAAAAGGTTAGGACAGAGTTAAGAGAGATAGAAAGTATTTGAAATGGAAAAAGCTTTAAGTGGTATGCAGACATCTGCTAACATGATGAACTCTGTCTTCTAAATATGACATCAGCCAGTGTTTTGGTGAGCCTCTAACACCAATCCCATGTAATAAATCAGAGTACACTATGGTTGACAAGATCAAAGGCTTTGGTGAAATCAAATAATAAAGCCCAAGTATTAAATTTATCATCCAGAGCATTGTGTGGATGATTTATTGCATCATATATGGCAGATGTGGTGGATTTGTTCTTTCAAAAGCTATGTTGATATGGGATTAATATGCTGGAGGATTCTAAGTAAGGAACCAACCATTGATGGTAGAATTTTTCAAATATTTTTGAGAATTGGTTTTAAATAGTGATGGGTCAGTAGAGGTTGAGATCCAGAGGACTGCCTTTTTTCTTAAAAAGAGGAATGACTTTTGAGGTTTTTAATGGTGAGGGGAAGATACCCTCGATAAAGGAAGCATTAATGAGATGCAAAAAATGGTTCTTTATTAAATCAAAACAAAGCCTAATGATAAAGTTAGGTATTTCATCAATGCCTGCACTGTATTTACTACCACAGCTATTAACAAAAATTTTAAGTTCGTTTACGGAACAAGGAAAGAGGAAAAATGAGGTGGATGAATTAAAAATATGTGCATAATTAAACTGATTAATAGGCTGGTCAAGTGATGGAAGAGTAGTAAAATGATTATTGAAACCTGTTGCAGCTGTATTTGGGTTAGGCGTATGATAAGGTTGGGACACAGGTAATTTCTTTGTTTCATTAACTATCTTCCTAATTTTTCGAGACAGGTTGGAGTAGGTTAGCAATCTGTCATTATTGTATGTCAATTTAGCAGTATTGAGAAGTGTCGAGTAGTACGACCTTCTGAAAGATTTGTTTTCAAGCTCTAGATCCTTATTACCAGAAGATTTATATTGGACGAATAGTTCCTTGAGGTTCGCTGATGGGGCACGAATTTCATCTGTAAACCATTGATTTTTTGGATTAGTTTTTGAAAATTTACGAGAAACTAAAAAAAGCAACATTAGAATAGTATAACAACCTTTCATAAAAGGAAGCTTTGTTTCCAAGTCATTGCTAACATATAGGTCAGTCCAAGTTTCTGCATTCAGAAGATTAATAAAAGTGGTAATATTGAGATCGGAATGACGTCTAATTTTACGCGTAAAGGATCGAGGTTTGGTTTTGATGGAGAAATAAGTCATAACTGGATAATGATCAGATACATCAGAGTGGATAACTTTGGATTTAACATTCTTGTCATCATGATGTCATTAGAATGAATCAGAATTCTTTAACAAATAACTTACTTTATCGACCTACGGAACTTCATCGTATTTTTAATTACTGAATAAACAGACACAATATTCATTCTGTGTAAGTTCTTTCAAATTAACGAATGTAATTTTGAATAATGGAAACAAAAACAGTTCAAAATCACCGCCATTTTAAAAGTCTATCTTTCTTGGATTTTTAAGTTATCATTGCTAGGTGATGGCTTTTTTCAACGAAGGAAAAAATAGTACTTGTACACTAACACACACCAATGCCAAAAATCAAGGAGTGCTCATTTTGGTGGGCTTCCGAAAGAATTCGAGAGCTGTCGACTTATCGAATGATTTTGCAATCCATGGAGGGAACAGAATCCTAAGTACTCGTGAAATTTGCAATGATTCCGTAAAGTAAAATTATTTATCTTTGGGGGGGTTTGGCATAATAATATAGGATATTTTAATGTTATCTATGATGGGGCTAGCCGCGCTTGAATGTATTTCCCGGCAATGTCTGCTTTGGCAGCCACGTTAGTGAGTATAATAATGATTTTTGTTTGGCTATGTACTTGAATTCATGTCAATAACATGGTTAATTCACCAAATTATTTACAAATGCATCATTTCAATTAGTATATTATGATGTTATTATCTACTTCCTTATGTGTCCTTGAGCGCATTATTTATGGAAGTTTTCACGACATATTTTTCTTTTTTTTAATTTGGCACTTAAAATATTGAAATATGTGAAAAAGTTTCAGAAAGAATAAAATTGGAAGGACATTGGAATGTGCGCATCATCTCATTGTTAAAAATGGCTCAGTGGCACCTACTGAATGTGGGTCAAAGTTACTTTGTCGTTCTCTTTTCAACTTGGCCGGTATAAGTGATCGCAAGAAAGAATATTCTGAAAAAAAATTGGTTGGGTAAGTATATTATTATGCTTTTGCGTACTTCTCGTCATGCTAATGCGAGATAAGTCCGTTTGCCACATCCATTTGTTATCTATCACAATATTTGTTTGCAACGCAACTAAACTGAATATCATAGCTTATTTATGGAAGCCATGTGACAAATGTCCATGTTATGTATGTAATGTTTGATGCTGGAACAGGAAAGTAACAAAATTTCAACCCCGCCTTAAGAGACAGGATATGTGAATTTACTTCACCAATCTGGTTTCTGAAAGCAATTCGATTTACAAGTCCTGCAAAAAAGTCTTAAATGTTATGTGAAACTTAATATTCGCATGATATGAAATGTACTAAATGCTTTACAATGTATAATCGTGGGCAGACTGTGCGAATTAGAATGAATTGTATATTGACTTGTAGCATTAAAAAACACCCCAGGTGCACAAATTATGAATTAAACAGTATTTTCAAGGGTGAAAAACTGTAGACAGTATTGATCTGATTCTGGATTAACCAGAGTAGAACGGATTACCTATATTCGAATTCCCGGGAGAGTAATAAAGAATGAATAGAATAATGCCATGTCAATTTTCGATTTTCCCTTTTATTAATTGGTGATTTAACATGTTTCTAGAATAGTCATGTTAAAGTAATGCTTGTATAGTACATTATAATAAGCATAGAACATGTTGTATTAATTTTATCTATGATTTAAGCCCTCGATAGTCCATAATTATAGAAATAATTTTCCAAACTCGTAGGTACTCCAATTTAAAATTAACAAATTATTATTAAATAACGTTCGATTAGTAAATGTTTGTTGGGCGATGACTTCTTTTAACTCTAAAATACTGATTGAAGCAAAAACCTTCTGCAGGGAGTAAAGACATGAGGGATGTTTTAGTAAATATGACACTATATTTAATGGCTGTTTCATGATGAAGTTGATAATTATCCTTATAAAAGTAGAGAATTATCTAGTGTCTAGTAAGTGATGGCTGAAAATAGCCTAATAAGCACTTTATTTTTTTCTGTTTTGTTTTACTGATATGCCCATTGGTGGCTGTTCTTTGAAAACACAGGGGTTTTGTAGTAGGTTAAATATTTCATATAAACTGCCTTCAGGCTATATTTTGCAGAACTGGCATTTTGTGCTCCAAGTTGATTTCCTGGGAACATGGAGTCCCAAATACGTATACAATAAAGAACTTAGGGAACAAAGACATATGGCTCATAATACCAGCAGCTGATGTAGATTGAGTTATCCAGTTTTTACTTACTAATGCAAAGTTTCAAATATTCATTTCCTTCAAAAGGAAAAGTAGATGAAAATTACTATGTATAAAAGATAATTAGACTGAAGTTTATTTAGAATTCTTTTTGTAAAAACTCACCAAGAACACCCTGCTTGAACCAGGAGCATTCAAGGGATGGGGTGAGTACTTTCTAACAATGGGCTAACAAACAGTAATGCAAATTTCTATTCAGCATGCAGTTACAAAATACTCTCCTCTCTGGTCTTAAAAGAAGTAGCAAAAACGTTTGCATAATAATTACATAGTCTTTTAGAAGAAGGCCTTGCACTACTGGCTAACTGCTGACCAGTTAAATTTCAAAACCTTCTTATCTCTGCCAAACTTCTAATTCCTCTCCACAGCTTGCTAAGAAAATGGCTCACCTAGACAAAAGCTTAGAATCAGATCTTGTGATGCGAGTGTTGGTGGACAGGTTCCTCTTAAGTTGGAGGGAAAGTGAAACCATTTAGTTCCAGGGCGTAACGAAGGTTACATAATTTGAGAGTTGGCCAAATATGCTGGAAATGCTGTATAGTTTCAGTTAGGAATGAGAGAAAGTGAAATTTATAGATAGTATATTGCCAGATAGGTAGATTTTTATGAAATACATCAAGATTAATAGAGAGAACATAAGGTGTGCTATTGCTGGCAGAAAGGTTGTTGTTAGAATGTGGTGTGTGTGAAATGTGAATATTTGCCGAAGGCTACAAAAATGACAATGCATAAAAGTCGTCCTCACATTATTTTATGAGAGGGATTCTTAAGTATCCCAGGGTAAGCATGATTGCTGACTAAATGTGGTAGGTATAGGTTACCTGGAGGAGTGTTTGTTGGTTAAAATGGGAGAGAGAGTATGAAATGAGTTGGTCATTAAAGCAAGCGGATTGGATGTGCCAGTTATTGGCAAATAATGAGAGAAGTGTTCTGTCCTGCTTTGGTCATGTTGAAAAATTAAGAGCTGATTTGCCAGCCAAAAAATAAAGAGGGAGATGTTTACTCAGAAATTCATGAATGGATATATTTGAAGACTTAAGAAATATTACAATTGTCAGGAAGAGAAGAGTGTATCTGAAATAATCTATGAATATGACCAATATAAAATGTAGTGGATATTCTTCTTTCCTGTCCGTGGCATAGCATGATGCTTAGAGCAGCAATCCATATACTTCAATAATAAAATGATGCTTCCTCTAATTTCTCCATCCTGAATATTCTAAAACTACAAACACATGCATTCACCTTATTGTGCCAAATGTCAGCTATTTCGAAAGTGGGAATCATGGTACAAAAATAATTCAATTAGACCAATGTTTTTCTCAGAAATTCCTTTTTGGCCTCTTGAACATTTTTATGTAGAATTCTTAGCCAACCACAGTTATCATGAAGGTTACTTTGATAGGTGAGGGTAGAGCTCACCTCATACTAAGCCTAATTGTGTGTGAAATACACGTCAGGGTAGGGGACCAGGTCTTTTCCTTGTGCTGCCTCTGGTTACTCGGAGGCATCACCCAGAATCAAACTCCAGTCACCAGGTCAGTAGCCCAGCTTTCTATCAACTAGAGCAGTGAGATCCATAGAAATTACTATCCACCACAATTCCCCTTTTAGTATGATACGTTAATCTTTAATTTTATCAATTAAATATCATTTTTTTAATTAGCTGGAAAAATTCTGACAATAATGTAAGAAGAGCAACTATTTTTTTAAGCCACTGTATCCTGAAAATTTTTCACAACTAGTTAAAAACAATTAATATGAAATCTGCCGGTGCAGATTTGCCCAAAATTGCTGAAATTTTACATTTGTCTTAAGGAGCAAATGGTGTGAAACATGAAAACCTGAGATGGTAGTTTACATGGCCTGTATGCTTTGACATTGATGGTCCGACAATGTGAAGGGCCAGGCAGTGTGGAGGAAATTAATAAAAAGGGAGAAAGTCCCTGAAATGAGAAGAATCAACCCCAGTTCCAACCTCTTAACCCAATCAACCTCTTTTAAGAGTACGTCCTCTCGTACGGCTGGGCTTAATTCTTCCCATAATATTTATACGGCCATTCCTTTTAATTCAATTCCCTGAAATGACTTGATGTGAAGTTTTTTTTCTTACTTTAGTTGTCCCAAAAATGAATGGAATATATGTATTGATTGACTAACTATAGCTTCATTATCTACAAATCTAACTGGCATATTTCCCCAGCGTCTAGGTTAAATAGCATTGACAATGATGGGTAGCCTCGTCTTATTCCCTTATAATTATCCATTTAGATTCTCTCTCCACTGCTCTTACTTGCGGGCTCTGATTCATTCATAGATTTCAAATGAGCTATCCATCTATTATAATCCAGAGAATAGCTTTGTATTATTCTGAATCATAATCTTTGAGAAAAGAGAATGAGCAAGGATTAGAATGGAAGAAGGAGAAAATATAGAGAGTTATTAGCTGCTTAGGGTTGTGATATAAGGGACAAAGCAGGGTGGAAGTATTTGGATAGTATCCTAATCCTGGGTTTTGAAGGAGAGAATAGGTATTTTGCATAGCTTGAGTGAATGCATGAAATGGGAAGAAATGTAAAAGTGCTCATTGCTGAATGATAGTTTCCAGGGATGATTATAGATCTACCTCCCTATGTTAGACTAATAATGGTGATGACTTAATAATTTAAATAAGAAATGGCCTTCTTGTATGAGTTGACTTTGTGTGTTTCTTCTTATTTCATTTTGTAAAGTTTGAATTCACGTTTAGGCACAATTGATTTAAATTTCAAGTTGTTGGCCAGATTTTGTGATTCACAGAGGAGCTTCGTGTAGGAAGATATTTGAGCTATAGGATATTTTATTGGGGACAAATACTATTCTAATGACCAAATAGACCAACTGCCATTGGTCTACAGGCCATTCAGGTCAGTCTCAAGGAATTTCTTGGTTTTATGAACAATTATTTTGGAAGTTCTTATAATGTGATGCTTTCTGGAATATTTCAGCATACCTCTGCTCATTTGATGATCCATGACATTTTCTTGGACCACTAGCACCCTTTAATACATGGCTTACATAATGTTGTTACATTTTCCATAGTATATACATGCATGCACTTTGAAATGGCCTCACAAATATTTTCATACTTTGTGGATTTTCATAGGAAATTTTCAACCTTAACCAATTTCTTAATTTTCAAAAAGAATTTCTCAAATTTTCAAATGGAGTGAATAACAAGGGTTTGCATATTTTAGCAGTCACCAGCCCAAATATAGATATTTTTGCATTTAGATATGTGCTTTGGCTCGGCAGCAGGAGAGGCAAGGCTTCCACGGTCGTCATCTTACGAAACCCTTTCAAAGGAAAAATGACAGCAGCAGGGCAGAAGATGCAGTAGAAGAAGACCAAATTAGTTGGAATAGGAACTTGGAATGCCAGGACAATGTTGAGGACAGGAAAATTAGAGAATATAAAGTGAGAGAGGGAAAGAGGAAATATAGATATTTTAGGTTTATGCAAGGTGAAATGGAAGGATAGCGTTGATTACTGGATAGATAGCTATGGAATAATATACAGCGGTGTGGACAAGAGCCAAAGATGGGTTGCCATAATATTGAATAAAGAGGTAGGAAGAACCGTTGTTAACATAGAGCAATCAGCAGATGAATATTACTATTAGAGATAAAAGCAGAACCGACGAAATTGGTCATTTTTCAGGTATACAGGGTTCGTCCGGAAAATAAGTGTACTGAGCTCAGGAAAAAAAATGTATTACACTTTTACATATTTTAAACTAATATTCCTCAAAATAGGACCCTTGTGAGTCGGTACACTTGTTCCAGCGGCGTTTCCATTCCTGGAACGCTCCCGCGAAGGCATTATCGGGAACCTCTCGAAGACACGTCGTCACGGCCTCTTTGACGGCGTCCAAAGTCCCGTATCGCGTTCCTTTCAAACTCCTCTTTATCTTCAAACAGAAACAACGTTCTCTAAAAAATGTGGGTCATTTTTGCAGTGATCCGCAAGTTGTGTCGCGATTTCCAAACGATTGAGTCTTTGATCAGCACTTTCGGCACCAACTTTGCACAAATTTTTCGCATCTGTAATTGGTCCCTAATAATCTCGTGCACTATTGTTTTTGGCACATTACACTGCTCTGCTATCATCCGAACACTAAGACATCGCGAACTTTTCGCTTATTTTCGTCGGTGAGTGTCGTTGATGGGTGTCCAGGCCGTGGTTCGTCGTCGACCTCTTCTCTGGCCTCCACGAACATCTTGTGCCACCGAAAGATCATGGTTCTGGACATGACTGACTCCCCGTAAGCCTGGTTAATCATACCGACAGTTTTGGTAGACGATTTCCCAAGCTTTACCGCAAATTTGATGGAATAACGCTGCTCCAAAAACTTCGGCATCGCGTTCCGTGACGTGGGTCGAGCGTGAAGGTTCGCGTTAACAGAGCTACTCACTACACCACAGCTCAGAGCCGACTGCCTTTTTCAGCGTCGCTTGCCAACATACCCCCCTCCAATCGCAGCCCGTCAGAGCGGTGCTGGGCGCGCCTGAAGCGGCGGGAAAAATCAGTACACTTATCTTCCGGACGAACCATGTACATGCCACCAAGCAACCATGAGGAGGAAGAAGTCAATAGGATACACAAGGAGTTAGAGGACAAAAATGCATGGGTTCCTGCAGGGAAACATTTGATAGTGGTGGAGGATTTGAATATGACGGTAGGCGAAGGAAGGGATGGTGATGAGGTGAGGGACTACGGTTTAAGTACAAGGAATGACCATGAGAGGGAAAGCAATTGAGTTTTGTAGGAGACAGAGGTTGGTCATCACCAACACATGGTTTGGACACCACAAAAGGCGTAGGTATACATGGAAAATGCCAGGTGACTCAGAAAGGTATCAGTTAGATTTTATTCTGGTTAGGCACAGGTTTAGGAATAGTGTGATCAATTCAAACAGCTTCCCAGCAGCGGACCCTGATCACAATTTAGTTGTTATGAAGTGTATAGTCCGTTTCAAAGAGATAAGGCAGAGATGGTGGGTTTCGGAAATGGAATGTAGAATCATTAAATGGGTTGACATGGAAGGAATATCATCAGGCTGTAGAGAGAATCATGGATGACGGTAAAGAGCTGAGTACTATCAAAGAAAAATGAGAATTTATCAAGAAAGGGATATCAAAAGACACTATAGGAACAGTTAACGGGAAAAGGACAAGGGAATCATGGATCAAATGATTACAAAGATGGATTAGAGAAAAAAATGGAAGAATGTAAACACAGAGTTAGGCAATTATAGTTAAAGAAGCATGGTGGAAGATGCATTGAAAGGATAGGGAAAGTTTGCAGAGGAAGGGTAAAATTGGGTTGCTATACTTTTACAGCAAGGTTAAATCACTATCGGGAAGTAAGAAGGGAAGATCTGTGCTAACAGGTAGAGATAAGTTGGGTAAAATAATAGTGGACACAGAACATATTTTGAAGTTTGGGTTTAGGGGAGAGGCACATGTGAATTGGGAAAAACTACTGTGTGTATTGCAGAAAATAGGAATAGATTGGGGGGAAAAGAGGCCAATCCACAACCTGTACGAGACTCGTAAATGTCTCAGACTGCTCAGGTGTGAGTGAGGATCGGAGAGTCCAGATGGGGAGTGTAAGGAAGAGGTGTAAGCAGGGTTGTTCATTGTCACCGGTGCTGTTCAACGTATAGGATATGATTAAAGAGAGGTTATGGAAAGAACAGGAGACCGGAATTAAAGTTTGAGGGGAATTCATAAAATCAGTTGGGTTTGCTGATGACCAAGCTTTGTTTTGTCAGTCAGCCAAGGGGTTGTAAACATTGCTGAGTGAATTGGAAAATCAGTGCAATAGATATGGGATGAGAATCAATATTAATAAAACAAAAGTTATGCGATTTTCCAGAAAGAAAAAGGCTAAGCTAAACATTAAAATAGGAGGGCAAAAACTAGAAACAGTTTACGTATCTTGGAAGTGTTTTGGACCAACATGATCAAAGCAGTAGAGATGTAAGGAGAAGAATTGCGTTGGCAAAGAGGTTTTTATAGGGAGGGAGTAGAAGACAGGGACGCAGAATAAGGATGATAAGAAAAGACCACAGAGATGAAGAGGGACTTGATGTAGAGTAGGTTGCTGCATTTTGTTTTGTTAGGAGTCACAAAATGTTTATTTGGTAGTTTTGTCCATCCAAAACCTACCTTAACCAGGAGATTACTTAATAATTAAATGTGCTTTGGACCACACAAAACCTCTTCTTGCTATAATAGCAGACGATCCCATCACACTAGGTGGAATCATTATAGTGAGAATATTCCCATGACAAACATGCAATATCCTCAAAAGTTCTCATTTATTTCTTTCCTCTCTGTATACAAAGCATTTTCTACACACTTAGGCCCATATGAAAGACTAATATTTTTTCACCTTTTTTAATAGGTCAATGTTTACTTATTTCTTAAGTGTTAGGTTAAAGGTTTCAGCATTTCAGTGGGTAATTTCTGGCTGCAGATGGAATGATTCTGTATTAAAATCCAGATGCTTTTGGACTAAGATTTTTACTGCAATAAAAGTTCATGATTTCATTCTATGTCACTTAGGAGACAAGTTAAATCTTTTGTTTATTGATTTCATTTCTGAAAGGAGAACAACACCGAGCTTAATGCTTGTTTTCTCATAATCGTTAATATTAGTTTGCTCTAGGCTACTTAGTACAGTCGTTTGTGAAAGTTTTTCTTCAGGCATTCAAGGAGAGGAGGGTGGCATAATTACTACTACCAGAAATGGTTTTCTTTCAATCTCATTTTTCTCTCTTGCCTAAACTGATATTTGAGCACATTCAGCAACATTGGAGCATATGCATCAAATAATTGCAGAACTCTAATGTATGAGGTGAGAATGATTCCAAAAAATCACTCAATATAATTTTGCTTTGAGATATTGTCTTTTGATGTAAATCATCAACATTGTTTGTCTTCAATTGAATTTTGGTTAACAACCCTGAGCATTGGAAACTCCCCATCTAAATCCATGTTCTGTGATCATATTGTTGCAAATTACTTTTGAGAAATAACAAGTGGCAGAGGGAAAAGACACAATGCCTCCACATTTTTCATCTCAATCTTTGCAGTGCAAGCTCTACTCACACCTATCCAACTAATCTTCCTGGTTAAACCTCCGGTTTACGTTAAAGAGAACAGTTCTAAAATGAATATGCCCATTGGTTGTCAAAATACATTTATGATGGAATACATAATAAGGTTGCTATGTTTCTTGTTACAACATGTCATGATTGCTGCATTTATTCGCTCTTCTACCTATTGACTTCAGGCCTATGGAATCAAAATCTGACTATAGCTGTATTAGTGTTGGAAGAGTTGGTTTTTATGCTGAATCCAAGGATGCACATTTGCGCATGTGGAACCCTACAATAAATGTGCACATGCATGAAGGACATACATGTACATAGCAAGTCATTCAAAGTTTTCAGTACACCCACAGATGCTACAAAATAACCTTACTTTGATATGTTTTTGGGACATATTGTGCCAAGACAGTATGGAGTAAGGGCATCTAATTTTTGGTATGAATAGGATAAAAATGCTGAAAGTATCATTGGTTAGGTATGATTTGGATACACTTTTCTGGAAATTTTTGAGATGGAAAAAAACATTTTTTTATGAAAATTTGTTTTTTGTGCACAGATGGCAGCACGTTGCACTCAGAATTAATATTTGAATTCATTTGCTTCAAGGAGGGACAATTAAAATTACTGCATACATTATCTGTCTCTTATACATTAACAAATGTATATTATGATTTATGGCAGCAGCTGAGCAGATGCTTTGTATGTTGTAAACAGCTACTGCCAAATTGTATGTTCTCGAATTATTACTTTACAAGTTATCTTTAAAAGTACGTCTTTTTTCAGGTTACTGCTGCTGCAAAAGCTTGATGGTCTATAAATATTTCTTTAAGAGATAACTTAAAAGTATATCAGTTCATTTTTTAAAATTCAGTGTTCACTAAGCCTGGCTTTAACTATCTACCCCGTACACACAAGCCACTGCTAGGGTGATTACACACTAGGTATGCAGCATCAAACATTAATACTTTCTTAATTTTTAGTTACTATATAGTTTTGTGAAATAATTCAAATAATGTAGATCATGTTAATGACTGGTACATGCACCACAGTAGATAAATTAGAGCTTAGAGTTCTAGGGTTCATGAGAACGCACAAGCCAATCCACCACATCAAGGTTGCAGTTGATGAGGGCTATGTCCCAACTTGATAATTTATATTTATCAGCTATTGTCAAATCAATTTCTTTATTACAAAACCTTAAGATATCTCCCTGCAAAGAACCTTTAAAGTTTAACTTTGTCAGATTATTGCAAATTAAAAGGAGATGAATAAAAAAGACTTGAGGTTAGAATTGTATGAATGGTTCCAAAAACTTCCAAAACTTACATGTATTTTAATTAATGTGGGTCTTAAATGCTTCTCGGATGAATTTATTTCCATTTATGGTATTTTATAAAGAGATTCTGTCTTATGTTCAGGATTGTTGTTAATTTCGAATAATTTATTTATATCATCAATTTAGTTGAATTTTTTAATGTTTGTGGCTATGATTCCATGTTTTGGAGAGGAAGTAGTTGAGATAAAATTGTTTTAACACTCATATGCAATAATGACTTTCAAAATAATTTCTCAATTTGAGGGTACAAAATTCCCATGGACCTCGGAGCTACTGACCTGGCTACAGGCCTGAGTTCAGTTCCAGGTGATGCCGTCGGGCACCTGTGGCTTCTACATGTATTTATCCACATGGGAATCACTCACCACTACTAGGGAGTGACAGGAGTGATTACTACATTACTAGTGTGGCAGGAGTGATTGCACACAAAGACATAAAAAATTAAATCTTTCTTAATTTTTAGTTTTGATATATTTCTGGTTTTGTTTTGTTCGGCATGGAAACATGGTCATTGAAGCATGATGACAGGCATAGTTGGAGGTTTTTTGAAATTGGGTGTGGAGAAGGATGTGAAGTGGACAGATAGGAAAACAAAGCGAAGAATTACTAGGCATGGTGGGGGAAGAGAGGAGACTGCTACAGGAGTGGAGAAATGTACAGGAGGCAGGAAGAGGGATTAAGAACTCTCCGCATTAAAATCATATTTGTCCAAAGGATCTGCAAAATTGCATGATCCCAGAACTTTTCTATCAATCGTGATATTTTACATTACCTTGTTTTGCCTTTCCCCTGCTGTCCCTACCGCAGCACAATAGCCCAAGAAATCCACAAATCATTAGATCATAGTTTTTAGCTTACTGCAAATTACCGTTTGTATGGCACTTCATTTTTAACTAAAAATTTAGGAAACTAAATTAAGTATTACTTTTTGTTTTCTGTTGATTGACCTTTTACATTTTCATTTCAGATATTCCATGGAACAGATGTACACTGTTGTTGCAGATGTGGGCAATTATAAGTCATTTGTTCCCTTTTGTAAAAGCTCCATCATTAAGTTGAACCAACCTGGGCTTATTAAAGCAGACCTAGTCATTGGTTTCTCTGTAGTTACTGAAAGTTATACATCCAATGTTACTTTAGTGAAACCTAATCTTGTGAAAGCTGTTTGCACAGAAGGAACTCTCTTCAACCACCTACTCACAATTTGGAAGTTTTCCCCCGGACTGAAAACAAAACCACAATCATGTATAATAGACTTTTCTGTGTCGTTTGAGTTTCGGTCATCCCTTCACTCCCGCTTATCACATATGTTTTTTAATGAGGTAGTAAGACAGATGGAAAATGCTTTCATAACGGAGGCAAGGAGGAGGTATGGAATGCCATCTGTAAAGAGTAGAAAATTAGGCATTCTTTCCATGAAGTCTTGATGTTTGCTTTAACTTAGTTCGACAAATTTTGTATTATAATGTTGATATTATTTATTTGCGTGGGCAACCATGACTCATTTGTACTTGGCTCATTTAGAAAAATGTTGACTGTCTTTAACTTATTTGATACCGTTTAACAATTTATGTTACACTGTACCAATGTGTTAAATTATGACTCTTGTGATAAAAAATTTAAATTGTTTTACTGAATAGAGTTACATTTGGCCACATTGAGAAATTATCACTGGTATTTTGGGTTTGTTATTAGGACCAGTCGGTACATTTTCTATTTTCCTCATCACCAGGAGTCCATCAACAACCCGTCCAAACACTACATGCTTCCCATCTAAGAAATTACACTTGGCACAAGTCACAAAAAATTGGCACCCATTTGTGTCCTTTCCACTGTTTGCCTGAAATAAATAGTAGTTTCATAAGAAATAACATTCAATTCAAAACAAAAATTAATGCTAACTAGAAATAACTTTTACCATTGACAGCAATCCGGGAGCATCATGCTTTAAATTGAAATTTTCATCAGGATATGTTCCTCCTCCATATACACTCATGACCCCAGTACCATCTCCCTATAAATGGAAATATTGTTTTATTTACATAAGAATAGTAATATGCATAATGCTTTCCTCTGTATTTCAACTAGTGCCACCGATTGACTATAATGATTCATACACATTCCCGAAAACTGCATATATATTGTCCATTAACAGATAATCCATCCTTGACTTATCATCTCTGAAAGACAGATGAATATGTTTATTTGAGCTCTCAGCAATATTTATTACATAAATGGCAAGGCCCGGAGGGTGGTTGGGAAAAGCAAACCAAACATGTTACGTGTCCCATGGAATATGAATTGGGACAATAACAGGACCCCTCAAAAAGTTCTCTTAAGCACTAATAACTATAGTATCACTCATTAAACAATTGACACTTTTGCAATAATTGGTTCTTGAGAATTCCAATAGCAACAAAAGGGCACCATAATTAAAATGAACAATTTTTAACTTGAAAAATCTCAATATTTTCCAAAAATAACTAGTGACATAATAAAACCCAGTGAAATTCAACCTTATGATACTTCTTTCAAATTTATTGATGCAGGAACGTCATAATTATCTTGTGCAGACACGGGATGAAGAGGTTGTACACTCAAAAACATGCTTTGGAGTTTCTTATTTGTCAGACTGTATTTAAGATTTCTTAAGGGTAAATTTTATCAGTATTCAACACATACTGTATAAAATAGCATTTATTGCATTCAAATAGAAATGTGCATGCCAAATATCTAAGAAAAGGCCCTAGTTCAATATTAAAGTTAAACTCCATATGTATGTCCACATTTTCTAGAAGGAAGTATGACCAAGGGAGGGATGGCTGTGTGGTATAGTTTGGCGACCGAGGGTATTGATGCAGGGGAGAGCTTGATGGATGTACAACTGGAAATGAGAACATCAAAGTTTTATAGACCAAGAACTGGGTTATTGTTACGATTAAGCCCTGGCATATAACCGGTAACTCTGGGACAAACAGTTTCAATATAAATACATACGCAAAATGACAATTTGTTTATGGAAACGCACAGGGATCAAGAGTTAATTATGACTTGAAAAATCACACTAAGTTTTTACGAAGGTCCGGGCATATTCCCTGAGAGCTTGTAAAATCACAATGGAGATACACGTGGACCTGGGTAGTTGACTTTTTCTTGATTCTCGAATAAGTCTTAATTGTACAAGTTTTATGTTCACACGTGTGGACCATGAGCTTCGTTTTTATTAATGTTACCGCTTAGTGTGGGTAATACTGAGCACAAGCTTACTTACATTGACAAAGTCTCCTCCTTGAATCATGAAATCTTTAATTACTCTGTGAAATATTGCTCCTTTATAGCCTAATGGAACACCATCTTTCCGGTATTCACCAGTGCAGAATTGCCTAAAATTTTCACACGTTTTCGGTACTACGTCAGCGAAAAGTTCTAGAATCATACGCCCTATTTCCTAAAAGAAAAACAATGCCAATTTTAATTCAAAAATTTTCTGAACATAGTAAAAAATGCTGTAGGCATATAATTGCACTGAAATGTTCAAAACTTTCGTACAGTTGTGCCAACGGTAATATCGAAGAAAACAACAGGATTGTTGGCATTACGCAGCTGGGACTGAATTTGATTCCAAGTGGGCATGTTTTTTCTCTGGCAACAAAGAAACAATTTAAACAAATTGATTACAAGAATTCAAACCACGTCCATGTTCAAATGCGCAATTCGATTGTCAAAATTATTTTAAAGTTTAAAACTTCAACGTGCATATTACCTAAAGGAACTCGGTCACCACAGAAATAAGTAATGAAGTGTTCTGAGACTGTTAATACTACAAATTTTACAAACTAAATCAGTACAACGCTCCTAAATAAAAAAAATTGTTTTTCTATGTTCTTTTGTTAATTCAGAGTCATCTATATTACAGTGTATTCATTCAATATTGTCAGTCAATTGTTACCGAGAGCATGGCGTGTGGGAAACGTGTTTAAATTTTGTAATGTGCAAAGAAATAGAAGCTTTGCGATAGTTTTATAAAATAAATAGGTTGTTTTCAAACTTATATCCGTTTGAATAAACGATGGGTCGCAAGGCTGGATTCTCTGAAAAGGTTAAGAAGGGCCCAGGAAGGAAATCAAAGAAGCAGAAGGATCCAGTGTTTCCAGAGCATCTTCGTTAGTACTTTTGGAATTCACTCTCATTTTGATGATTAAATTTCGGGCTAATAATACTAACCTATTTTCATTGATATACCAGAATCTGGAATCACCAAGAAATTAAGTCATAAGCAAAAGCAACGAGCTGCAAAGAGAGCGAAGAAACGTGTTGAAGCGGAGGAATCTAAGAAAAAACGGCAGGAAATTAGGAAGAATAATCTGAACGAAACATCCCAAGGTATGAGGCAAAGTTTGACATATTATTTAATCGAAGTATTATTAATAAAGGCTTGGCCTGATGTGTGTTGTATGGTTAGATGAAATTTAGTATTTTAATAACTTTACTAACCCTCTATTTAAGTATGAAATGTACACATTGATGACATTCGGCTGTCGATTTCATTTGAAAATTTGGCTGCTCCTCGTTTGACTATTACTTCCGTGGATCAGTGCCTTCGGTGCTTACCTGTCAGTGCACTTCTCACACTAAATCTCCCGACTCCCTGGTTAGTCATAAACTTGCCATTAATTCTTGTAATGTGACTTAGGTGTGTGCGATACTCTCTTTCAGCGGTCCTAATCATATTGATATTTCTGCACTTTTGAATGTAAATTGGTTATAAACATATTGCAGTAAAGATATATTTGTTACAATAGTCACTTTTGTAGTACAGTAATTTTGGATTGTGGCATCTGCATACTTTCAATCTAATCTTAATCACATACTGAAAACGGCAAACACTTGTTGCAGTGGAACAAGTTAGTATGTTTGGAATTTTCATAATTTTCTTATGGAATCTCTAAACTCATAAGGTATTTAAGCTGTAAAACTCTAGGAGATGTAAACTCTGAATCTATGGGATCGTTGAGGTATTAGTATTATTGATTTCTTTTATAGAGGGAAGCGACGAGAATAATTCAGAAGATGAGGACAAAACAGTTGCAAACTTCACGGATGAAAATAAGGCATGGTTGTTTCCAGCAAAGAAAAAAAATATAAATGTCAAATCTAAGCATGCCCAGAAAAAAGGTTCAAGTTCGGAGTCGGAAGAAGATTGTCATGTAGGGAAATTGGACGACTTAGAGGATGACAGTGATCCTGAAGATGATTATGGTGCCGATTCAGACGATGACGACTCCGAAGATGGCGAGGAAAAACAGGAAGACGAAGAGGATTTACTTCCTATTGAAAAGGCTGCCAAAAAATTAAAAAAGAAGCAGAAAAGGGACAGGTAAGGAAAGACTAAAGAGCTATGCAAATTAATATAAAAATAAAACATGAAGCGTAATTGTTACCTCAAGTTCATTAACTACTGTACTTAGTTAATTAGGGCTTTAGTCTTCCTCCCTTATGAATTTATTCCCTTTTATACTTTAGTGAGGCAAAACAAGTCTTTGGAGGGCATGTTCCTCAGTGGATCAGCTGCTCAAATGTCAGTGAGTGAAAATATTAATAATGGAGGAAGGGATTGAGTTCAGAAGGATAATGCTCGGATCTGGGAGGCACACATTTATTAGAGCCAGATGTTGGAAAAGGCATTACCACATTTTCAGATATGCAGGAACAACTGAATCTCAAGACTCCGTACAGCCAACCCAAGAAAGGTTAACA
Source organism: Hetaerina titia (assembly GCA_037158775.1). Taxonomy (NCBI): domain Eukaryota; kingdom Metazoa; phylum Arthropoda; class Insecta; order Odonata; family Calopterygidae; genus Hetaerina; species Hetaerina titia. The sequence continues at coordinate 66,435,372 of CM073771.1, forward strand.
GAGGCACATGGATTCCCAGAATTAGTATTTACAGCACAAATCTTGAAAAGTCACATTTTGGTGAAAATGTCACGTTTGGTTACAATGGCTGTTTCTTCTCTTTCTGTGAAGAAATATAGAATTGCTAGAACTTCACAATGTTTAAATATGCCTTGATTGAAATTTGAATGATTATTATGCTGCGCACTTCGTTGCACATTAGTGAATGATGCCATTAAAATAAAATGTGTGGCAGGGTTAGTATATTGGATAGATTGCTCAGCTTATGATCAGGTGGGCTAAGGTCAGATCCACTCCACTGTGTATGGAGACCCAAGTATGTGTCATCCAAGGTGTTCTTTTTGTTGCCAGACGTTTCTGGGTCTGGAACCCTGGGAAACTGCAGATGGCTAAGAAATCCCAGCTCCCCACAACTTCACTTAACCGAGTGAAGTCTTAAGTTACATATTGCTGCCCCCCCCCCCCACTATGAGATATAATTTCTCAGTAGGATTCAGTATGAAGTGAGCTCTTTGGTTTCATTGATTTGGTTTGTGTGAAGGTTTTGATCAGGAAAGGTGCAGCTCCCACTGGGGAATTATCTCCCGTCTATTAAATTGCAATCCTGATTGAATTATCACATTCACCAAGTTCTTGCATGTATCTTGGAATGATCAGTCATTTGATCCCCCAGCTGTCACATTCATTCCCTTTCTCCACAAATGCTTGCATTCCAATACTCTTTGTACATCAGTCAGTGGAATGAAAGTCAGTACAGAGTGATAGAATTCAACTATTTTAAATATCTATCTAATGATGCAGAATGTATTCATAGTTTCATCAGCCGCGTGCAGCATTGCGTTCAAAGTGTTTTGATCAACTTCAGTTCACTTTTGTCAGAAACTGTGATTTGTCTGATTAGGTTACTCTCCACAATGAATCCAATTTAGTCTAATCCAAAGCCTTGTACTGCCGTAAAAATGTTTTGGTTGAATTATCTTTAGCTGCTTAAGAACACTGTAATAAAAACTGTGTTTGTGGCTAGGATTATTGCGTCAAGTGCTATGAAAGCTCCCGAGAAATTTGCTTGTTTATGTGTCATATCATCAGGTATTGATATGAACATTGATATGCGTAGTTGAAGTTTATAATAATTTAACTTTTGGTGTTAGCATTAGGAAATTTCATGAGATGATAAAATTATAAATATTCCAATTTTATCCTTCACTAACCCAATCGCAGTGAAATTTTTTTCAATTATGTGAACTTATAGGTTTAACTTACTACAGATTAAAGAAAACTGATTGCAGTGATATTCCAGAGATGACGATGTTAATATGATAGAATTGCTTCAATGGGCACCTTGGAGAAATTTGCAAGAAAAATATTTCTTCTACCTCAGGACCATCCTAATATGGATACGGGGAAAAGTAGTTTCTTACCTACTTGCATATCTTCCTTTTGTTCCCATGCTGTTAGTAGTAGTATTGTTGGGGAGGCGACCGGCAGCTCAGGTCATTTGCGCCATTAGGGATGACAGTTAAGGATGAAGGGTGGAGAGAAACCCAGCATCGGCATTAGCCTGCTCTAATCGAAAGGCGCCAAGGGGTCCGCAGCTTAACGTCCCATCCGACGGACGGTGTACTCACTCAAAGTGCCCTCCACAAAGCATCTCAAGTAGGGATCGGGATACCACTGAAAAATATCTGTCACCGCTGGGATTCGAACCCCCTGGGCCCTCTAGGTGGGTCCCATGCTGTTGTGCAGACTTCTTACTCTAGGAACTTATTAATGCTTTTCTATGTTTTTCTTCAAATAATGTCTACATTTTATGAACAATTGACCATTCCAATTGGTCATTGCATGATATTCAGAGCTTGAAAATATCTTATACACTTATGTATTATTTTGTTTCCTCTTTCCACAGTAAATTGGCAGAAAAAGAACTTCAGTTAAATGTGGGAAACCAGGAGGTGTTCATTTTTCCGACAGAGCAAGAGAACTCAAAATCACTTAGCCTGACAGATGTCCATCAGCGTATTAAAGACATAATAATTGTATTGTCTGATTTCAAAAGACTTCGAGAAGAAGGGAGGTGAGTGGAAAGGAAACATATATATTTTTTTAATGCTATGGGATAAATGGATATTACCTTTGTACAGTGAATTATAATTTTAGAATTTTAGTGAATATAATCATTTGGTCATACCAGTTCAACAAAACCATTATGCCCATCACCTCCGATATTATTTAAAAATCGTATGTTTTATCTTCCCACCTATTTAAGTAATATTCCATAGTTTATTTATTTAGCTTCAATATTTGGATTGCATCTCAAACTTAAGGTGATTCCTCTATTTTTTCCTTTTCCTAGGCATGCTGAGTAAAGTGCACCTTCTTCGTAAATAATGTGATTACACTCACTAATCAGAAAACATTCAGCAAATTATACAATTATATCCATTAGAATATGTGGATTCCACAAAAATATATATGGACGCTTACAATGTTTGATTTAGTGCCAAAACATTTTTCTCTTTTAATGTCTTAGCATCATCTTTGGAGAAAAATATGTTCGACTAGTAATATCGTTGATAAAATTGCATGATTTGTTGAAGATTGTTTGATTAGTAATTTATATCTCATATTATTTAGTTAAAAATCTCACCTTCATTAGCATGACTAGGCAATTGCCTACGAAGACAGAGAATTTGCCTAAAGTATGAAAGGCTATAAAATAAAAACTATTAGAGCTAAATAAAATGTGGCATAGTTACTTCAATCATTGAAAGGGGGGGTAACAAGTTTTTTCAAAATCTGAGGCAATGGATGCTAAAAAAAAAATTATGAATGAACTGATGAGAAATGACTCTGAATGAATCTATGGCCTCCTGAAACAAAAAATGAACATGAATAGCTGTAATTTACATCATTATGTGCATAAGAATTGATTAGTTTGCAGGATTAATTTTATCCAGATATTTTCTCAGTAATAATTACTGATAAGCAATGCCACCACATAGTGGCAATACTGCTGCGATTTCATTAAATACTACTCAAGAGTTGCCATTCAGAAGTTGATGTACGTAATTGTAATATGCCATGCAAGCAGTACCACATACCAATATCAGACATGCCAACTTTCAAAAATGAAAAATCGGGAGGACATGCCAACTTTCAAAAATGAAAAATCGGGAGATTTTTAGAAGTGTATCACGAAGTAATCACTTTTAATTACCACAATATTTGCATGGCACCTTAATCCCTTTATGACACTTTGCCAATTTTTAATGAATGTCACACTTTATTAACATGTTAAGCTAAGTACACAATTTGAACAGTTCATCAAGAACGTAAGAAGGAAAAATCGGGAGAGTTGGCATGTCTGCAATATCAACAAAGAAATGTTGAACAGTATCTGAAGTACCACATTGCTGTAAAATTAATGTTGAATGTTGGTTTACATGACAATTACCACAATGTGCATACCTAGGCATAAACAATGGTAATTCATAAAGGCTAGTTCCTTGAAACACAGTGTAAAATAAAACTCATCCATTTTATATTTTTCTTATCTTGGCATAGTTACTACAATGAGAAAAATACTTATCAGATATTAAAGGTACAAGGTTCTAATGTACCTTGAGTCATGACTAGTCTGTTTATATTAATAGATTTTCATTGTTTGAGATATTGGTAAGATGTGGTCTTTTGACAAACCTTCAATGTCCAGATTACTACATGCATTTTCACCTCAAAAACTTGGGTCTTAATTTATCATTTATTTTATTTAATAAGTTTACGTTAGGTATTTTCATCAGAATATCATCTAAGGCTGGGAAAGCATTGTGTTCCAAATGTCTTGTGATAAATTTTTTTTCTGGATTTTTTATGTATTAGTACTGATGTGCACATAATTGTTCATTGACTTATGGGCTTATCTTCAAGATAATATTTTTACGTACAACTTGAATGAATGATACATTTTTCTGTATGGGGCATATAAATTACTTGCTCATAAGGTTATAATTATTTGGTTAATTATAATTCGTTGGTATTTAATTTTTCCCAAAAATGCTCTCTTCCTCTACCATGCATAGTACTTCTTTGGTTGACTTTCTATCCATCCATTTAACCATTTCAATCCTTTTCCACTGCCCTATGTCAATACCCTCTGTTCTACTCCTTTCACCTTGCTTCAACAATGTAGTTTCCGAGCTGTATTAAACCACACTTCTCACAAAATTTTTCCATAATTTTTTCTTAATCTCCTTACTGATCATCTATGTTATCAATTTCCACGTTCTCGTGAAAGTGTCTTTGCCTAACACAATTTTTCTTATGAGTATATCCTTTGACCATCTTGGTCTGAGACACTTTCAAGATGCATAAACTGTTTCACCTGGACTATTTTTTGACTGCTTATTTTAATGTTTACCTTAACTTTTCTCTCTCAAAGACTTATTTTAAATTGATTCTAATACCTATCATGCCATCTTTGTAGCTCATAAGATTAGAGAATGGATTTATTTCATGTTTTTAGGGGTTTTGTTTGTAACTAATACTCATTGGTGAGTGGTTTGATAATTTTTTCCCTTTCCAGAAACCGAAGTGAATACACAGAATTGCTTTTGAAGGACCTGTGTCTTTACTATAGCTACAATGAATTTTTGATGGAGAAACTGACCCAGATCTTCCCATTGTCTGAACTAATTGAATTCCTTGAAGCCAGTGAAGTTAACCGACCAATGACTCTCAGAACAAATAGCCTCAAGTCAAGAAGGAGAGACCTTGCACAGGTTAGTATGTTACGTGACAATAATGGTTTTTTCTTATGAAATCTAATTATAGTCGTGTATTGTATGGTAGAGACTAAATTTAGTTGTATTTCCACAGCCTCAGTGTTCATTTGCTATTTTCTTCTTTTTTTAGCTTTTATTGTACTTAGATTTTTCATGACCATTCAATGTCTCTCTCCTTTTGCACAAAAATGGTAATTCTTGTATATCTTCGGTCTACTCCTTTCGTATTGAATACATTCATTAATTCTGTTCAGTTTACTCCATCAAGCACCTCCAAAACCATTAAGGAAACAAATACATCCTATATTATATATTTTTTTCTACCATTGACCTAAATATTTTTATGGCATTGCACCTACTTCCCCTTTTCTGGAACTAAAACTGATCATTCCTTAAGTAATAATATTCCCTCTTCTCCATCCTTTGTTGATGATCCTGAGTACTGCCTTAAGTGATTGTGTAGTGAAATCAAATGTTCTATAGCCTTTGCATATGACAGTTCTTCACTATTGTGGGCGAGTATGAATATTAATCCAGCAAAGGCTTCCAGTCAATTTCCTCCATCATATATGCTACAAATGAGTTAAAAACACTCTCCCATCCTTGTTTTCACAAATTCTTGAGTAGTCCCACATGGTTGTTACCTAATACAATGACCTTAATTGATTCAATTTATATTGTTTTTTTATCTTGCAATGAAATATCTGGGTCTATTAATTCTCATTTTTATGATTTCTCATTCTATGTATTAATTTGCTGACTTAATTTCTGATTATTGTGGTTTGTTGATTACTATGCTACTGATATTATTGGTTTATAGCTCTTCTGTGTATTTTTCCCGCCTCACCTTGATCTTTTCTGGATTTTTGTTGATCATCTAGCTTGTAATAATGTATAAGAAATCAGTACTTGAAGTTGTATGGCAAAGATTACAGCTTAACTAATACAATATATAAAATATAGGATTTGCAAGATACATAGCTTTCTTGAAGTAGAATATAGAAATTTTTTCTTTCCAATATAAGATTGATAGTTTTGAATAAGCTAATGTTTACGATAGAGTAAAATAGGATGCCAGATAGTGAGGGCAATCAAATTAAAATGTGTTGTGCCTGATAGTAATACAGTGGTTAAAAAGGTATGGAAATTTTCAACCAAAGAATATTCATTCATATAAGGGCATTGTGAAGATAAATGTTGTTAATTGTACTCATTGGTGTCTATGTAGAAGAAAATAGTGATATTTTTGTGACTTGGGCTTCATCTGCCTTTTATTGCTGTCCCACAAGTTGGTATTTTGCATTCCCAAGATTATTCCCTTCAGTTTCTCCACTTGCTAGTTACATAACTATTGATTTAAGTCATGATTATTCATCTCTTGGCACATTTAGACAAGTGCATGCTACGGTAGTGGAACATCGTTAATTTCATCCTTTCAGTCTGTGCACGAAATCATTCTTTAAAACACTCAATGCCACATGTCTGATTTGGATTTTCCACCTCTGTGCAAGTTTTGGGCATTATTCTTTTGTTTGAATTTCATAGCTCTTTTTACTATCAGTCACACATATAACACATAGTGTAACACTGAAAAATATGAAATTCTACTTCTCATGTTAGAAAATCTTAAATATATCATACCTCCCTTTGTGTATTCCCACTTCTGTTTGATTTTCAATGTTTTTATTTTGACCCTTCACATTATAGTGATCAATATCACTAGGGCCAGTCATTATCTGGTTTGTTATTTTAAGTTATTAAAAAAGGCCACTCAACATAAAAAAGGATGTTTTGCACAATCCAGATTACAGCAGCAAGTAAGGCCAATTATCATTTTACAAATACCCTATTCATTCCAAATATCTTAGCAAAAATTAATTTTAATGTACCAATATACCGGGCAGGGAAAGGAACTGGCCCCCCTACCCTGATGTGTGAATGTTCACACCCTGTCGGGCTTAGTATATGGGTGAGCTCTACCATCACCTACTATACCGACCTTCGGGTTGATTACTGTGTTTTTTTTTACCAATAATATAAACATAAAAATTTACCTTTATAAATGAAACTGGGAAAAATTGTGGGAGAAATTGGTTAATCATCTCAATAAGAGAAAATTATACAATTAACTTAAAATTTAACAAAATCCCTGGCTTTTGGACATAAATTTGGGCAATAAGGTAATTGGCGATTATTAGTTTTCCGTGTTGTTTTATTTTTAGGAAGGTTTAGCTTTGGTATGTGATGCTTTTTACTATTGTAGTCACACATTGTGCAAGGGTGCCCATTTAAATGATTTTACAATCTCTGCACCCCTCTTTTATTCTTCTACCATATGCACTAAAATTGTCTGGTCATAGTTGACCACACTAGAGTTATACTTACCAAGTGGATGATTTTATTCACAAGGAAACAAATTAGCTGCCTTGCATTTGTCCATGGTAAATAACGGCATAAATTTAATCTGGCAAGTTTTACTTTACGCAGTAAAGATGAATGGAATATCTGTACCTACATCCTATGTGAATGCAATTTCAGTGATCATGGCCTTTTTGAGCTCATTTTCAAGTTTTTGTGATGAAGTATTTGGTATTTATTTTAGGCTCTGATAAACAGGGGAACAAATTTGGATCTAATAACATGGTCAAAAGTTGGACTGGTTGTGTATTCTTCTCAAGTTCCTGTTGGTGCTACTCCAGAATATCTGGCTGGTCATTATCTCATTCAGGTAAGCTGTTTTTGAAATGTACGTATGTGAGCTAAAAGTGATCTCTATCATAATGTCTTTTTCAAAATGTAATATTAGTAATGTGATACATGAAAGTAAAGATCACATTGTGTAAGAGGAAAGTGACAACCCAAGTGAAAAAAACTCCTGAAATTATTTAGCAGCAGGAATGTCAAATTTCTAGGATTCTATGATGAATGAGCATTGGTGTATGTGTAGTTACTAATTTTTTAATTTAACAATTTAATTTTTTTGAATAAAAATTGTTAACATCAAAATACTTTGATCATTTTCTGAGTGATTGAAGTATTTTTCATAAATTCTAACCTGAAAAATTAGGGTGCACCTTATGGGTCAGGGAATAAAGGAATATGTTAATTATTAATGTGATTTTATGTAATTAAAAAGTTTGAGAAATATTTAAAACGAGGTGAAGATGATGCCACTTTAGTGGGATAGTAGTAAATTAGTTGGAGTGATAATTATGTACTGTTGTTGCTAAATTTTTATTTATATAATTCTGGGGTAGACATCTGTCTGTCTTCAATTGAAATTGTGTTTGGTTGTAGGACATAGCAAACAATTTAAACTGTACCACTAAACAATATGATGGGAGTTGTTATAGTATAGTATCATCATTTCAAAATGTAAGGTTCGGAAAAAACTTAAGACTGATGTATTCAGGAGCAAAATAAACAAACTTACAAAAAATGTCATATGATTCCATATTTGGTCAATAAAGTCACGGTCCGATTTTATATGTCCTTGAAATCCTTAAATGTTTGATGTGGAAACTTCACAAATCAATTGAATTCCCCCGTGTTTTGGAATTAAACTTTCTTTGTGAATATTTAGGAACAATTACAAAAAGAATGCCCTTCCTTCTGGTGAGCTGTGGACTTCCATCCTCCCATCCAAACCCATTACTATTGCCTCAAATGAGTTAATATGATGTATCTCAATGTGATAGGGTAGTCATGTAGCATAAGTGGTTATTCGTGGCAGCCAAAAATGTGACATCTTGTCGATAAATTTGGAATTTTAAAGGCTGTAAGATTATGAATGGTTGAGCAGTTAAATGAAAGACATGACCAAGCTACAAATACAATCTGTAAAATTAATATTCATGTTTGGTAGTCTACCATTTAAGCTAGGTTTTGGGAAGATACAAATTTAACACCCCTGTAATTTTCTTAGTCACTCCGAAATGACAGCCTGACCCCATACTACAATAAATCCATATTCAATTCCGAATTTATCATACTTCCCTTCAACATGTCTAACTTTTTTATATATCTTCCTTGCATTCCTGATATTCTTCCCTCTAGCCCAATCTTCAACATTCCATTTCCAATTAAAACAGCCTCAATCCATCTTTCCTAGCTCCTTTGGATTTCTCCCATGAATCCTCTCTCTCCTCCACCCCATCGTGCTAGAAAGGCCAAGTTTCCAAGCCTTACAAAACAATGCTGCGTATCAAAGTTTTCCCTGGACCTTTTGTTTACATCCTTATTCAGCATCCCTTTCTTCTATTCCCTCATCCTTGTGAACTTTGCGTAATTCAGTTCTTCTGATGTCCATACTACTTTGGCTATCTTGGTCTAAAACACTAGTTCGGTAAACTGTTCTACTTATCCTTTAAACAGTTTATTTCCTCTACCAATTGTAACATGAACTTAGCCTTCCTCCTTCTTGAAAACTTCATCACCTTTATATTGTTTACACTGATCTTCATCCCATACCTATCGCACTGACTTTCCAATGCACTCAGCAATGCTTGCAACACCTTGGCTGACTGACAAACTAAAACTTGGTCATCCGCAAGCTTAACTGATTGTATTTAATTCCCCCTTCACTTTTTATTCTTATGTCTAGTTCTTCCTGTGCATCTTTTACCATCTCCACATATACTTTGAAAATCATGAGCGATAATGGCCCTGTGTGACCCATCATCTTAACACTGCCCATACAGACTCTATATTTGCCACGTGTAGGTGAGTAGTCTGAGAAATGTGCAGGTTGTTGTTAATTTACCTATCCCTCCAGTCACCCTATTTTCTGCAAAAATCAATGCTAATTATTGCTATTAAATTACATATCATCATATAATGCAAAAAATATAATTTCAGATGACTCCAAGAAACCTTGGAAACTTGGACTTTTAAGCTTAAAGCTGTGTGAATAACTCTTTGAGTTTGAAATCATTAATTGAGTGACCACACTCTGTAACAGATGAATTGCATGTAGAATAGTTCCTTCAAAAGATGAAAGTTATTAACGAAAAGTGAAGAATCAGGCGTGATATTGTGGAATCGAGACATAATGAAAACTTCGTTGCAATTTTCCACAGTTAAAACTTTATTGCCGACCATGGTTTCGATACACTGTATCATCTTCAGGTGAGGGAAAGTACAAGGAGAAGGGATATATATACCAAGAAGGGGTGGCAGGGGAGGAGGGAGTGGGTGGGAAGGGGGGGGTGGGGTTTTGTCATACAAAGAAAGGCAGGAAAAACCAATGGAACCCCCGAAGTGCGGGCAGCTCACTCTTTGGGGGGGGGGGAAGGTGTCGTCATAAAGGGCACTGAGGGAAGTTAATGGACAAAAGTGGGGAGGGGCAAGAGAGGAACTGAATGTCGTTAAGTAGCTCTATCTTCTGGTTTCTCCGTTGGATAATCTCTAAACTCTCGAGAGCGTCCAATTTCTTGCTCTTTTCGAATTTATGCAACGGCTTAAATTCGAAATTAGCCGAAGTCTTTATGGACTTTTTTGAAGAAAAGCTATTTGATTCCAACGAAAAACTTATTAAGAACATCGTCTATTGGTATAGGTATGTGGACGACATACTATGTTGTTGGTGTGGTAGTGAAAGGCAGTTGAGCCAATTTGTGCAGTTCTTAAACAACAGGCATAATTCAATTAATTTCACTATGGAAATGGGAGTGAACCAGTCAATAAATTTCTTGGACCTCGGGATTGAAATCAAAGAGAGCCAACATGTCTTTTCCATCTATAGGAAACCCACGTATACGGACCTAGTGATTCCTTCTGATTCTTGCCATCACATTTCCCATAAGCTGCCAAGCTTCCACTGCATGCTTCACAGATTAATCAGCATTCCAATGCCTAAAACTTCCTTTAACCGAGAACTCACCACCATCAAGTTCATTGCAGAGAGGAATGGCTACAACGACGACCTCATTGACTCCCTATTAAGGAAAAAACTGAGAAAAAGTGCCGTCGAGCTCCACACAACCCTCCTGCCATACTCCAACCCCTCACGTAAATGGTGCAAAATCCCCTTCTCAAACTCTTTGTCCTATAGAATTGCCAACATTCTACCCAAGGATAAATTCCGTGTTTCATTTTACACCCCATTTTCCATATCCAAAGCACTCTGCTTAAACAAAGATAAATTCGACATCGAAAAACAGTGTGGTGTTTATGAATTAAAGTGCCAATGTAATGCGACCTATGTGGGACAGACTGGATGAAATTTCGCCACACGCATCAATGAGCATCGGAAATGTTATACATTAGGCAACACCACATCCATCTTTGCCACCCACCTCTTGGAGAAGAACCATTCCCTGGATTTTGAATTTAAGCCATTGCATAAATTCAAAAAGAGCAAGAAATTGGATGCTCTCGAGAGTTTAGAGATTATCCAACGGAGAAATCAGAAGATAGAGCTACTTAACGACATTCAGTTCCTCTCTTGCCACTCCCCACTTTTGTCCATTAACTTCCCTCAGTGCCCTTTATGACGACACCTTCCCCCCCCCCCCCAAAGAGTGAGCTGCCCGCACTTCGGGGGTTCCATTGGTTTTTCCTGCCTTTCTTTGTATGACAAAACCCCACCCCCCCCCCTTCCCACCCGCTCCCTCCTCCCCTGCCACCCCTTCTTGGTATATATATCCCTTCTCCTTGTACTTTCCCTCACCTGAAGATGATACAGTGTATCGAAACCATGGTCAGCAATAAAGTTTTAACTGTGTAAAATTGCAAGAAAGTTATTAAAATGAATGTATCATCTTAATAAGCTAATTCATCCATAATGGGATGTTATTTTCTTTGTAAAAGTTAGTTGAGCATTTTTTATCAATTGGTAATTCAATTTCATTATGATTCTTAAAGGGTGCTTCAAGTTTTCTGCCAGTAATGGCCCTTGCACCTCAGGAAAATGAAAAAATATTGGACATGTGTGCAGCTCCTGGTGGAAAAGCTTCTCATATCGGTGAGTACTTGCTTTTTTTATAGGTTTTTTGTGATTTAAAGATTCATCTACCTGATTAGTAATGAGATTGTCTCCATTGGTGTGGTGGCTAGTGTACTGGCTTCTCACCCTGTGGACTGAGGTTCAAATCCTGGTATTGGGTGGAATAATTTTTCAAGAGGTATCCTGATCCCTACTGGTGTTCTATAAGTAGAGCAAGTCAAGTAAAAAAATTCTGTAAAATCAGACTTCATTCTGTGGGCCCCTTGGTGTATTAATGGAAATAATCATTACTGGAGAACTAGTATTCAGTATTCTTGGCACAAATGGATTCCATAAATATTGACTGTGGCTTTTATATCAAAGAATGGCATTAGCACATTAATTTTTGACCGTGCAAACCCACACGCTGCTTTATGTATTGTCCAGAAGATACAGGAATTCCAAATAAAAAGTTTATGATCACTCCTCATGGAGCCTAGACCTTGCTACTAGTTACTTGCACACCTATCTTACCTTCATAAAATAGCCTAATTCACTGCAATTGAAGTAGACTGATAGATAAAAATGGCAACACTACATGTTGTAATGCAGTTGATTATTATGCATAGTGTTTCAAAAAAGCTTGAGCCTTGGTGAAAAAGTGATTAGAAAATAGTGGTGGGTACACAGAAAAATAAAGAAGGCATGTGCAAATTTTGAACCATCCATTATTGTTTCTCTTAGCTTGTAAGGGTAAAACAAGAGAAAGGCAGTTTGAAAAGTCTATTTTCCGTATGTTTTTCGTTTTGGCAACATAGTTTAATATCTTTAACTAACAGTGCAAAAATGTGTGCCATTGATGAAATGGTTTCCATTTCATTGTATACACACCAGTATAAACTTGTGATAAATGGGTATCGGGATGGTGGGGAGGCTAACGTACAGGCTTCCCACCCCGAAGGTTCAGGTTCAAATCCTGGAGACAACAAATATTTTTCAGTGGTATCCCGATCCCTACTTGAGGTGCTTTGTGGAGAGAACTTTGAGTGAGTATGACGTCCATTCAATGGGACGGGACGTTAAACTGTGGACCCCTTGGCACTTTTCGACAGGAGTAGGCGAATGCCGATGCACTTTCTCTCCACCCTTCCTTTCCCACCCATCTCTAATGGCGCAAGTGACCTTAGCTGTCGGTCACCTCCCTAACAAAACTAACTCCTAACTTGTGATAAATGCATGAAAAAAGGGGTCATGAGAGAAAATGAAATGAGAGGCAAGTTCCTTGGTTTCTATCGTTAAGGACTTAGTTTTTAGAATTGATTATTTATTGTCAGTGATACATTACATAAGTAATCCTTATTAACTTCTAAATTTTCCTATTTCAGCTGCAATAATGAAAAACACTGGTGTGCTATTAGCTAATGATGCTAAATCTGATAGAACTAAAGCTATCATAGGTAATTTTCATCGTTTGGGTGTTGTCAACTCGGTCATTTCCTGTATGGATGGAAGAAAGCTTCCAACGGTTAGATTTTTGATTCTCTAACTTTTAAACATTTCGTGATGTTTGGTGGTTCAATTTGCGTGACCTGAATCCATATTTTTTTATATTTCAGGTGATGAAGGGATTTGATAGGGTTCTTCTTGATGCACCATGTTCAGGTACAGGAATTGTAGCAAAAGACCCCAGTGTGAAAATGAGCAAAGATGACTCAAGCATCATGAGATGCTGCACTTTACAGAAAGAACTTATATTGGCTGCAATTGATTGCCTGAATTCTAGCTCATCAACTGGAGGATATCTGGTCTATTCAACCTGTTCAATTTTGGTGAGTTAAATGTGTATTGAATTATTGGGAAGCTGTAATACCACACATTATTGTTTGTCATTTGAAAATTATGTTCATAATTTTTAGCCAGAAGAAAATGAGTTGGTTATAAACTATGCTCTCAAAAAGAGAGATGTTAAACTTGTCCCGACTGGATTGGATTTTGGAACACCTGGGTTTAAAAACTTTAGACAGCACAGGTATGTAATTATGGCATGGATAGATGCAGATCCAGAATTAGATTTCTCCGCTTGTGTGTTCTATAGCATTTTCTTTCGTTGTAGGTTTCATTCCTCAATGGAGCTCACTCGCAGATATTATCCTCATACCCATAACTTGGATGGGTTTTTTGTGGCAAAGTTGAAAAAGTTTTCAAATTTGATCCCCAAGCATAACCATGAAAATGATGACGAGAAAATGGAAGAGGATGACACTGGTGAAATAGTTGAACCCAAAGTCTCGAAAATGTCCGAGTTTCAAGTGTCTGAAACATCTCCTGTGGTCAAGAAAAAATTAAAGGTAGACAAGGCAAGTACAGTAAAACCAGTGGCTGAGCCAATGAATGCAACTTCACCTGTCAAGAAAGTAAAGAAGTCAGAAGGGATAATAGTGAGAAAAAAGTCTAAGAGTATTTCGATGGACAAAATAGTAGCCCATCTGGAATCTGGTGAAGTTGTAAAACCTTCTAAAAATGTGAAAACAAAGGCTTTGAAGAAACCCGTCAATGGTGAAAAGTTGGAGAATGAGCAGTCAGTGAAACAAATTAAACCAGATGGTAGTGAAGATGAAGGTTCAGATGATGGTGAAGTAACACCAAAACTTAAAAAAGTGAAAGCATCAAAGATGTTAGAAGGTGTTAAAAGTAAAACAGTCGCAAGAACTCCCATTAAATTCAGTAAAATGTCTAATTTATCCAAAAAAGTAAGTAAGATAAAAAAACCAATGAAGAGGTGAGTTTTGATGTTTCTATTGACTCAATTCATTAACTGAGGGAAGAAAACTGTCTAGGGGATTGTATAAATATATGAATTGGACTCTTGCTGATTGATGTTCATTGATTGTATTATTGATAACTTGCCAATATTCCTGTCATTGATTACCAGGTGATTAGCAAAATGTGGCTAAGATTTCAACCATCTTATTTGTAAAGTCAACAATTCGTATTTCCAGATTTGCTATCATCCATCAGTCCAGAATAGGTGGTCTTGATGAGGGTGTGTGTGCTCATGTAATACTAAGCTCAACAGCATGTAAAATTCACACTTCAGTCAATTCTTCTTTTTATGTGGTAGGAACAAAAAAGAATTAAATCAACCTTAGTAGCTTTTCCAAGAACATAGGAATTAATGACAGGGACATTAAGTATGTTAGGAAAAGAATCATTAACACTTTGATATTGAGCATGATTTTGTGCATTACATAGAAGTTTTTAGTTGAATGATGCACGTTTTGTCGTTGCAAGCAAGGTGATGTGTAGATTGGAGGGTTTTGGAATGTGGGTATGTGAAATGGACAAAGATAAACAATCGTGGTGCTAGGTGTGGTTTAACTAATGGGTTTTAAAGGGTACCTACCGGTATAAAAGAAGTAGCAGGAATGGAGGGTGGAGTCTTCACGAATTGATTTGTTGTCGGCCGAGTTCTAAATTGAACTCGGGGCTTAATTCCTCGACTAACATATCGTAACTACCTCCACAACGTCACAACGCACACAGGTCCATGTGGGGGTTGTCGGAGTCGGGGCAAGGAGGATTGGGAAGAAGAAAGACTGGCTGACGCTACCCGAAAAATATTAATAGTCTCATTGGAAGTGGATACCTTCGGAAGGTGTTTACGTTCGATTTCCGTGTAGTTATGTTACGAGGTTTTATTCTAAGTCGAGTGGAGAGCGCCTAAATACATTACACTCCTCTCTCATGCGATCAAATTTGCAAACCGAATTTTCATTCACGAACCTTCTAGATTTATATTCCACGATAACTGTCCGCAATTTTTTCCAGTCCATTTCTGTTTATAATCTTTGCAGCGTTGAAATCGTTAGTTTTGGATTTTCGGGTTCTGTCGCGTTGTTCTCCAGCAAATCCAAAACCTGCGTTTTCCTGTATTCTCCAGCTTAATTTGCAAATCCTTCGGTAATACAAAGAAAATCGAACTATTCCATATTTATTGGCTTAATGCACGTACCTACAAATGGCGGATTGACACTTGAAGATGAAAACTCAACACTTGCACATTTACAAGTTAAATTTCTGACAACATCAGAATTTTATTGAATACCTACATGTAGGTTTGTTATTGCCAATAGCTGTCTTTATTCGGGTTCTAACTCGTGAATATAATGAAAGAGATACCTACTACGTATTCATTTTTTGTAAGGGTTTCATTAAAGAAATATATAATTTTCTTGTACATTTCAAATTAGGGAAGAAATTAAGCATAGAACACAGGCGAAATGGCCCCCAATATGAACGGGAGAGAATACCTAAAACACCCTGCCGACATAATTCATTTCGTTCTCAAAAACAGTCCTTTTAGGGTCAGTCTTCGTCAATGCTAACAAGGTTGCTCACCATTTGGGAGGACGTTACGAGTGATTTCTCGAATAGGAGCTAAAACACCATTTAAAAGTAATGGGATAGGAGGAGTCAACGGCGCGCAGAGGAGGGGCCCCACGGTATGGTCTAATTGGGAATTGAGTGTCATAAGCAGAGCGAAGTGGCGGTAGAAATCGCTAAGTAATGGCTGAAGGAGACACGGATTAATTACTGCGGGGAAGAGGAGAATTGGAATTTCGGACATGCTCTCGTGATGTGGTGGTGGTGAAAGTGAGGGAGAAGGGAGGGCCGCTTGGTTGGTTATGACCCCGAGCTGTTTAATTTGGCCCCCAAATATAACGCTTAAACGGAATTAAACTCTGAAAATGGTCGTGTTCAGTCGGTCGGTTGATGTCGCCGATACCCAAGTATCTTCAATTTCCCTTCGCTGTTTGGGACAAGTTCGATTTTTCTTACTTGACTGGCGACTAGTTTAAATCAATCGAGAAGAATTATTTCCAGGAATATGGAAGGAGAACGTTACCGTAAATTAGCACCAATGAAAGATGTCAGCAGAAAGTGGACGAAAGCGGAAGACCATTTGCGCAATGGCTTCTCCCTTGAATGTGAATAATTCCGTTTTGGCTCTGATACCAACTGTGACCAGATGGTGGTTACCTTTGTAGTGATTCCTAATTTGGGAAACTAGAAAGCGTTTACGATAAGGTTAGAAAAATAAGACTTGACTGATTTTGAAGATCCAAAAGACGACCATCAGTTTGTATTCCAAGATTGTGTAAATAACAATTGTGGGACGCACTTAATAAATTTTCACTGAAATTGAAATTAAAAGTTGAACATAAGCAATTGACATGTATTTTAAGGGCTAAATTTGCGGTGAACCACTGGCATGAATAGGAAAATAAAATGAAGTTCATGTTTTTGGAGTGAATTTCAACCTCTGGGAATAAAATTATCGAAGAAAAGAATAAAGCCAGTTCTTTTGTTTCGCGATCATTCAAATCTAATTTCTTCTTTTTAATCTCGGTTTCAACGAGAAGACTACACGTTCATCAAGCAGGAAGTGAAAAACAAAACAAAAAAGTTCCGAGTTAACTTCAAAACAAACAGCGTTAAATAACTCAGCGGTAACCCTGACGTCGAAAATAAAAAATGGACAGAGACTCTTCCTGGCAATAGAACAGCAAAAAGGTTTCCCGATCGACATTGCTAGAGCTCAAGCCGTTAAAAAGGAGGCCAAGAAGGTGTGTTGCTACTGATATCACATTGATACCATAATTGTGCCGCAAATCGAATACAAAGTGCCAGGGTCATAAAAGTCATTGAGGGACCCTCTGGGTACAGACCGAAGTGGTTGGTATGGAGGAGAAGGGTGGGTGGGCGATGCGGTCAACGGAGGGGAGACATTTATTTGAAACGAGATCTTGAAGGGATGTAAAACGGGAAGAGGGAACTTCGTTGGGAGAGGAAGTATTTAAGTGATGCGGGGTAGGATCAGGAGTCGAATGCGGCGATATGTATTTTTTAGCATCCATTGGTTTGAAGACGTCATGGGCGGAGATTTGCACGCTCAAAGATAGGTGCTGAATGCGGTAGTGCCCACGAATTCCGTGAGCGGTAAGATAGGGAGGGCTTGGTCTCCGACAGAGACGGAGGGAAACTTGAAAAAAAGAATGACCCCTCTTCAATCCGTTGCGACGAACTAAATGAGTAGCAGGTTCCTATACTTATATTCCTTTTTCTTGGCTGATCCAGGGCATCATTTTGCGGGCACGAATAATCACAAAAATGTTGTCTTTCCTGTCGTTTCATTATTACTAACATGGTACTTACGGCATAAAAATTAATGTTTCAATAACAGTACTTACCCTGTTGGCAGATGATAATGGAAATCTACGTACTGTATATAAAAACTAGTAAAAATCACTAAAAGTTGTTTTGTTCCTGCAACATCACAAATGGTTCACTCAATTTTTCTCATAAAATGTAGAAATATCAACAAAACATTACAACTAAAGCGCGATCTGCATGAGTTACCTAAAGTTATTTTAGTTCTGTGTGCACTTAAAAATTGTATAATTTTATAGCTGCCAGGAAAAACTCGCGTCGCCCCCACACTAGCATCCATCATTAAAGTCTCGTCGAGGCGTCCAGCAATCCCGGCCACTCTCCTTGCCGAACTAGGCAATCAAGCTAAAGGGGAGCATTGAGTGGGGCATGCGTTATGCGGTGCCCGGGGGAATGGAAGGAAGGAAAAGGGAAGCTAGTCTCTCAAACAATGCCATTAAATTTTAATTGGGTGACCGTAGCAGAGGTAGATTCGGAGAGAGTGTTGACTGTGGTTATTGAATTCGGGTGAGTTTGGAAGGGAATGGAAATGAGTGCATCTGACAAGTCCCTCTCACTGCCGAAACCTTATTTCCCTCCTTCAGTTCGTATTATCTCCGTTATTCTTATTCTTCTTGCTTCCACCTCGTTTGCGTATAATGAAAGCGGAGCATCATCCCGAAGACCGACTGAAGAGAAGGAATTTTGCCCTCCCGAATGTGAGATAGAGGGAATGATGATAGGGCGAATGTGGTGAGAAGATAGAAGACTATAGGGTAATAGCGATGGGGAAGGGTCACATAGCGGAATCAAGGAAACGAGGCGCGCTCTTGAATTGAACGTAAGTAAGGGGGTGTATGGAAGGACGTCTCGTGATTAAACGAGGGGGACTATTGGACTCTCAGGACGACGGTCAGAGTTGGCTCACCCCTAGGCCCGACCTTGAGCATCAAAGATTGAAAAGAGATCCTTACTGACCATCAGTAGACGCGGCATGACACGAACACACTTTATTGATGACTTCCCAATTCCGTGACCAATCACAAAAGATTATAGTGTCAATTCATTATTTTTAAACACACAAGAAAAACATCTAGTGGTAATTTACTCTCCTCGTCACACAATTCAAGGAATCCATGTGCCCTAAAATCGCAATGATCACCCTATTCAATTCGGTATTTTGGCGGAAATGACAAATTAATTGTGATATCTGCCCAAATAAAGGGGTTGAGAGTTTCAACAACTTCAAGAAACGTGTTTTTAACAGTCTATCACGGTAAAGTAGTGCGTCGAGCCCGTAAGATGGGTGCTTCGGAGACTCGAGCTTTCTGCATGCGGGCGCGATAATGCGAAACGTGGCACAGGTCACGCACTGCACGCTCTAGAAGCTGCAGGAGAACACGATCCGCATTTTACTCTGTTCGGTGTACGCTAGCTTCAATAAGCATTGCTAGAGGCATATCAATCCATCTTTAATTCCTGTTTACTCAAGCGCTCTTTAAATCCTTTCTCCTCCGTTGCGCAACTTCATGGACTAATCAGAACACGCGTTCAACAAAGAGTGTAGTAAAACTTTGTATCTCTGACAAAAATTGCATATATGTGCCGAAATATATTATTATTATTGAATTACCGTTTATATTTTTTAGGCAAGGTGGGGTTACTTTCGAATTCACTTATTGAGATACAACCGTGTAGAATTTTCAAGATAAGTGGTAATTCTACGAAGCAACTGACAGAAAAGGATGGAAATGATGACTTTCCTGGAGCTGCCGTATTCATTTTTGGGATATCAGCACGAGGTAAATTTTGATCTTTTAGCGACCCAGCTAGTTTAAATTAGTGTTCAAATAATTCCATATGGCCACCCGAAATAAGTGTATCCATTATGTAAATAGTGTGCTCCTTTTATTGGTGAAAGGTAGGGTGAGTAACTACGAAACTTCTAGCTGCTTTTGGATAAATGCTAAACTCTGATTTATCCTGTGAATAAATTATTCTTGGAATAAAAACTAGTTACCTAGAGATGTGCGATTATGAGATGCATAAACCACGTCTAGGGCTCAGTCATACTAATGCCATAAATAGGATGATAGACTGTACCTATATGGAACTAAACAAGGTCAATTTAGTCATTGTTAACTATTAGTCTTTGTCAATTCGGACTGCATAAATAGAAGTAAAGCATACCTCTACCATCTATCACCTCCCGGTAATCGACCTCATTCTAGAAAGCCCAATATCACGAACTGAAGTGATAAAGGAAAATGACGACTGATCAGCACTTTCGCCAAGATACCTGGGAAATGAACATTTAAAACACGTAAAATTACTGCGATAGCGCGCTGAAGCGCAATGCGAACGCCAGTTGCGTAATGAAACCTAAAATGTTAAGTTAATCCACTTCACGTTTTAGTGGCAATAAAAGAAATTATTCTATGAATTCACATTTTATGTAATTACCAGTAAAAATATAATACTGGATAGCGTTACCTCTTCTCCGTGCATAATGCACACTAGAATTTTATCATAAAAAGCCATGGTGTACTTAGTTTCTGCCTCGAAAATTTATTGAACCATAAAATGAAAGCGACTTGGGAAGACGACATTAGCATATGGATTTTATTAATTAACTCTTTTTTCGCTAAGTTACTTTCCGTGGCGTTGTTACTGTATTCATTATTTTATTTTTAAAGTTCCTTCATCTCGGAACCCCATTTTCAAAAAAAGAAAGCAATAATGCATGGTATAATGGTAAATGAATGT
Organism: Hetaerina titia; assembly: GCA_037158775.1. NCBI lineage: Eukaryota > Metazoa > Arthropoda > Insecta > Odonata > Calopterygidae > Hetaerina > Hetaerina titia. The sequence continues at coordinate 66,456,054 of CM073771.1, forward strand.
ATTACAATTCAATCGAATAACCTTATAGTATATACAAATTACTCCGAGAGTCTTATTTTAAGTTGGGGAATGAATCTAACACAGAGCCTCTCTATTTCCTAGGTATTATATTACGTTTTTAAAAAACGCCAGTTATACCTATGTTATCTACCAATTGTAATTAAGTACTGGAATCGAAACGTGTTTGGTATGCGAACAAGTTTTCCAAGCTGATTAAGGAATCCTGAAATATAGCTCGAGAGAGTGATTTTCATTATATCATAATGGAAAGCAAATCGCCCGCTTGTTGTAGCCAGACTGAAGATAAAAGGATGACTAGTTAACTTAAAATCTCCTTGTAAGAGGCAAAGCGAAAGAAAATTGCATGATCACTTGCGTGGGAAATACGTTTTTCTCCAGTCCTATGCACTCATTTTATGGGTTAACCACACCTCGTGATATTATTGAAGAGATAAACCCACAGTGGTAGATGTAGGCCTAAAAGCATTTAAGTAAATAAGGCGATGAACTTTTCGTGGTGCAATAACCCCAATGAAAAGGGCAATTTGGATTATTACCGCGTTGGCTCCTGGCAGAAAAACAAGGACTGAACGTTCAACTAGTAATCACACGTTCAAGTACCAGAGCGGTGGATTTAGTCGTAATGAAACTATCACGTGTAAAACTAAATCGAAGTAATTTTAACAAAAAGCGCCAACTTTCTAAGCAGAATCGTAACCAAGGGTGGTAAATGAACATACACACTCTTCAATGGATCAAACCTACGGGAAGGTAACATTTCGATTAATAATTAACTCCATTCATTCAAGGTTTGGTTGGTTTTGTTATGGAGGCGACGAGGTGTGAATACTCGAATTGATATGCGTTGGAAAACATTTTGTTTTTCATAGGGAAATTCCGGTGGGACACGAATTAATAGTTTCACTTCAATATCAGCCATTTCTTTCTCGCTAAACGCCTTCATTAAGCAAACACTATCCCATCGAAAACAGCAATAAACAGTATGTTTCTATGTTCTACTTATTCAATTTATCCTATCTGGCTTAAAGGCTGCAGTGCACTTAAGCCCGTCCGCTCAAGCAACCAAGAAACTTGTTTTGCCAAGGTTATTATAAAGCATTTGGCGACGGTTATTGTATATTTCCAGTTATAATACGTAATTGTATATTTCCATTCTCTTGGAAGACCTTGGAGGAACAACGTACGAGGTTTACCAACGAGAGAGTAGCATTTCAGAATTGACGAGTACGAAAGCAACAAAACTAGTCGATCGAACAATGGATTGGCGAGGAAAGGTAGACTTTGAATTCTCGAGAGGGGAACAAATTAACCTCCGCCCACACGACCGAATAGGAAGTATGCTTGGGCGAAGAGGGGAGTCGACAAGGAAGTTATGGAAAATTCGGATTAACGCGGACAAAAGTACTCATGTCCACTTCACCCGACGCCGCCCCCGCACACCACACATGTCGCTTATTCTACATGCACATAGCATTCCGAGAGCTTCGTCGCACCGTTTCCTTGGCGTCATTCTCGATAACAAACTCACCTTCAAACCCCACCTGGACTCTTGACGTGCGAAAGTTACCGTTGCTGTCAATCAACTCCGCTGTCTTGCGTCGGCGACCTCCCCGATCAGTTATACGAACCGGGTGCGCCTATTCACGGCGATCGTACGGCCCAAATTTCTCTTTACCTGCCCAATTTTTGCAGTACGGAAGACGATATGGCAACACCTCGAAACAATACAAAACATCTCCATCCGGCGCTTGTTAATGGGTTAGCCGCTTCACGCGGATGGCCGAGGTGCTTGCCGCTCATCGTCTTCCGTCCGCGGACTTCATCCGTTCACAGGTCGCGAACTTTCGTTCGCGACTCGGCAAAACTGGAAATGCTCTGCTATCTGACATCTGGGATTACAATATCAACTGTAAGCACACAAATACACTTCCTAAGGACGTAACTCGCCTATGAGTCTTTCCAATGTCTGTTAATTTTAAGTTTTATTCATTCTCCTCTTCATACTAGTTTGTATTCCACCTTAGTCCACCTGTACGGACAATATTCCAAATTCACGCATTATCTTTCCAATTGTATGCCATGTAATAACTTTCCTCCGCCTAATTTCACTTAGTTTCTAAATGAGCCGTTACCTGTCGGCTTCAACCATCATTTCATCCTCTATTATAACAGAGTTTACTCATAATCTTAAGTTTCTCGTTTCTCACCAACAACGCGCACACAGATGAGAGGTTTTTTGGAATGTCATGACTTTATCTTATATGTTAAATGACCGGTTAGGGTGGGTTTTCGCTCACCGGGACGGTGTATGTGTGCTCGTATGGGCCGACAATGAACACTGGCAGGAAGTTGGTTGATTCAAACCCAGGATCACTACCGCTTTTAACTACGCGACGGTGATGTACTTCCCCGCTTTAATTCGAGAGATAGGTCTGTGGACAACGAGGCTAGATCCATCTGGAGGAGCGACACTCAGGAGACGAGGTATCAATAACAGAATTGCAATTTTATCATGAACCTTTCTAAACGAATGCTGGTGGAATTTCGCACTTTCGTGATTTTCCAAAGCAGTTATTGTGATTCTCTGCGATATCTTTTTCACCTTAAAATACGTAAAAGGGCGGCTAGTTTTCAGAATACTGGCAGGAAATGAGCATTCCAAATATATAGATTAACTGATTTACACGGAAAAGGAATGAAAACAATTCGTAATAAATAAACAGAAGATGCATACCTTTTCATCGCTTCTGAAATTCAAAATTGATACGCTTAACATTCCAATCTCAATAAGTGAGATTCTATAATTAACTTCAAACTGATTTACTGTATTCGACCGTGTCTCTACAATTTCCCTGTGTCGCCTCTCGTTTCTCAGGATGATATCGTAAACGAAAAAGCACACAACATTGGTGAACCTGAAGGAGCCTAGATGCGTTATACGTAATCGAACCCGGGCCCTCAGATAAATAGTCTAGCACTTTGACCACTGGGCGCTACCCTTCCTGGAAATAAGTCATTATGAAAAATTGAGGCACTATGAAACTACTTCTTGGATGTCTGAATTTGCGGCTTATCTGAAAACGTTTTCAACCTTGATAATATAAGGTATATGTACAAAACAGACAACGGAAAAAGGACTTTTTCTCAATGATAATGTGGAGCGGAAGTTTCAAATGTGTCGTAAAATGTTGAACCTAAAAACAGAAATGTGATAAGCGAACGAGTTAATTTAAAAACACGCATTCTACTTAAACGTGTTTGCTAAATCAGTCGTAATGATAGAACAGAAGAAAAACACAATACGTAGAAATCGTCCAATATTACGAGAGCTGGCTGGAAGAGGAATGCGGGTATCCCGCTGCTAACTTCTTGTTCAGGTGTAATTAGATTTCGGATTCACCATCTAGAAAATTAAATTTTATTTTCAGGTCCCATTTTCACACCTTAACTCTAGGTGCAGTAGAGTGCCGTAATAAACAATATCCCTGATTTCATGTTCCCCTCGAGATTCATTAAAATGTGGATGTAAGACACATAACGACGCGATAACAAATCACCACTGGACGAGCTAGAAACATTATATTGTGCAATAAAAATCATCTTATCAACGGGTCTAAAGAGCATTGCACTTATTTAATCTTGTAGTACACAAGAGGGAGATCCATGGTGTTACGCCAGCAAATCGGTCCAGAAACCATTCCTATGACGTTGTGTATAGAAAACTTTTGTTAAAAATAAATTGGAAATAGTATAAAATCAATAAGAATTTTATTTTGAAGCTTAAAAATAAAAAAAAACTCAACGAATAAGCGTGGATGATGACGGAAGAATGTATTTGAAAGGTTTTCCGGAATCAAAGAAGGTTAATTATAGGGTCGCGGAAAAGAATAATATTTGTCTCTTCGAATTTTTAAATGTTTACCGAAATTCTTCTCACCAAACTCAAGAATCTTGAGCAAAAAAATTTCATTCCACTGATCTGTATGATCATATTTACCACATATAAGTTTTTTACGTAACATAAGTTTCCGACTACATCGGGAACAATGCATGCATTCTAATAAGTGGACCTTTGTCCCTTTTCCAAGGATGGATTCCTCTCGACTGTTGTACGTACGAGTAGTAGCACACTCCTACTGACACTCATGGAATAACGTCTCTTCACAAAATCGGGCGAACGCCATCTCGACTTTCCTGTAGATAATGCAGGCATCTGCAAAAAGTTTTATCTGAGATTTAATATTTAGCAATGGCAATAATAGCCAATAGAAATGGCAATTCTTGCCATACCCTAGACGAGACAGAGGAGTTACCAATGGACCTGGCCAACCCCCCCGAGCCTATTTTATCTCTTGCTCTGTTTCTATTATTATTCTCTTCTTACTCTACAGTCTTTAACTCACTCCACACTGCTCCCTCTCCTCTCCAATATGTAGCTGTCACTTCAATGGACAGGAGAGCAATGGAATGAGATGAGAGGGCGTTGTCTCCTACTCCACCACTGCTGTGTAACACGCACATCAAGATTACTTGCTGCTACTCTTGGCAGTGATTAATTTTTATTTTTTAGTTCCCTGCCGATATCGATAGGGTGTATGGCAGGGGTGATTATACACCAAACTAATTTTGACTCAAAATACTTTTCCCCCTTGCAAGGTCGGAGAGCATTAGTCTGATCCATTATTATTCATTGGAAAATTGACATCTTAAATCTATCTGTTCTACACTTAATCTCTCTAATTTTACCGACAGGATCTTGTGGGATATACCTTAGTACCATTGGGCTGATATCATATTTTCAGAATAATTGCTAAAGAGACATCCTTCCAATTTATGCAAGAGATTCAATTTGTAGTTTAATCTTTGCTCCGTGTTTCCCAACCTAGTTCCTCTAATAATCTACATATGGCTGTAGTTAATTATTACAACATTTTACAAAACTAGATGCTCTACACTACACACAATCTAATTCGGCAATCAATCCATCTTCATGAGGATTCCAATAATAGCAGCATATTCTAAATAAGGCCTAAACCACTGAATGGCAGCATTTCCCTTTAACCTTTTCATGACATTTCCCCAATGTATTACTAATAAATTCTAATCTTTTTTAGTTTGTTCACATATTCCCCATATCTGTATCATCCAGGAGAGGTCATGAGTGAGGTTAACGATGCATGGGAACCCCTGGTGGAACAAGGGAAGGGCAGAAGGATATGCTTCTCCTGTGCCCTACAGTGCCCCTTTGGTGATACCATCCTCATTAGAAAGCACTAGATTAGCCCTTTTCGGCTTTGCCACCGCATCAATATGAAGGCAAGAAGGGTGGAGCTTCAAATCATAAGGCGAAATGTTGATAAAAATACTTAAAATCTAAAATTAGATTTGAACATATATTGATTTCCACATTTGAATACTATGAAGCCAAAAGTCAAACAAAGTTCAAAAACCTATCATTTCTCTTAGAATCCATTTGCCGCAATGCTTGTGAAAGCCAGAAGAGGTAAAATAAATGCAGAAAAACATGATAAAATCCTTCACTAGCACTATTCAGCAATTGCCTTGAAGCAGTGCATGCTTCGAAGGGGCAATGAGAGAACCAAAAGCCATGGCCTTCAAAGTTGTGAAGATGAATTCAGGAGAAATAAACAAGTCTTAGTTTCACAGATTACACCAAGTTTACATTTGAAAACAGAGACACCCTACTTGCCTATTTTATCTCAGTCATCGATTTTGTACCACAGTGAGTTAATTGTGAAGGGCAACACACCAAAACAGGTTGTGCCTATCACAAATGCTCCCCCATTTTTTGTGATTAGCAATTCTGAGAATGTACTACTTGGTACCCTCATCTCTCACTGGGGGGTAGTTGTATTCATATCTTATGTATACACTTTCACTGCTTCACCCTCTAGCTACTCATAAATTCTATATTTAGATAAAATACATCGCAACTCTTAGGTTCTTGAGAAAGGCATCCATTTGGAATGAGGAGTATTTCAAAAAAAGTCTCCTAAATCTAACCCCTAGGCAGACTAACTAAAGCTTGATCATCTGTATTCCTAACCATGTTTACAAATTCCCATAACTTTCATTCCTACCTCTTGTTTTTCCCATGCTTCTTTTACCATTTCCTCTACATATAAATTGAAAAGCATGGGTGACAATGACCTGTCTGATCCAACACTGCTCATTTGGACCCACCATCTGCCACTCACACCCGAGTAGTCTGGGACATGTACAGGTTGTAGATAAGTTGCCTATCCCTCCAATCTACTCCTATTGTGTGAAAAAATTATTAATTCCACCCAATTTAACCATTGAAATGCCTTCACAAAAACTATGAAACAAACAAATTCATCTGATTGTTTTCTATGTTCACCTTGATTAGTGAACTCATTACTGCTATGGCATCACATGCTTCTCTCACCCTCCTGAATCCAAACATCATTCCTAAGTTTTCATTTGCCCTCCTTTCCATCCTCTAATTGATGATTCAAGTTCCAACTTAGCTGCGAGGGAAATCAAACTAATTGTTCTATAATCCTCACATATGGTTGCCTTTCCATTTTTTGGGATGAGAACTAATTTTGATCTAACTAAAACCTCCGACCAAACTCCTCCCTCACAGATGCTATGGATTAGTTCATAAAAACTCTTCCTCCCTCATTTTCCTAAGCCCTTAAGCATTCCATGGGAATATTATCTACCCCCAGGCCCTTATTGGCCTTTCTATTTTGCAATTAAGTATGCCTAACTTCAAGCAATCTTCATTTATGTGATATTCTCTTTCTATATCTAAACGGGCTGGCCTAATATCCTTATAACACAGATCCTCTATGCATTCTATTAATCTATCTTAAATCTTTCCATTTCCTGTCTATTTCCATTTCCTTACCGCACTTATCTTCCTCATCATCTCGCCTGGTTTCCTTGTCCTTTTCCCATTCATTTGTGCCCAACTTTCAATATCCCTTTAGTGAAATGTCCCCATTTTTCTTCTATTGTACCCTATCCTAGCTCATAATTTTCTATCCTTCTTTTTGTACCGGATAATGCTTCTACATTCCATTTTATCATCTGCCTTCACTAGCGAGATACATAGGAGTGCTGTGAAAGGAAAAGAAAGCAGGTTTTAAAAGGAGAATGGCAACCGCCAGGGCTTAGAAAGAATACTAAGTCAGCCAGCTTAGAAATAGAAAGCAAATGTGATGCAGACAAGGGTAGCTGGGGCCAGGAATATAACGAGATAGAAAAATCACTAAAGGATACTAGGTATTCGGAAATGACAATATCCCTACACAGTAAATAAAGAGTGAAAAATCAAAAGAAGAGAAGGAAGTTTGAGTTATATTTATGAGGAAGGAATGCAGTCAGAAGATTTCATCAGATCAATTTTGATTCCTACCCTGGAAAAAAATAAAGTGGCAGTATGCAAGGTATATAGATCGGCAAGTTTGATTTCATATGCAGCATCTCAAAGGTTTATATTATTTTCTTGTATTTATTAAGTATGGTCCAGATTTCATCAGTGTGTAAAAACTCATTCAAGATCAACAGCATCAAATCCAGAATCATTGGTAATAACTTCATAATGCTAATGTCAATTTGCTTAGAGAGTAAAAACAATAGCACAGCACAACTATAAGCATACTCTATTTGGTTTTAATGCTTTGCCACAGGAGGTCTAAAGATTTTCCCAGCCTCATTTGATAGACCTTAAATTCAAGGGCAAGTGGCAGTTATTTATCAGTCACTTAAATCCAAACTTACATTATGCATTTCCATATCCTTTTGCTACTAATGCCATGTATTGCTAAATCTTTTTTTCTGATTAGGTAAACTCAAAATACCAAGCCTTATACTAACTTAAGGATTATTTTAAAACTATGCCATATGGTCATGGGTGCATCATGGTAAATTTTAAGACTTTTAAAAAGTAACAAGGCATTTTAAAAAAAGGCACTCCTGCCTACGTTTATGTCCATTTTTGAGCTACGAAAGAATATAATATTTTTGCAAGGTATGAGCATTTATTATATTCAAACATCTATCTTTATTGTTGAAAGTTAACACTTAGTATATTCATTAGTACAAGCTGCAGATATTTTAAAAACCCCTCTAATCTACTCCCGTCTGCTCAGATACATGTACATTAGTTTTCAACCCAATTTACTCTGCTCCTTAAATGTCAAAACAGGAACAAAATAGGGGCATAGGGACATAATAAGTGGCCCTTGATGGTTGTTGATTGAGTGCTGGAGACTATGGTAGAGGGTAGAATATTGGGGAGAGGTGGTAGACTGGCAAAGAATAGGCATATTGGATAAAGGGTGGCAGAAAGTATTTGGACTTGAAGAATGTTTTATTGCAAGTCAGGTGTCAGAGTATTTATTTAACGTTATGTCAGGTGGAGTTGGATAATGCCAAGATGTAGATGGACTCACTATGGATGGACATTCTAGGAGTGAATTTAAGTGGGTCAAGGTCAACAACTTCTGGAGTAACTGATGCATTGTGATATTCTCGGGAGATATCCAGAAGATAGAAGAAGTAGGCATCATACTGAAGAAGATATGGGTCAGAAGAATCTAATTTTGCTGAAAAAACAATGAGAAGATTCTGATTATAAAGTGAAACTACTATGAACGCAGTGCTAGCAAAAATGTACATGTACACCAATTTCCAGCCATTCAGAAGAGGAAGTATATGAAAAACTGAAAGAGGTTCCAGGAGCCTCAAAAGGGAAGGAGAATGCAAGGGAAGTGATGCATTATTTTACCAAAATGCAGATACACACATAGAAATTGCTTTGAGGATTTTTTGTTACTTATAAGTGAGCATCTGGAGTGGGTATTTTGATACTCTCTCATATATCACTTCAAAGAATTATAATAATGATGGGCTATTTCCATATTTACAACTGATAACAACAGTTTGCTAAGATAAATGTTATTTCAATCAAGTATTTACAATGAAATTTTGTGCGGAGAATGCTGAAGATTAAATAGACAAAAGCATAGATTTATATCCTTCAGCACAATTTTTTTCATTAATCTCTTTTACAAAATGACAAATTCCCGCACATAACAACAAACCATCTGAAAATTCTCATGCCTGAAAAATCCAGTGAACAACTGTTTTTGAGTTAGCCCACGCACAATGCATTTAAAGCTATGGTTTCCCAACGAATGGACCATCTACTTATTTATTTAATGAAAGGCATCATATCCAGTAACAGCCATTAGTTACATCACTGTTTATATTATCCTTATCGGTTTTTGTATGTATTATCGTATTCGATTTCCAGTTCTCTTACAAATAGATTCACGTTCGTGAACATGATTGCAACTTGTTCATACTATTCATTTAATTGGTATTGCTTACGCGATGAATTATATGTGCTGCTTGTTATTCCAGTGAGGCGAAAGTTTATTTACTGGAAAAGATTATGTGACGAGTAAATAACATGGACAATGTTGAAAATTTTTATTAAATAGTCATCGATGAAAAATCTGTCACTCCAAAAAAACACCGAATGAAAAGACGGATAGTACGTTCATTTCTTGGTGTAATTGCCACGTGTAACGTGAAATGAACTAGTCAATGATTCGATCTAAAAACTGTAGTCATAATTACATTACGTTTCTGGGAAAATCACGCTGGTCTCTTTTTATCTTAGGTCACCATCCGGATGCGTCACGATGTTGTGATGATGCCTGTAAACACCATCTGCTTTAAAACGAATTAGGAAAGCCAGAAATTGCCCTTTATTGAAGGAAATTGATTTGAACTCATCATTCGCAGGCTCTTCAAGTGACCTATCGAAATCAATCTAGGGATATTAGATAAAAATAAAAGTAACACGAAGTAAATATTGGGAAGAACTAGCATCAGTTAATTTTTATTTGCAGTCACCATGCAAGTCATCTGGGCAAAATGGAAAGTAAACTAAATCTGATGGAATCGTATACGCTTAAAGGGTTAAAAAGTAGAGCAAATGCTCCTCAAGGACGTTTGAAGAAAAAGAGAATGTAGTAAACATCAGCATTGTCTGCGGCGATTTTCGGCGGCATAAGGAAGATAAGGAACTGAAGAGTAAGTAAATAGTACAATAGAACGTGATATTATGAGGTTCTATGAATTGCAGTTATCACTATCCATTAAATGTAGCGTTAGATATAGCTGCACATGTTTTGAAATTGAAGGTCTTGGAGATGTTAGTAGTTGAGTGATGTGGCGATAACATTTTAGCTTAAGAACTTTGAATTTATTATAGAAAGCTTTCGAAATGCCTTTCGAGGAATATAGAGATATTGTGGGAACTGTAGCCAGTATTACAACTATAGGTCAATTTTTTTCTGGAATGTAAGTACCAAATAATATAATTTAGTTTTCGTCAGTCAATAGGTGTCATTTGCTATTACATGTCATCTCTCTTTAGATTTATATGCCGGGATATTGCAAGAAAAGGAAATACGGAGGATGTTCCAATCACACCTTTTCTAGGCGGAGTCGTGGTGTAAGTGCATACTTGGTTAATAATTTCACTTTGAATACCCACCTTATACCAAGCGATATATACTTTTTCTTTTCTGCAGTGGATCTTTGAATTTGAAGTATGGTTACCTCCTGCAAGATCCGGCCATGATTCAAGTTAATATATTTGCTATTTTACTAAACATTGCATATGTTTTTGTCTACTATTTATACACGGCATCTAAGGTAAGCTCACGGCGTGCTGTAGTGACTATCTAAGGTGCCATATGTGGCCCACAGGATTTCTTGCTAATTCATTGTCTATATTGCTGAACTTTCTAGTAATAGACGATCAACAATTCGGTGGTTGCTGTTAGTCATACCGAATGATTTAATTCCTTTAAATGCTTCTTGAAATCAAGTAATTACGTGTTCATTTAGCCATCTAAGTTTTCACTTTGAGGTGCATTAATTTGTTTTGCTATTACCTTTAAAACTCAAATTTTAGAATGAAGTGACTATGCAGATCATAAAAGCCATCGGGTTTGTTGCCCTACTATTGGGTTATGCCCAGGTGGAATCACCGGCCTTAATTGAGTTTAGGTTTGGAGTTATTGTGACAATACTAATGATGGTTCTCTTAGCATCGCCATTATTTTCACTGGTAAGCATTTAGCGAGTGCGCTTGGATATCCTTTGAAAGTGGGTCTTCATAGCTTGCTCTATCTAGTAAAATATCTGGTTACTTTCAGGGAACTGTTATAAAAACCAAAAGTACAGCAACTCTACCTTTTCCCCTTATATTATCGGGATCGGTAGTAACATTTTTATGGCTTGTATATGGGATCATCATTGAAAATGCCTTTCTTCTGGTAAGAGAAATGAAATGTGATTCTTTACCCAAAGGGAAGCACATTTAACTTGAACTTGGCCTACTTTCTTTTGTTTCAGTTTCAAAACGTAATGGGTTTAACCTTACTCTTGGCTCAGCTTTCCCTGTTTGTCATTTATCCCAGGGTGCCTGCTCCTATCAAGAAGGACTAATTTTCTTCAACCATTCCCATATCAAATAAGGCAGCTATCACCAATGAGAATGAGGTGGACATTTTCAAACAAAAAATTATATTGGTTACCTTTACTTGAGAAAATATTTATCACAATACAATGTTCGAGGAAAATATTTATGACCTCTGCGTGTCACTATGAAAATTAGCATAAGATGTAATTTCCTAGTTTGCTTTCAATGAGATTCGTATATCGCAATCATTTTTTGAGAATTTTAAAAATGCATTAAATTTTCCTCAAAATTTTTACCCAAACATTAGGGATAATTGTTTTCAAAGTAGAGATAACATTATAATTTTAAAAATTTAAGATAAATGCCCTACCTTCTGCCTGAGTTGATATGGAAATGGCACTTTGACAAATAACTACTTTTGTCTTCCATTTTAATGTATGCATATATTTTTATATAGAAGAGAAATCAAAAGATTTCCTGTACAGGGGATATCTAGAAGTGTATTGTTAGTTAATTTTAAAGCTCAAACTCCCTTGTGAAAGCATATTTTTGTGCTAAAATATATTATGGGGAAAATAAATCACAGTAGTCAACAAGGTTGATTTTATATTAAAGTAGAGTTCATCTAACTCTCAGCCATTCAGTGTGATATTCACAGTGCAGGGGAGTTAGTCAATTTTCTTATGCTGCCTGTAGTTTTCCAGGATGATATGGTACTAAAAAAATCATGCAGCTTTATATTATCATATACTTCCACAATAGAGTGAGGCAATTTTTAAGTTTGTTCTTTTTGTTATTGGTGTTTTACAATTTATATGTTTTAGTGCCTTTGACGTTTATGCCCTGGCAGTATTTTTCTGAATAACTAGCATTTTGTCAGGAATTTTTGCTGTAATTTTTTCCTGAGGAAATTATTTATTAATTGATTGATATATCACTAAATACTGTTGCTATATGAATATTACAAAATTTCTACTGAAGCACTATGAACAACCTGTTGATGTATTGATTGATTATAGACAAAACCAGCCGAACTGAAATTATCATGTGCTACTTTTAAGCTCAAGGACAAAAGTGACAATAATTAGTTGAATTACATATTGCCCTGTGGGCAGACTGGAAGCAATAGTAGAAAACTTGTACATGGAAACAAAAATGTATTTTAATATTTTGCCTTAATAATGCTCAGGATTTGTTATTTTCTAGTTGATTGTAAGGCAATGTAATTATAATAAAGCTTTGTTGGATCCTTGAATGAACTTATTTTCATGAATAACTTACATTTTCATGTTTATATCGAAAAAATACCAAATGCTGCATTTAATATCAAAATATCTTTCTGAATACATTATTAATTATTCATAACAGCATGGCGCCATAACACCCCCTACCACACATACTTGCAGGGTACATGGTAGATGCAGACATTATGCCTGGAAATGGCAAATATAAGAATTCTTGGAATGGAAGGCGAGTTTACATATGACTAGTAAATTGAGATTCTCATCGACAATACTACCCATGAGGCACAGAATGAGAATTCATAGGACCTACCCTATGAACCATATTGAGCCATACTTTACTGTAGGAGAACAAGCTCTCATGGGTTGCTTGCTTACTGCTAAAACTGTTTTAAGACCACTACTCGCGTAAAAATTGTGGTGCTGCAACTCCCGGAAATCAGCCCATGCCAATTAACATATTATAAGGTAATATACCGGTTAAGGTAGGTTTTTTAATGGACATTATTATAAGGTAGGTTTATTAATGGACTATTACATAAATATTTTGTGACTCTTAGCAAAACACAATCCAGCCCCTAGTCTAAATCAGGCCCCTCTTTACCTCAGTCATTAACACAAAACCAACTCAATTACACTTTGGTGTAACCAATTTATCTCTACGCTCCAATATGTTCCTATTTAATTTAACATGACAAACTGTTTCACCTGTGAACTTCATACCAATTACGTCACCACCATAATATAGGACAGTTGTGAACCTATTGTGGCTTGGCTTGTCTGCATTACTAGATCGAACAAACTGCGAATTATTTCAAAACGGCTTAACCTGACCATAAATGTGGGCTTAAAAATTATGATACGGCGTATGAATTATCTATGCAAGTACATATTAACGTAAGTAGGCAACGAACATTTTTATTGACCATTAATAATGTACATGGCTACATACAAGGAAATGCAAACACCACCTTCAATCGTTCACAATATAGCGTCCTTTTCTACAGGCTTGTTTATGGATACGTTTATGCCCTGGCAGCGAGAGCTTTGAGATCCACGATGCACTTCTGAAGACTCTCCTTTTCTTGCTGGGGTGTAATTGATTTCATAACCCCAGATACAACCCAAGACACCAAATTTTTCTGGGAAATACGCCGCAAAATATTTTCCCGTTCCACTTGATAATCCAGACGTCTCTTTACCTAAAGTAGGAAATAATATGTTGCAGCATCCATTTACTCATTCTTATCCTAGGTACCCCATAAATCAAAGTCTTACCTGAGTGTATACGTTCATTATCCTCTCCCTATACGCCGCTTCCAACTGCAGTCCAACGTTTTCTTTTTTAGCTTCAAACAGCATGGATTGACCTTCTGCCCGCCATTGCTCTTTCTTTTCTGCCTCAATAGCGTCAGAAAGCACTTTCTTTGAGTCAATTCGAGAAGAATTGTATTCGGTTTCAACAGCCTAAATAAAGACATTCCATGTGTGAGCACATAAGTGAAAAAATGTACAGCAAGCATCTCATAAATATCGTTGAATACTTACCTCAATTTCCTTATCAGCGTAAGCAGCTATTGCTGGTCCAAATTTCTTGGCAGCGTATATTGCCATTAAGAACAATGAAATTCCACTATAAAATTCATGCTCCATAACATATATTTCCTTGCTGCATAAATATGTAATCAGTCCAGTGCCAAATACATACGGTCCTAAAATATTAACAAGAATACAATTACACACCGACATCTCATTTTAAAAAACATTAGTGCCCACAGAGATTTTCATACCAGTTACACCCGTTTTCTTGTAGAACATCTGAAACCATTCATCTGGTATAAAACCAAGACGAACTTTACCAGGGTATTCCAGCCTTACAGGTCGTGGAAAATTAACTAAATCACGCTCATCGCTTTCCTTGACTGCCGAAGCAGTCGTAGTACTGCGAACCGAGATGGGTTGCAGTGCTCGGCATTGCAGCGCTGAAAAGCAAGAAAAACCATTACCTTTGTGTTTGAGTTAATAAATATGTACATAGGTGACATTAAATTTCCAATTTTTATGATGTTAAACTATAATATTAAGAAAATTACCGGGACGCAAAGCCAGACGACTATACATCTTTCCTTCAGGTCACTGTAGGAGACAATGAGATGTTGATGATTACTGGATAATGGTGTGTGTGTACTCTTTTGAGCACGGAATTCAATTAAAAAATCATATATTGATTTAATGCATATTAATAACACTGTAATACCGCATTTTAAAAGGTATTTAGATTTATTTTGTCTCTGACAAGTAGGTTGAAAACAAATGCCTAACAAAATATCAAGTGTGACGAATGCAGTAGAACTTTTGATTTTAATGTGATATAGGCCGGCAGCGTACCCTATTTGGGATAAATGTAATAACATTTCAATGGCTAATTCTGTAACACAACTTGGCATGTCATAAATATTTTGGAAGTGCCATTATCATAGAAAAAATTCTGGCGAGACGAGATTGTGTTATACGGACTGGTTTTAAACTAAACCTTAATGATTCGTTCGGTGTTGATAAGAACTTGGACGGTTCGTCAAGCCTACGAATTTCTGAAATTTAAACATTCCGTGAAATGACAATGGTTGAGTTGAAAGGTGCTATAGCCACGACGGCTTCTGTTAGTACAATTTTTCAATTTCTCTCAGGAGTGTAAGTCTTAAGTTTTTCTTCTGAAGAATCATATTGTACAGGATGTGTTCCCCGCCACTAATATTTGTATTATTTCCATCCAAATGATAATGTATGCGTGTACACAGTCTGATATGCCGGAAGCTCGTTAAGCAAGGAACCTGCGGTGATACATCATGTTTTCCGTTCGTCGTTGGTTTTGTGTCGTAAGTGTTGGAAATAAAATTTATTTTATAGTAATTAGCTCAATAGCTCTGCAATAGTCATTAGTCAATAGCTCTGCATAGCAAAAGTTGTGGTATGTCTGACTGTTGTCCGACGAAAAGTAACGAAGTGTGCTTCGAACGGCGGAAATACTGACCTTCGCAGTAAATTAGTACTTTTGGATATTACCGCGAACCTAAAAACTTAAGTATTTATGGATGTTGTGAACCAGTCATTAGTATGGACTGTGCCCTATAATTCTATTACTAAATATATTTCGCTCTTATTCGGTGATTGAACACTAACATTTCTTCTTAAAAAGTACAATTTACTGCAACAAATAATGGTGCAGTTTGTAATTCCCAAAAAATGCAGTAATTTTTATAGTGGTCGAACCAATCTTCGGCTTAATAGACCATGATCATGGAGCAATCAAGAGCCAAGTACAATGTTGATAACCAATATCGCAAAATGGTTAACGTAAAGAATGCATATGGTCCCAGGTAGCCTCCACTTACAACCGTAAAATAGCACTTCCAATTCAAAATTTTCACCAATACAAATGTATACACGTAATAGTAATAATTCTATTATGGATTATTCCCAATTTACAATACAGTTGTTAAATAAATGTTAAAAACATTTGTGAAGAGAGAAGTTCAAAATAATACTAATCAGTTAAATTATTATTGTCATCTCACATAAACTGTTGTACCAATAGAAAGATTCACAATGATACGCATGATTATTTAAATTTATATATTCCAGTTTGGAGAAGAGAAAAAAAATTGATGCAAAATACTATGCTGAGGCGTCTAATTGTCGTAATTGCAGAAGATAAATGAAATGATGATGGCTTAGTGTAAATCTCAATCATAATTTCTAAGCATTTCATTTCAAAGTTAGGACAAGTACAGGAGAGTAAGACGAGATGGAAAAAAAATATGAGCGAAACATCCATTCAGTAGGTGAATATAATGAGAAACTTATGCTGTGGCATTTAATGTGGAATAATTTAGTACTTCGGGATTAAAGAAATGTAGTGTCAAATGTTATTACCTTAAGCTAGGGTTAGCATTTTATGTGATTGTTGCATACGTTGTGCAGTAAAAGTATGAGGGTAGGCTGAAAACTAATGTACACATTTTTGTTGACTATAATTCAATCTTTGATAGTCAAATTATCGGAAAGAGTGTTAGTTGACAAACCAGCATCGCTGCTTAAATTTTTTTTTATTTATGGGCAACATGGCTTCTTGGCTATTAAATTAGTAAAACTTATTATAATTAGATATTAAATTAGTTTCAAAGTTACATGGTTGGTCATAAGCAACTAATCAAAATTAAGTCCATTACTACTTATGTCTTTCATTTGTGCTCAGGTGTACCATAGGGATCATACTTTGGCGAAGTTTATTTTTTTATATCTATCAATTATACTGTGGGTCGCGGTACAGGGGTAGAGCGTTGTACTGTCGACCGGAGGGCCCGAGTTTGCCTCTCAAAAATTCCCAGACAAGCCTCTCTGGGTTCCTGCAGCTCCACCCAAGCTATGTGATTTTTTGGGTACCAGATCTTCCTGGGGAACCATAACCAGACTCTGTCTCCTGACAGGGAAGATATTTAATGTGATAATAATATTACTTCATTCGTTTTGAAAAATGGTACAACCTTATTAATTGTCGTTAATATAATTATTACTTAATATAAACATAAGTTCTTAAATGTGATAAAGATTGTCATAAAAGAATTCATAAAATGAGTAAAGTGGGTGAGCAAGTAACCAAGTATATACCCTATTCTTGTAACTCTGGATACAGTCCGATTTCAACTGAGTAGGCAGATAGTTATACAGTCATGTTTATATTATGAAATGTGTGTAAGTTGATAGCAATCTACAATAAGTAGTATTTAGATTTGCTTTACCTCTTGTGGGATAGTTATGGAAGTGAGATCTGAATTGGTAAGTTTCTAAATTAACTTTCACATGGATCAGAGTCTTAAAGATAAAAAAACTAAATACAGTCATGATTCCACTCCTAATAAAAAGGTTGGAGGAATCACATGGTGGTATATTGGCAGGTTAGTGAATAGCCCTCTTTTGTAATAACAAAATTTGTTTAACATGTGGGGAATGACCCCATAACTCAACACCATAATTCAAATGACATTGAAAGAAGGCACGTTAAAGTGTTTTCCGATACACATTCGAAATGAGAAATTTGAGCTTACTTGACGTATAAACAGCTTTACTAAGTTAATTAAAGGTTTGACTAATGTGGGTCTCCCAGTTAAGTTTTGTATCAATATAAATTCCTAGTATGTTAGCAGTTTCAATATCAGTTATTTTTGATTAAAGACTGCATACAATATACTGAGTTTTGTTAGTATTTAAATGTAAATGATTAATGTCAAACCATTCCTTAGCCTGTCTTTGGGTAGTATTAGATTGTACCTTTGCATCTTCTAGTTGTTGACACTTTTGCGCAAAAGTAGTGGCATCAGCATATAAAACAGATGTAGGTTTCATATTATAGGGCAAATCATTAATCATGATGATGAAAAGTACTGGGCCAAGTGCAGAGCCCTGTGGTGCACCATATTTTACTTTAAGAGCTGCAGATTGACGGCCATCGAGTTCAACCAATTGGTGGCGATCATCCAAATATGACTTCATTAATTTCGGTGCAACTCCCTTAACACCATAATATTCTAGCTTTGTTAGTAATATTGAATGATTTGATTCACAGTCGAAAACCTTACTAAGATCACATAGTGTCAGAGAGACTGATTCCTTTTCTTCAAATGCATCAATAACATAATTAACTATGGACTATACAGCCAAAATTGTAGATTTCCCAGATTGAAAGCCATACTGTGATTTGGAAAACAGATTATTTGACTAAAAAAAATCGCAAATTTGATATTTCATTATAGCTTCAAAAATTTTACCAAAAACAGGGAATATGGAAATGGGGGATCTTTATCACCTTTCTTATAGACAGGTACTGTTTTGGAATATTTTAGAGCTGTTGCAGATTGCCAGAATCTTAGCAAATGTTTTTTCATAATCTCTTATTGGTGTTTTCAAAATTGTACCTCCTTGAATATAAAAAAGTGATGTAATTCCCTTGCATCAAAAGAAATCACTGTTAATTAAAATTGGCAATTTTCCACAAAATATATTTATAATAATTTTTATAATATATTTTGTGGAAAATTGCCAATTTTAATTAATCATGATATTCCACCATATCACGCCTGAAACATCTCTTTTTTAAAAGAAATCACCTTTTTACTTTGATGAGTGGCAAAACTATTCCTAGGAAATAAGCCATAAAAGATTTTGGAGTTTAATTAGCAGTAGCTGACTTAATCATTTTAAGTGTGATTACTGCATCTCTTCGTATGTTAAGTTTGATAATTATATTTACCATAAATTTCCGGCAATTAATGTCCCATAATATAAAACAATGGACGTATTAAATGTACTATCTCTCTGTTCAACGCCATTTAGCTTTAGTTACGAGGGTAGGCTGAAAACTAATGCACACTTGCTTGTAGACCACAAACAAAATGACCTTCAGATGCACTCCTGGTGGCATATCATTCATCAACGTTTAATGGCTGTTTATGGTGAAGATGCTGTTGATAAGTCTACTGTAAATCGATAGGTAGTAAAATTTTGTGGTTGTGAGCCTGGAAAAGCCATAATTGTTGATGAAACTTCTTTATTAATGTGTTTTGGGATGCTCACCGAGTTTATGTGACTGATTTTCTGGAACGAAGGGCAATGGTAAATTCTTCTCAGTATATACAGACTCTAAAACCCCTCCAACGCCAAGTTTGTCATGTTAAAGGCAGGTCAGCGCCAATAATCTTGCAACATGACAAGGCTTGTCCATACTCCTCGCGCACAACTGGAGAGAGACTGCGAAATCTAAAATATGAACCGTTTCCACACCCTCCTTATTCCCACGATCTTGCGCCTAGCAAATTTTGTTTCTTTTCCTCAACTCAAGGGTATTCATTACACCTCGGACGATGAGGTGAAGGCAGCTGTAAAGTCATGGTTTCGAGAAAAGTCGGAAGAGTTTTTCAGTGAGGGAATGAAAAAACTTGTTACACGTTGGGAGAAATGTGTTGGCCTTAATGGTGACTATGTTGAAAAATAAATATATGATTTTGAACCTTAAGAATTGTACTTTAATGTACTTTTCATTCGATCTTGCAATTTGTTTTTTTTTGTGGTCAGCAAGAATGTGTGCATTAGTTTTCAGCCTACCCTTGTACTTTTACTGCACAACGTATGCAAAAATCACATAAAATGCTTACCCTCGCTTAAATTAATAACATTTGACACTACATTTCTTACAATATATTATACACACATTTGTCACTCAGTTATAAATAGAAATGAATTTTTTAGGATATTAGGGAAAGAGTTTGCACCGATGTAGAGAATATTTTTTGTATGCTTGTCAGAAATGAACTTCCATTCTGATCACATAGGTAAATAATTTTGAAAAAATAATAGTCAGTATCTAAAGTATTGAAGAACTCACTTTTTATCTAAATATTTTCCAATGAATGATTATTGAGGCTGAGACTTTGTAATTCATTGAACTTGAAAAAGTTAAAATATTAAAAAAATAGCATTGAACTCGTATAGCATAGATCTAAAGTTCAGTTTCCTGAAGATGCTTAACTGTATTGAAACTAGTTTAAATGTCTACTTCTTTTATGGAATGAAGAGTTTTAATTATTAAAAATTATCCTATTCAAATTTACCCCTTCAATGTACGTGAGGGTATGCTAATTGTGATCCATGTGCCAAAGTAGCTATTTTAATGTGTCATTTCAAATTAATTCTTTGAAATATTTTCATTGCTATCATACCTATGGCTTTATTTAAATTATTTTACCACCATTGTTAGTAGCTATCATGATTGATACATCTTTATTAAAATGGTCTTAAGGACCAATTCCTAAGGATGAAAGAAGTTTTATTTTTATTATAATACAGATGTTAAAAGTCGGCCATTTGGTTGGTGAATGGCGAAATAGAATGGTAAAAATATTGCAGGAAATAAAAAATATATGTGAGACATAAACAACATATTCTCACCAAAAAATAATAAATTTTTTCCCAGCCTAGTCGCAAACATCCCAACACTACTTGTGAAGGGCTTTAGGATACTTTTGGATAGAGCATTCCAATTATTTATTCCATGATTGAAGAAGTAATGTTTTCCTGTATTAGAAAAATTCTTCACAACTCTCTTTAAAACTGTGGTCTTTCTTCTCCAAATAATTGGGCTTTTCCAGCCTTTTTGAAATATCTCTCTATGCAGCATCCCCAATATACAATTTGTATGTGTACTTCAGGCTTGCTTTCCTTCTTGTTGATTCAAGGGATTCCCAATCCATTTTTTCAACATTTCAGTTATTTTAACCTTTCATAAGGAATTGCCCTTCACAAATCTTGCAGCTAGTTGCTGAACTTTGCCCAATTGTTTAATCTGCCTGGCAAGATAAGGATCTCAAACAGATGCCCTATTTATGTCCTAAAATAGGCCTAACCTAGGTTTTAAAGGTGGATTCCTTTGTTTCAATGAATCATTTTCCCTAAGTACTCATCATAAAGTGTAAAGATCCAGTTGAAATATATTCGATATGTGGTCCCCATTTTAGATCCCACTTGGGGTTAGTCCTAGATAATTGCAGTGAGTCTTGTTTTGCTAGAATTGATGACCATTCACTTCTAGTTTGCCCAATTTTCCAAAATATATAGATCATTTTGTAATATAAGCCTGTCAAAAAATTTTTCCATTTCTCTGTAAATATTGTAATCATCTGCATATATCCTGATGGAGCCTTTCACATTTTCTCCTGTATTATTCACATATATTATAAATAGGATTTTGTCCAGTGGTCAAGGTCCCAGTACACTTCCTTGAGGCACACCAGAAGTGGCATAAAATTCTTCCAAATAAACGTCGCCATTTTTGATGGATTCCTATCTTGTGGTTGTATAGCATATCTTGTCAGTGAAATGAATGAAATCATATTCAATTGGCCCTGCTGAGTGTCCAATTTATGTGAGCCTAATCCAAGGCTAGTTACAGTTTTATTGGATGTTCATGTCCAACATGTACATGCATATACCCATATCTATGAGTTCAATTGCAAATACTTTTACCATTTTCTTTTTCTTCTCCATCCCATATACACATTCTTGCCATTACGCAAGTAAAAACTCATTTGACCAACCTCCCTATAATATTTAAGTAAGCATACTAGATTGTTATTGTCTCCAGGATAACTGAATCGAACTTCAATTTGTAAAGAAATTCCCACAGCTCACTGAACTGGTCCCATGGAATTTCATTTCAGCATGACAAATCTTACAGCAACTAGGCTGGAGGAAAGTAAAAAGGATTAAATATTTATTATTCCTCCTTATGAATCAATTAAGTAATAACCTAAAAGGAATGAGAACCTTTCCTGAATTAAGTGAAGGAACATTTGTTTCTTCTAGAACATTCTAAATAGCATGCATATAAGGGCATTTTTCAAGCCTTTATTTTCAACAAGCATTGGGAACTTTGAAAAATTAGATATAAGTGATGTTAAAATGATAAACCTTTGAAAATAATTTTTAAGAAAGTTGAAGTTTCACCTAAATCAACAGTGATATTTTAGGAGGTCGTGACTTGGGAATGAAATAAGAAATGTGAAGGAATTAAAGTAAATTTAAAATAATGTGAATAATATTCCCTGAATTGTTGGTCAAATGTTTTTCAAAGTTTAAAAATTATTTTTTATATGAAATTTTTTAAAGATTTTCCTCTCATTTTACAGGTGGATGTAAAGATATTGTCCATTTATTCACTCTGTTAAACAGGGATCTTATTTCAAAACATGGGATAGGTCTTGAAACATAATAAATAC
This sequence comes from Hetaerina titia, assembly GCA_037158775.1. Classification (NCBI taxonomy): domain Eukaryota; kingdom Metazoa; phylum Arthropoda; class Insecta; order Odonata; family Calopterygidae; genus Hetaerina; species Hetaerina titia. The sequence goes on from CM073771.1 coordinate 66,478,640, forward strand.
TACTGCTTGCTTTTTGAGAGCTGTGCCATCTGCAACCTAAGATTATTTCCAATACATTTTTTACCTTTATTTTTGGGATGCCCTACATTGTGGAAATGTTCTTTAGTATTATTTAAAATATTTAAAACCTAAAGTCAACAGAAATCAGACCTGTAATTTTGACAACATTTCACAACCTACACAAGCAAACTCTTTAAAAGACTTTGAATATTGGCCCAAATGGGAACAAGATTACTTACGAGTAATGATTATAGATTCACTTTTGAATGAAAATTTGCCATGAAAAGTTCATCCTAATAATCAAATGTATGTTATTTCGTGAGAAGAGTCAAGAGATAAATTGAAAATGAAATTGATTTAAAAAATAGCATTAAAAAACTTGTATTTATAATGTAATATAATCTTTGGAGGAGACTTTCTGTGCTAATGCTAATGCTCGGCGATTGAGTTTTTTGAAAATCAGTAATAGTTGGAGACAGTTGACCCAGAAACAAAATTCATTATCCTTCAGTTTTATTTTTACATTTAGCATGGCAATTTTCATAAATAAATTTTAGTTTCTGAAGTTGTTAATTTTACATAACTTTTCTTCTGTCATCCCCACTAGGTGCAGTCTCTGGCTTCGCTATGGTTGCCTAATTGAAGATGTTTCTCTCACAATTGTGAATTCTGTGGGGGCATTTCTACAATTGTCTTACGTGCTTATTTATTTGATGTATAGCGTAAAAAAGGTGAGCCTAATTACTTCGTTTGAGCAAAATGTTTTTTAAATGGTATATTAACATATAATTTTTATTTTTTAGGCAATCATCATCCGACAGTTGTTCGCTGTGAGTTTAGTGCTGTTTTCTACCCTTGGATATGTGGAGTATGAATCTGATCCTAATATTGCAAAGTTTCGGATGGGCCTCATTTGTTGTTCCATGACGTGTTTATTTTTCATTGCTCCTTTCTCAGTATTGGTAAGTGAAATTGTTTTATTTTAATAAAGACAGTTCCAGAGTTTATATATGGAAACATTCCAACATTCACTCTTTGAGATTACTCCAGGTAAATTAGAGGAGACTTCTATTGGAGAAAGTAGTATTCTTACAACTACATATATCTTTCTTTGACCAATGAGAACGAGGAATTTCTAGAAAGTATTATATATTAATTGTTACTCTAATGCTTAATTTTTAGCTCTGTAATAGAAGTAGGAACTATCAGCTTGGTATTTTTAAATTGTGACATTCCCTCATTAGGATGTCAACTGCTGTGCGATGAGATCATCCTCACCATTATCTATTGAAAAATTGCAAGTGGTTCTTTCAGAAACCAGGCTTTCTCCCCTGTGAATAAGATTGCAAATACCCAGCTATAGGAGTATTTGGATACCTATAGTCACTACCCTTCTCTTCTTTCCTAGCATTGGGTACACAAACCTTGGGAGCAGATGGTGGATAAAGGCAGGGTCGAAATCTGAGTTTGCAAAAACTGTGATTTTCCTGTGGGAGGGAAAACCCATGTTTCAAGAAAGCAGAAATATGGGTTTGCCAACAGCTTTGCATGAAATGCTTTCATCAGCATAATCTTTCATGAGTAAAGATGCATGAATATTTACTCAGAGTCATTATTCTTAATAAAGTTCTCTGGAGTGTAACATGGTTATTGAAGTTTCCTTTTAATGTTTTCAACTATACAAGCTATACTCTTGTATATGAGATGTGAGACAGTATCATTCAGTTCCATATTTCTTTTCCATTATAGCCTATATTTTATTAATATTCTCCTCTAAGCTAAGAGCTTTTTTTTTATTTGAACCAATATCAGTCTCAACTCAACACTTATCATCTACAATTGCAAAGGAATACCAATTGATTGCATAGTAAGTCCATTGCATTGTGTGTCAATTTGTGGTTCAAGTTCTGTGACCAGAAAATTAGTAAGAGATAAGACAACCTTGTCCCTACCCAAAATGTAATAGATGATATATTGCAGCCATTATCACTTATTTTAACATCAAAATGACACAGCTATCACATCCCCAAAATTTGGTAAATTGCTAAGTGAATTTTCTACCTACACAAATGGATAGAGTGATAAAGTATTGTATCACATAACAATGACCAATTTTCTCCATTTTCACAAATTCACTGAAAATGTTCGCTATTGATGGCTGCTAAACAAATACTAAACAACGTGGCATCTTCAAACTTGAAACATATGCTTTATAGATTACATACATTCAAAAACAGTGATATTTTTCAAATAAATACTGCCATCTCTATGTCAGGCTGGGTACTTCTGGGACCACCCTTGTATATACCTGAGATGTTGAATGATGGGTTGGCAAGAAATTCGTACCAAAATTACTCAATTCTAACCAAAAACAGAAATGCATTAACATTGCTAATGAGGTGTTGGACTCCATCTGCAACAACTCAAATTTGCTCCAGGGGGTCACAACTGGTGACAAATCATGGGTTTATGGTTATAATATGAAAACTAAAGCTCAATCATTCCTATAGAAGCTGCTGCACGAGCCAAGACCAAGAAAAGTACACCAAGTTCGGCCAAATGTGAAAGTTTTGCTTACAGTTATCTTCGATTGCAGGGGCGTGGTTCATCATGAGTTTTTGCTACAGGGTAGAATGATAAATAAGGAATATTACCTGCAAGTTGTGTGCAATTTGTGCAAAAGCCAACAAAAATTGGCTTTTGCACCATGACAGCGCCCCTGCTCACACGTCATTACTTGTACATGAATTTTTGGCCAAAAACAACACACTAATGATGGCGCAGCTACCATATCCCCCAGTGACTTTTTCTTGTTCCCGAAACTGAAGAGGCCCATGAAATGCAGATTCTTTCATCCATTTTTTGGAACAGGCAAAAATGGAAGACAAGCCAAAACACTTCCAAGCAAAACAGCTGTCAACAATTAACTGAGCATTCAAAAAGGCCAAACCTTTCGGCATAAGTGAAAGACATAAGTACCAACATAATGCCACAAAAAAATTGAAAATCAAATATACGTAACCCATGGAAATTCAAAAGTTGGTGATACTTTTTGAACAGACCTCGTATTCTATATTTTGATCATGACCTGTAACAATTTTTTTGAACTCCTGTTGAGCTAATGACTTAATTCAACTGTAATGTATGTGTAAATCTAATGTGAAAAATCTAAAGTGTAAAAGTCCTGTGACCTTTGTCCTTAGTAATTTGGAAAAATGTGATAACTGTATAATTTCCTATAGCAATTAGTTATGCATAGAAGCTTGTGGCCACCTTAGTATTTTATTTGAACATAATTGCCTTCTCATGCACATATTGCTGGTTACCTCATATTTGAAACATTAATACCAATCAGTAAAGAATAATGCTGTTATTCTCAATTAAGAATCGTTTGGGCTCCATTTCATTCCAGGCTCAAGTAATTAAGACAAAAAGTGCTGAAATTCTTCCATTTCCATTGATTGTTACAACATTTGTGGTATCTTGCCAGTGGTTTGCATATGGCGTGCTTCTCGATGACCAGTTTGTACAGGTGAGATGGACTTTTTTAGCACTTGCAATTAATACTGGCCTTTGTCCTCTGTTAGCAGCAATGCACTTATGTTTTTCTCCCTTGTTGCAGATTCCAAATGCTGTTGGCTGCATTTTATCTGCTCTACAGCTTTCCCTATTTGTTATTTTTCCCAAATCTACTCCTGCTAAAACTGAAAAATGGACCTCAAAAGATATGTCGCAAAGAATCCTGTTATGAACACATCTGATGCAATAATGTATTTTGTGTGATCCAGTGAAGAGGAGTGTAACTGTGATGTCATTTTTTATGCCCTTGGGTTAATAAGGTACTTTCACCTTGTTACTTTTTTTTATTATCTGAGATTAATACTGAAATAATACCAAAGTAGCAGTTTGTCTTTTTTGATAAAAAAAAAGCTGTTGACTGATCAGTTTGGTTTATTCATGTTCATATGTTGCCATAATCCTCCACTTTAATATAGTTTTGATATAAGGAATAAAATTGTAATTATTATAGTATACTTAAATTGCCAGTGATTACTCTATTTTTTCACTGCCAAGAGAAGTGTGGCATATAACATGAAGTAGTCAACCAGAATTGTATATTAAATTGAAAGTCACTGTTTAGATTCTATTTTTTGATAGTATGCATATATATATATTTATATATATTTTGTATTAATTTCATGAATACATGGAAAATATTGATATATCCAAGATTGGGATTGCAGTAACCCGGTATTAATGCAAATGTATGGTTTGTCTGTGATGACATTTTTTTTATTTTGACTGTTTGTGGTGCCAAAACCCAAGTGTAAAATCACTGGCAAAAGTAAAGCCAGGTGTCCCTCAGTAAATATTTTCATCTGATGACTCATGAATATTTTTGGAAATCTCTTGGATGCAGAGTGCAAATGCATCTGGTAAAGTTCCGTTATTGTCTGTGATTAAAGAAACACTGTAAATCCTTGACCAGATGCAACTGCTGATTGATTCTTCTGCATGCATCCGTTTTGACTGTTCATTGACCTCTGAGTGCATTGCTGGTGCCTTGGTCATGAAGATCTCTCATTGTAAAGATCTGAATCAAATAGGTTTAAGGATATGCTTTGTGAATATTTCAAAATGACTGTATCAATTATCAATATGTTTTGCTATTAGTTTGAATTAGCATTCATTGATGAAATCTTGCTTTATGGTTTTTTTTTGTCACAAAAAAAATTGATCAAGTCAACATTTTGGTTTCGTTAGTTGTCAGTTCCCACCAATTATTTCCCAACCTACCTGAAGTACCAATCAGCAGTATAACTGACTCCTTTTTCAAGATATCGATCACTCTCATGTTCATGAATTGTTCACTTCCATATGAAATTGAAACATTCATTTGCAATGGTTTCATGTATCTTCATTTTGCGAAGAAAATCATGAAAAGATTTACCATGTGACATCAGCTTAGAGATAACTCATTATTCATGCCAATGGTTCCTACATAACTGATCTTTCATGTTTTTTGTTATATCTCAATTAACCTATGGTATTTTTTTGCTGTTAGAATGGGGTTCAGTAGGTTGCCTGGAAATATCAGGGGACATCATTTAAATTCAACCTGGTAGGAGTTGAATGTGTCTTGATTGAGTCTTTTATTTGTCCACCATTATCATTTTCCGATGCCAGCTCTGTTTAGTCAGCTCAGGAAAATTCTCCTCTGTAGTAGGGCATATGCTATCATTGAAAGTGTCAGAGAATCAGTGTGCAGTATATTTAATATGTTGCACTGCCACGTTGAATTAAAGTGTTTACAAAATTAACTAAGCTCAGGTGGCAACCTTGTTGGTAGTGTTCAACTACTACTTAGAGGATTCCAGGTTGAGGTGGTACTAGGTGCTTTCCCAGCTATTTTTTTGGGATGGGAGTTTATAAAATATGTGGTTGAGTTTAAAATATGCTGGCTCTCTTTATCAATACAAGACATATATGGCTGCACAGCAAAGTGCACAAGGTTTGAATAACTGCCACTAGAGTGAGGAGCATTTTCAATTTGTTCAGTGTACAAGAGTTGTGTGGCATCCATTTTCTCCCCTTACATTGTTTAACATAATGCTCATAATACTAGTGAATCTCTAATTTGTCAACTGAAATATGCCTGAAATGTTGTCATGCATTATGATACATGAAAATGATTTACTTGTGTAATCATCATGTACACACACAGTGTTGATTTTTCAGTAATTCAAATTTCAGTTACTATTTGATCTGCATCCTTCTTCCAGGTTCTCTTATTTTTATGTTAAGATAATTTTTTTAAGCCCACAGTTTTTTTCTTCGTTAAAATAAAAAAAATTCCCTCCTTACCAAATTCTTGTAAGACCAATGGAAAAGGGTTCCAAACTCTAATGACCATATTTCTTGAAAGGGTATGAAAAATTTTCTGTTTAATCTTTTTTTTCTAAATGCGGGTTTAGATTATGGTTTGTGATGAATGGTATTTGTTTAAACAGAATTTTAAAATATAGTGTAACACACTATCTTAAGGTTAAGTCAAAGATAATTTTTACCTTTACCTATCAAAGTCAACCTTTGAGCTGATTAATGTGGACGGTTAATTAATGAGATATCAGAATAAATGGTAATATATTATACGTGATACATCAGCCATGGAGTAATCAACCTGAAGGTTGGTTTGAAAGGTTACAGTAGAACTGGCTTTGAACCAAGCCTTATAAGGGAATGTGAAATTCACTCAATAGGTTCGAATGGGGGGTGCAGATCCTTTCCCTGTACCACCTATGGTTTCAGCTGGTATTGAGCCTGGAGCATTAGCCAGAAGTCTTGTACTGGTCAGTGTCTCACCATCTCTATCTGCTGGAGTACCATTTCCATGCATAAAATACTAGAGCAGAAAATAAATTTGTGCAGCAACCATAATTCTTGGCCAAACTTAACTCTTGAGATCAATGTGTTCACAGTATATGTTCTAAGAGAATGAGGCTGTCAGCCAAGGGGACTCCTTCTTCTTCTCTCTTAGCGATATAGTCACACATAGATGTTGAAATGCACTTGGCAAATTAAAATGCTGAGACTGTACTGATCATAATTCATTTGTGTATCCATTTACATATTTTCCAAACAGAAAAATGAATCAATTGGATAATGGTAACAAAATAATAGAATGATGTATGCATTCTAATGCACTGCAGTGCCATGTCATGCCAAATCCAATTATGAATTCATAATGAACCCAAGGAGAAAATAGATAACTAATGAACATAACTGAAATTGAACTTTGAATAACATAGCACTGATCACATTGTGCGCATACAGTAAGTTGGCAGTTGTAAGGATCATTTTTGTTACACATAGTTTGGATGAAGTATTGTGCAAGACTGATTACAATGTAATGCATTCTGATTGTGGTCATCTTTTCCAAAAAACTATCCATTCATGGGTATCACTGATTCACCATGCAGCTATCCTCCCCTATCAGCTGATATTAATAATGCTAATTGTTTGGCAAATTGTGAGTGTTGTCAGTGGTAATTATGCTGCCCTCAGATCAACATGATTTGACATAGATTGGCTAAAAAGAATCACATTTTTGTAAAAATTATTAAATAATGTTAAATGCATCTTATGCAAAAGTGTCATTTAAATGTCTTAATTTACTGAAAGGCATTTTTAAAACCACATTGTGGTAGTTTTGTATCAATAGATAATGTTTTGTTACTGTTATTCAAGCATAGTCTGTCAGGGAATATATTTTATTCTACAAACATCCATATTTCATGTAGAGTTTTTAGCGCAAAAAAGTAGATAATATTGCCCACCTTTAGGAGATTGAAAATGAATAATTAAACCAAATGTAGTGGCCCAGTTTGCCAAAATATAACAGGAGTAATACTGCAATTTTTTAGCTATTGGTAGTAATCAACTTTTTAGTCTATCAACATAGATAATGTGGATATCATTCCCCATGGACCAGTGGTTTGTCTGTCTTAACTAATATATATCTTTCCAATAAATATTATTGACTTAATTTATGTGTTGGTGCAACCACATGCACTGAAACCATTGCTCAGTGTCGCTTGATAGATTATGTCTCACAGAGATACATGTTTGCTCCCGTATATATGTGTGCATTGTAGTATTTCTTGTTTGTTCTGATGTTTATTATTATAATTTCATTTTAATATGAAGAAATTATTCTTACACACAAAAGTAGCATTGGTGGATGTTTGCATTTGGACCGTACACATTTTCTAATTCTAGTGTGCATGGTAAATTTGATTAGTATATTGGATAATTTATGTCTTATACAATTCCAGAAATTATTTGATAATAACTAGCCACTAAGGGTATCAATATGTTGCAATGGTTGTGATTTATGTTCTTAGCTAATTTATTTCTAAAATGTTACATTAAATTCATTGGGTTCTAAGTAATTGCTTCAATTCCTAAGTTTAAATTGAGAAGGGATTATGTTAATCACTCAACCAAATGGAATTTCTAATTTTTGCAATAAAAACTATTGTATTAAAATACATAGTCAAAAATCATGCTTCAAAATACAAATTGTTTCGTTGCTTGAGGCTCATTTTTTTCACCGTTGAAACCTTGTAAGCTAGTACTCTAAAAGACTTGGTGTAGCAAATTGTAATATGTGCTTCCTAACATAGTCATGTGTGGAAATTACAATCGTAAAAAAATTTTGTGAATCTCCAATCTGAAAGTGTATCAGTCTTCATAATAAAAATGATATGATGTGGATTTTGCAAAATGTATGTCTTTGTATGGAGGAATATTTAGAGTACTCTGTGAATTTTAGAGGAACATTTTGAATATACGTTTTTTTATCATTGCAAGGGAAGTTGAGTTTTCCTATGATAATGAATATTGTATTTAGAATTCATGGCAAGTGCTCATTTCTTCTCAAGCTTCATTGCTACAGGCATAGCTATTGTTTTGTATCATTATGGGCCTTTGGCCCAAGTTCCTCTTTTGGGCACTTGAAAAATTTCACTATACTAAACTTAACCTCATGTGTGATGATTATGGGTCATTCAGCATATGCCAATTGGAATCACTTAGGTTGTGTTATTCATATGCGGTAAAACAATTGTGGTTGTTTGCTCCCATGTAAGTTCTATTCTGATTGTCTCAGTGTTTAGAAGTCTTAATGGTGTAGCTGTTGTTAAAATTCATCCTGAAAGAGAGAGGTCCATTGTTGACTTTTAATTTTAGGGTTCCATGGGAAAGTAATGAAATTATTAATATAATTATGGAAATAAATATGCAAAAATCATGAAACATGCTTTATTTAGGGCTCATATACTCCATAGCGGCTGTAACAAAGTGTAGCAAAACAGCATTGATTTCCTTTAATAACTCATTCCAGGTAATCCATTTGGCCCTACGATTGTGTGTGTACTCCAGTATATTAACGTAGCACAAGGCAAAAGATAAAAATAGCTTTCAACTTACACAGTTTCATATTTCATTTTGTTCATCTACACTTTTCTACTTCGAGAGAGAGGATCTGTTTCCTATTCCTCAGATGCTGGCTCTCACTTCATGCCTAGTACTATTTTTCTCTTTTTCACATCAAGAGAATAAACATCAAAATGCATTAATTCAAGCATATCAATGTATTAGATATTACTCTTTATTAAAAATCGCACAAAACTTTCTTAAAATAAATTCAAATATACGAGGGTGGTCCCATAAGTACTCAGCTTGACCTAGAGATGGTGGTAGTCATTTGGCAGCCATCAATAGTGAATGTTTTCAGTGAATTTGTGAAAATGGAGACAATGGGTCACCGTTATGTGATACAATACTTTTATTTGAAAGGCCTTAGCCCAACCAATATAAAAGCTGAACTGGATTCTACTCTGGGTGAGTCTGGTCCTTCGTTTACAACAGTAAAATATTGGATTGCAGAGTTTAAACGAAGCTGTACAAGCTATCAAGACGAGCATCACATTGGTCAACCAAATGAGGCGACAACTCCAGAAACGGTGAAGAAAATCCACAAAGTGAGACTGGATGATAGTCGACTGAAAGTGCACAAGCTAGCAGATAGTAGGCATTTCAAAAAGTGTGGTACATCGCATATTAACTGAAATTTTGGACATGAGAAAGCTGTGTACAAGATGGGTGCTGCGTTTGCTCACTCTTGAGCAAAACCAGTGTCGTGAAGATGTTTCAATTGAGTATTTAGCAAAGTTTCACAGCAACAAAAGAGAATTTTTGCACCGGTTCATAACCATGGATGAAACATGGGTCCATTATTTCACACCCAAGACAAAAGAACAAACAAAACAATGGATTCAAAAGGGAGAACCGGCTCCAAAGAAGATGAAGACCGTTTCACCTCCAGGCAAGGTCATGGCATTAGGTTTTTATGGATGCACATGGGATAATTTTCATTTTTTACTGTCTTGAAAAAGGAAAAACTATCGATGGGGAGTATTATGCAAACTTATCGCAACGTTTGAGTGAAGAAATCAAGCAAAAGCGGCCGGCTAAGTAGAAAGTGTTTCATCAAGATAATGTACCAGCTCACAAATCCATTATTACAATGGCCAAAATTCATGAATTAAAATTTGAATTGCTACCTCATGCACCCTATTTGCCAGATTTAGCCCCCTCAGAATATTTTCTGTTCGCAAATGAAAAAATGGCTCAGTGGTCATAGATTTTCTGACCGTGAAGAAGTGATGTCGGCAGTTAATGGCTGTTTTGAGGAGCAAGACAGTTCTTATTATAAAAAGGGCTTCAAACTTATTGAACATTGCTGGGAAAAGTGTATAATCTTTTGGTGCTTTTACTCATCCTTTTGGTTTATTCTCTAATTTCTAAAGAATTATTGCCTAACCACCATGCTGACTTTTATCAAATGTAATGTTTAAACAGTGTAAAAATAATTTGCCTCGGCCGTGATCCTGGTCAAGGTGAATAATTTTTATTTACACTTTGAAAATGTCAGCATTGTACTGTACCTTAGCAGATGACTCCATTTAAGTTAGTGTTGTGACATATCCTGCAGTTTCGTAGAATGTACGTATAATGTTTATGGAAGAAGGCAAGGATTTAGGGTCATAGCTAACATCCTCATACTGAGATGCCTCATGATCTTAAACTAAACTCCCCTGTGCTAGATTTGTTTTCTGCAAAGGTCCTCACCGTAATCCCTAGTAATATCTAATTATGAATCCCTTTGAATACAGCAGTACACTTGCATAATTTATATTATCCATTTAGTGATTCTTTTAATAACTAAATACCCTAGTTAACTAATACAATGCATGACAGTCAGTCCTTCTTTCATCAGAGGAAGGTGGTTTGGTTTGGTCACCGAAAATTTGAAATACCGAAAATGAAATAATGAATCCCTTTGAATACAGCAGTACACTTGCATAATTTATATTATCCATTTAGTGATTCTTTTAATAACTAAATACCCTAGTTAACTAATACAATGCATGACAGTCAGTCCTTCTTTCATCAGAGGAAGGTGGTTTGGTTTGGTCACCGAAAATTTGAAATACGTGTGAGTTTCAATTGTACTTGTTTCTTTGTGTTTTTGTTTGCTAGTGCTATCTCGCTTCTCTGTTTAAATTATTATTCAAATCTGTGAGGCTTTCCTTCAAGATATGTATTATATATATATATATATATATTCAAATGTGAAAACTCAGCACATAGTGAACACGTATTCATTCACATGGATACAGATTTAAGGAAAAGGGATAGGAACACGCATAATAGATAAGTACAGGAATGTTGGGAAAGGTGGAATCAAGCAAATAAGAAGCATAGAATAGTTTCTCTGACTGGGACTCAAACCACAGATCTTTGACTTGCATAGCCGATGCTCTTAACCATTGAGCTATTGAGGAAACGTAATTTACACTGAAATCTGGAGGGGGTTTATGCAAGCACTTACACCGATTCTTTGGCCAGAGGATGACATTGGGGAGCTATTTCACCCACCAAAGGAGAAATGGGGGTGGACACGAGGAAAGGATAGTAAGGAAAGCAATCATACAATGTCATAAAGGATAGGAATAGAGTCATCATGTATTTCCATCCTTTTATTAAACGTCTGATGTACATTGGATATTGAACTTCATACTTGGAACCTACTACATGATTCTGGCTTTAGTAATTCCAAGTAAGGGGCTCCAAAATGAACGTTCCATCCTGTAGCATTCATTCATTCACCGACAACATTAGGCATGTAGTAGTAAACAGGATTAATCAATCATAGCAGGCAGAATTTTCAACAATTAAATTTATTTTCTTAAAATATTTTTCAGATTTTAAATTCTAATTTACAATAAAGAGATGAGCATACTTGTATGTATCAAAGTAGCTCAAAAATAAAAACTAGGAACTGTTAATTGAGCAAATCCAAATTGTCATGCATTGGATTTTGACTAGTTTCACATTAAACCACCATTATTTTTTACATTGGCAGACACATCTGTGCAAAATGATGAGTGTATGATAAATTTGTGGAATTTAAGGGACACTCAAGTTCTTTCCAATAGTCATTTAATAATTTCGAGATATTTGGCATTTCATCTCTTCAAAACCCCAGTTTCAAGTGACATGAGAATTCTTAAGTCACTCTATTAACACTCACTATTAAATCCCAAAAAAATTGTCCTGTGGTCACTCAAAAAGGCAGAGCCTGGAGACATTCGTTGTGAACACTAAGCATGTTTGGAACTGAGGTCCAGGAGGTACGGGGGTTTCTCTAAATTCCTTGGTGGATTGGGAGTTAGGTATGGGGAGATGTTGGTACATGGGATTGCAAGGTTGTGTTGCAGATAAGGGTTGACTGCCTGTGGTGAGAAGAAGTTGTAGCTTGTGGGGTTATAGAGTGGTGTCTTCCAGGGGGAGAGTACCATGGGGTGTGGAATAGGATGATGGGATGGGAGGAAAGGGGATGAGGGAGGGAAAGCGAGCCTTGACATGGCTTGGTCCAAATGCTGCTGTGCTGCAGAGCCCTGCGTTGAGTAATATTGATGATGAGGGCTGTATTTTGCTGCTTGATGTGCAAATGATGCCCACAGCAATGGGAAATATCCTGGAAAGTGTTCATAGATTGGCAGCCTGGGATTTGCCTGCAAATCCATGGCCGAGTAGTCATCTGCAACTGACTGGTGACTTCCATGGCTTCCCTCATGCGACACCTCTGGTGAACTCGCTGGAGATCTGGAGTGTCTGCTTCCAGCTGACTCCTTGCTTTGTACTGAGCATGGGCGGATTTTCCTCTGCATCCCTGTAATTTGTATAAGAGGATTAGAATAAGGGAAGACTCAAGGATTGATTGAAGCCATAAAAAATAGTGAGGAAAAAATGAAAAGAAACCGAAAGAATGCATGAAGTAGTTGAATGTTTGACCAAGTTTTCACATGAAATTGTATATACTTGGCGTTTAACCAAGACTAAAAGTTTTCATGTACTAACTTAGTCGACAAACAAGTGTTGCTTTAACAATTCTGTGAAATACCTAAAATCTCAAAAAAAGTAAACGTTGTGAACAAAGCCTCAATATTGAAATAGGTTACCTCTTTTTCACAGTTAATAATTCATGGATTTTCATCTTTCAAATCCCTTCTTTGTGTGGTGCTATCATGCAGAAATTAAGTTAACATTCTGCTTCTCTAATTGACATTATAGTTTCTATTATCATGCATTATTTGTAAAAATAAGTTTTCATCATATGTCTCAGGCTGCACATCTAAGAAAACAGAAATATGCATCAATCCCTCTAATCAAAAAGAAATTTTGAGTGGTTTGTAAGATGATTTTGTTCCATGGATTAGGAAAAATAACTAATAATATTGACTAAATAACTAATAATATTGACTGAAAGGATGGGTATTGCCATATGCAATTGGTAATTACTCTATGACCTTTTTTCAATATCTTCGATCTGTATGGTTACACTGATTGAAATTTTTGGTAGTTCTGAATGCCAATTACCTGAGCCATTGTTATTGTGGTCCAAGCAGGGGCTCTTCGCTAGCTCCTCCTCATCTGTTGACTGCCCTCTGTCATCCTCGTCTTTTGTTGTCTCCGTCATCATCTGTTCAAGTTTACGCTTGCTCTTGGACATCCCTGTCTCCCTGAAGCCCTTGGCAAATGGGTTGTGGTCTATTTTGAGTTTGGTAATTTTTCCATTCTACAGAAAATAAAAGAATCCCGCAGCATATTTTAGCACTCCGTACATAGAGAGTCAATGTCAAACTAGTATCGTAAAAAAAATCAAATCTCCTTTGATGAAGGATTTTTTTAAATCTAGGTATCATTATATAGTAAATAAGTGTATTTCAGAAAATGTACTATTTAATACATGCAGTTGACCATACTATTCATGTATGGTGCATCTTGGCACATTGTCTCTCAGGTCTGAATTTGATCTTTTCCTGATATTTCAGAATTTATTATCTATTATGTGTAATTACAAAATGTGGGCATATATATTAGGTCTGTCCAATAAATATGTGAACTGGTGCAATCTGAGGGTCATGATGTGGACTATAGTCCCGCCCACTAGTGGTGCAAATTGCCTGAGACCCAATGAGCCACCTGTGCTAGGTGGATCGTCTAGCTGTTCGTATGGTGCCTGTTATGTTGGTTTCTGTTGTCCTTGTTTTTATTGTTTGTCGAAAATGGAAATTGATGAAATCGTGAAGCAATGAATCAACATCAAGTTTTTGGTGAATTATGCTAAAAGTTATCAAGAAATTACTGAAATGTTGACAGCTGTTTACGGTGATAATGCTCTGAAGAAAACATCCATTTTCAAGTGGATTAAGCATTTTAAAGATGGCTGACAAGATGCCACGGATGAAGCAAGGCTGGAATGACCTTCAACCACCTGTGTTGGTGACAACATTGATCGTGTGAGATCCCCTATCCTTACTGATCGTTGAAAAACTGTCCGAATGATAGTTGATGAACTGAATTTATGAAAATCAACAGTGAACACTATTTTAACCGAACATTTGGATTTTAAAAAATGTGTGCAAAAATCGTGCCCAAGCTGCTGACGCCATATCAAAAGTTGAAAAGAGTTGAATGTGTTACTGATTGGAAAAATTCACTGGAAAATGAAGCTGGATTTCTCAATAGGGTAATCACTGGTGACGAATTATGATTTTACGAGTATGGCATTGAACTAAAATTGCAAAGCAAGGAGTGGAAAGCAAAAGATGAACCTTGAACCAAAAAATTAAGAAAAAGCCAATCAAAGTCATGCTCCTGGTTTTCTTTGGTGTCAAAGGTGTTGTTCATCATGAACTTCTTCCTGAAGGACAAACAGTAAATGCAGAGTTCTACCTTACTGTTCTCAAGCATTTGGGAGATCTCGGACATCATGTGTGACCAAATTTGACCCAGTGCACATTCAGCATTGATTGTTCGCCAGTTTCTGGCAAAAAAATTCAATCGCCATCCTTGATCATCATCCTTATTTGCCAGATCTCGCTCCCTGTGACCTTTTCCCATTCCCAAAATACAAATATATATTGATGGGACATCACAGGGAAGATGTGGACCCAACAAAGCAAGAAACAACAAGCAAACTAAAAAGCCTAACTGCTGAGGACTTCCAAGGGTGCTTTAAAAAGTGGAAAAGAAGATGGAATAAATGCATACCAACGAATGGAGAGTACTTTGAAGGGGACAAAATCGATGTGGACTAAATTTTGCAAAATTAAGTTTTTATGGCCTCAGTTCGTGTATTTATTAGACAGACCTTGTATACTGAATCAATTGAATTATCTAGTCCTGATATGATTTCTAAATGTATTATCTCCTCAACATTGCTGTATTCATTTAGTACATAAACTGCAATTCTTCTTGTGAATAGGTATGAATAATGTAAAGGTGAATAATATTAATGAAATATGTCATAGTGATGGTCAGCGCAGTATAAGTACTAATTTCAGTGATGTCTGTAAGGAAAATGATATTGCACAACACTATCTTCAGAATGTTTGTGAGCCACATAATCAGGACACTCTATTCCCTGTCTGCATTTCCTTCTGATAGTAATGAAATGAATCCTGAGATTCAGATATATTCAAAACCTTCCATATTAACCCTTTGAGTGCCATAATTAATTAGTTAATTTTGTGCAAAAATTACCAGGCTATTTTAAAGAGAATAAAGCATAAAATTAAGAATTATTCAGTTGTTATGAACATTTATAGCCAATAAGAAAATGGTTGCCGAGAGTGACACTGGTATTTTTGGGGAAAAGTTTGCTCTCAACAAATTTGGCACTGAAATGGTTAAGATCCAGACTTATTGATGATAGTTTTTCCAATTATCTGAGGCTTGAATCATCTGGGTTTCTTCTGCTCTTGCATACACTTTAAATGCACCCACCTGATATGCAGTTACAGCAACAAATTCAGTTTCGGGAAAGGAGAAGATGGCTTCTGGGCCCCATGATAGTGACAAATAATCTGAGGCCTTAACGATGTGAATCCTTGGAATATACTTGTGCATCGAGGTCAACACAACCTGTGGAGGAAAGAAATAGATGTTATCAGTCTATTATAATCGGATACCATAAACTACATTCTAAAATAAGTATTGATAAACTTCCACCACTAACATTGCAAGGATCTATCGTACCATACTTAAGGACAGTAAATAATTTAGGTGTAACCATTAAAGAAATGTTATCTTGGACTGATCATGCAATTGCTATCTGCAGAAAAATAAACTCATCCCTGCATTCACTGAAAAGGTTAAAGCACATTGCTCCCCCTCCTTAAAGATGCTTCCTGTATCCTCTCTTCTCACTCTCCATTTGATTATTATGATATGGTATACCAAGGCCTTTCAGGCGAACTGAAATCCAAACTCCAGAGGACCCATAATTCCTGGGTGCTGTTCATATGTGATCTTAGAAAATATGATCACATTTCTGACTAATTTACAAGAATATACTGTTTAAAGCTAGAGGGCCACAGGCATTTAATTATTCTTTCAATTTTCTACAGGATATTTTCAAACCACACACCTAAATATCTATGCAAAAATTTTCTCCCCTCAGCTCAATCCACAACAGTAATACTCAGAGTAATAATAAGCTTCTTGTCCCACACCATCGCATGGAAATCTATCGCAAATCTTTTCATGTTATAGCGTGCTGTCTGTGGAACTCTCTCCCAGATGACATAAAAGACTCTCCATCCACAACAATATTTAAGAGAGCACTTCACAAGTTCATTTTCCTCGGGTACAAAACTTAACCAGTATACCCTCCCTCATTTCACTCGACTAGTGTACAGATCACTGTTTCTACTTTTTCTTTTGTCATCTCAAGCAGGAGAATTTTACATAATTATTTTTAGTTAATGTTATGTTTCTCATTACTCCTCATGTGTTGTCAAAAGAATTTATTTCTTCATTTCAATTTCAGTAATTTAATAATATGTATACTATGTAAAAATGGTTATTACAATGTATTGGATCTTTCCTCTAATTAATAGGATTTTCGCAGAGTTTTCACACCCCCCTTCTCTTCGTGGGCATTTTCCTGCTTGGGTTTTTACTTGGTGAGTAATTCCACGCTCTCCCTAGCTTTTCCCATAAACCTGCTTAGACTTTCCTTATTTTAGTGTTCTCTTTCTTCACTGTCATTTACTTTAAGTGTATGTGTTGGTGTATCCTTAATTTATATATGTATGTACAAAGGTGGTCTGAAGAGTTTCCAACCTAACAAAGATACAAGACATTTTTGTGAAATTTTCTGAGTCGGAAACTTTTCAGACCACCCACGTATGTATATAAATATATATTTTTTCCTTTGCTTTTTGATGTGCAAATCTGTGCATTATGAATTCGTGTCTGTCTGTATGTATTATGTGTAGACATGCATATAATTATAAATTTTATGCCAAATATAATATGTATACAATGATGGGTTTAATGGAAGAAGGGACCATTAGGTCTCAATTTTACCCAAATGAAGACCTCTATCTATTCACTGAACCTTGAAGCATTGAATCAGAGTTGGTGGCTGTTGGGAGGAGGGAGGATGTATTTGTGCAATAGGAGATCAGTGATTCATTTAGTAAAAGATATCCCTGGATGCAAAAGTTTCCCCCAATTTACATGTCTATTAGTCTGTATTGAGTGTTGACTTGTGTTATGGTATGCTTCACATCGCAAGTTCCTATGCTATACTGCCTTCATAATGCGCAAAATAGTGTTATCTCTTTGTTGATATGTATGTAGCAACATTAAGTTTTCCTGATGGCCTAGATTCTTACAAGCACCAGAGTCAAGAATCATTTGTTTGGAAGTGTGTCATAAAAACCATAGACAATTATGGGAAACATGAAACAACAGTAAATTTTATAGTGCAGATAAGAAATTCTATAAGTAATTTGCATAAAATGAACAGTTTAAAAAAATTCATTCAGTGGTTGTGATTATTTATACACTGAGCTACTTGAATTTTCACCATATCATCATCAATAATGTTAAGTACGTATCATCAGACATGTAGAGGGGAAAATTCTAATGTGCATTTATAAGTGTGCGCAAAAAAATCACATTACTTTTATTTCTTAATTTATATTAAATCCATTGTCAATAGCCTCTCTTTATGCAGTGGTCGAGAACATGATCATAAAACTTAGCGCTCATTCAAGTCAATCAAGTGTTTTCACGAGGAAAGGGCAGGAACAGGATAGGGATGTTGGACGGGATAAAGGGAGGAAGGAAGTACACAGAGAGGAAGAGAGACCTGATGTAGAGTAGGTTTGTTGGATTGTGTTTTCTTAGGAGTCACAAAAGTTATTTGGTAGTTGTGTTCATCCACAAGCCTACCTTAACCGGTAGATTACCTAATAATAATTTACTCAGCTCCAAAACAAGTGCGTTTCGATTTGCGTCTCATATTTTTCCCACGCATTTCCGACGTTAATCGGAGACTGTTTTCAAGGGCATTAGGGGAGGGCATTTGGGTCGTTCCCAGCGTCCCGAGCACAAAAACAGATTAGGGTGATGTGCACTTACGTGTCCGCATCCATCGAGAGAGTTGTTGGTCAGCTTCACCTTGGAGAAGGATATGACGGCGGTCTTCCTCTTGCCGCCTTCGTGAGGACGGCTGCCTCCCCCGAGGGCGGCACCCGCACCCAGCATCCACCGAGCACCCGGGGCCGGCGATTCCGGGTGGACGTAGGTCCGTGCGCCTGCTGGTGCCTGGGCCTCACCGCGACCCGCCACCACCCACTCCCGCCCCGAGAAGCGTAGGCGGTGGTGCGCCCCGGGCGCCGGCACCAGGGCCAACTCCAGCAGGAAGTAGTACTCCGCATCAGGGTCCAGACCCGATACGGAGATTTGCAACGATGGGAACATACGCCTGTAGGTTGGAGAGAGAGAGAGTTTAATCCCCGTGTTGATTTCTGACTAGGCGTACAGAAAATAGAGTGGAATGAAATACATTTTATTGGTCTTCAGGCGGCGAGGAAAAAAGGATTAACAACTGTTTTTTATCAAGACCGCGCACATGCACACAAAAAGTTATAGCGATAAATATTGCATAATTTAATTAAATAACACAATATATGAAAAGTCCTGATCATAAATTACGACCCCAATATGTTATTATTCATTCGAAATAAAACTTTAAAAATGGCACACCGTTTAAACGAAAACCGTACCTCAGAGCTTTTGAGATATAATACACATACAGCATGCCTGTAGAGAATAATAACGAAGAAAATAATCCTCAATTATTCTTCAGGACCAATTTGTACGACCGCGTCGTGATAAATCGTACTGCCTAAACTCAATTTTGCTTGATCTCATTTGTATCAACGCAATGCATTCACAATAGGGCGGCAAGGGCATGCGACGCAGTAGTAGGGGCAATAGCCATAAAAATCTAGTGGAAGAAGCAGGAGCGAATCCAAAACATCTCCAAGGGGAGTGCCATCGTATGTTATCGCACGAACGATAATAATTGTATAGTCTTTGTTCCTGAAAGTAAATTTGAAACTCATATTATTTGTGAAATTCATCATCTTCGGTTCCCTGATAGGCTGGTCCGCCGCAGTTCTCTAATCGCAGTGTCTTTCTCTTCTTATCCAAATTTGAAACTAATCGCTCCTAAGTTTTCAGACCGAAACGCATCCTGCCGTGGTAGATAATTTTCTATTCGGGTATTGAAAAGTAGTGTGGGGCAAATGATATTAATATTGAACTTATTAAAACGAAAAATAATCCACAACGGACAAATTTAAGATCTCAATTCTATGTTTGTCTCCTTTTATTACCTATATGGCGCGTAACATTGGTTTCGTTTAAACAAGAACATAGGTATAGGTTGGAATCCTTGTTAGTTAGTTAGTTAGAGATGTTAGTGTGGAGGAGAATGAAAAAATAAAGTGGAAAGAACGGATAACAAACGAGGCATCGTGTGAGTAGACAAGAGATGTGTTAGGGGAATCCAAAGGATCTTCCCCCGAATGAATGTAGAGCGTTTTTATTGACGACGGAACGTTGAAGGTTGGAAAAAAGGGGAAAATGTTTGGAGAACGAGACGGGAAAGGAAAGAGTAGGTATGAAGGGAGGAAGAAGGGCCTTGTTAGGCGAGGTAAAGAAATGTAACGGTCTGTGTCCATCGAAAGCCTACCCTTAACCGTGGACTACCATAATAATAATGGGGTGCCCCTTCTAACGACTAGGGGCTCCCAAGTCACTTAAAAAGTAATTGTGTTCCGCTTTGTCCTTAAACAGTGTTGTGCAGTGTGCGCAGCATTTCTCTATGTTTTTTTGAAATTCTTCAATGAATGATTTCTGAGATGGTTCTCAAATGCTCGCAGAATATTCGAATCAACATGAATTTGTCAAGTAATATACATGGAGGTCAAAGGATCAAACAGCACAGAATGATATACGGACAGCGGACCGGAGGGGAGGGAGCCGTGGAGAGTGTTCAGAATAGCAGTTCAGATGTTGGGCCTGGTTGAATAGTTTCCTCTGTTTATTTTGTAAGGAACCATGAAAACTTATTTATTATCCTTTCTGTAGCGCGCCATTTTCAAGTTACAGTAAAAGATTTGTCTGCTCAAGTTAAAACATGATTTCAAAACATTATCCTCAAGCTAATACACGAGGATTTTCTCCACTACGACAAAAATAGAATAGATTGTAAGCAAGGGTAGGGCATGACAATGTGTGGACAGAATGTCAACTTTTTTGCCATTGGCTTAGCCCATGGATAATTTTTAGGAGAAGTTTTACACCGATAATTATCGTCAATGTGGCATCACCGACGATACAGGAGCCTGGATACAATACTATCCTGTATATTCGATTTTACGATATGGATGGTGCCTTCGGTTTACGATGTCGGCGATTCGAATTATGTGAACATTTTAGGCGATGACATATGTGCTAATCGTAGATGTACTTACTATTATTATTTGATATTCTACCATTAACGCTGACCCCGGTGGCGGTGGGGTAACGTTCTCGCCTTCCAACCCGGGGCTCACGAGTTTAATTCCTGCCTAGGTGGATTTTCCTCCGCCTAGGGCATGGATGTTTGTGATTGTCTTTAATGTAATGGTAAGAGTTAGGTGGAATAAGGGTCAATGGAGTCTCAATCTCGCCCAAATAAAGTCGTTAAATAAATAAATTAATTAAAGGTAGGTTTTGGAAGGATACATACTAACAATGATAAATCAGTAAATTCCTTTGTTCCTCCTAACAAAACACAACCTGACACCCTCACAACAATAAGCTGTTCTTCAATTTCACACATTTCCCCCCTTAATTCTGTCCAAATTGCTTATTATCCTACTGTTACCTTTTCATCGCTTGCCTAACATTCTATCCTTGTGCTAGGTGAGCATGTGGTCTTTGGACGATGTTGACGACCTGAGCCTGAAATCATCGATTGAGATAATTTCTTCCAATTAAATTTTCCGTTGTCATCTCGATATTTTTTATGCATATACGGGCGATATCGGAAGATAAATACTCGTATCGCGCAGCCCTCTTGGCAAGAGCATGTGTTTTGGCCGATTTCCTATTTGGGGGAAGTGCATATGGACACATTCGCCAAATTCAGGGTCTCCGGTCTCTCTTCTTTCGCGTATGTGTTTGTGTAAGGGGGGGCCCATTAGCGGCCCTCCGGACGTGGCGCCGCCGCGGCGGCCCATTAGCGCGGCGGCGGCGTCTGCGCCCACTCACGCCGGCCCCTTGTCGAGGGTCCCCTGTCGCCTCCCCTTCCCTATGGGGCCCGGCGGCGGCTGACCCGCCCCCCCCCATCCTCGCCACAGGGGCTCCGGAAAGGGCGAGGCCATCCGCCGCCGCTCTCGTTGAGTGAGCGTGGGCGGGAACCGTCTCACTCGTGCGTCCCTCCGATGCAGGGGGACCGGCTCCCCCTTCGCCTCCTGACCCTCTCAGCACTCTCCCCCTCTCCCATGGCCACTTGAAGGTAACAATGTTCACCAACCTCCCCCACTCCCCTCTCCAGGCCCCTCTCCCAAGGGACCCCTGCTTATGCCTACTCGAGGAGTGAGGCCCGTGTGAGAGGGTGTATATAACACTGAAAGTTATAGGCGTGTCACCAACTAAAAAAAGGACGCATACACCCATATGATACAGAAAGAAAGGTCACACGAATTTTTTTAAATATAGTATTTTTCGTTCTCAGCCGCCTTCCTCAGTCTAAGAGAGTGAACTCTTAATTTTTTAATGATAAAATTACGCCCATTTTTTGCTAGCTAATCCCTGTTTTTTATCGAAACTATTTTCAATTACAGACGCGTGAGGTTTTTAGTTTACCAACATTATAAATATACTATATAGATATGTCGGTTTTAAGCGCGCGCGCACAAGTACGTACATATACATGTATTTTTCTAAACAGCAGTGGCACAAGGTCACAGCAGCATTATCAACGAGAGACAAACAATAAAAGAGCGATAGTTAAACTCACCCACCCAAATCCCCTGCCGCTTTCGGAGTTCCGTTCCAGTCTTGTCTGAAGACGGAAGAGAGACGGTGCCATATGAACTTCCTTCGACAAGGGATTAGGGAGGAGGGAAAAAAGGAGGCGGGCTGCGTTTAAGGTGTTCTCAACGGTCGGAGAGCGGCGAGGGGATGAGTTTTAAAATGGGGTTGTTGAATGATCCTTGGTTATCCAAATGCAGGCGACCTCTCGCGCGTAGGCGCGCACTCCTTTGTTGGTGGCGGTGGGAGCTGTGGATCTTCTAGGATGGCGGTGAAAAAAATTCGCCGTGGGAACGGGAGTGTTCAGGGTCGAGGAGGACCGGGGTGGTGTCTCACCCGGCGGAAAAACAGTGGTGACTAGGGTTCGGGACGTGCACGCAGGAGACCGATCTCACGGAGGATGGTACTTGCACGACGACGACATGTGGGAGTGGGAGGGCTGTGTGCGTCGAGGAGGTTGACGAGAGAAAGGTGGCGGGGAAGGGGGCGTGTCTTGCATCGCGTGCACTGACAAGGGCGTGTGGAGAGGAGGAAGGAGCGGTGGGGTGGAGTGGGGTGTAGGTCAGGGTGTGTGGTCGTCGGGGTGGTGGTGGACTTGTCACAAAAATACAGTACGTCTCGTGGGTCATGGGGGTGGCGGAACGTCACCGCTGGGCTATTAGTAAATCCGTCCGGAGGGGCAATGTTTTTGGCAGTGATGGTATACAGATAGCGGGAAAGGTTTGTAACAAAAATATTCTTGAGCCCTGGAATCATTAATGGAGGGGCTGAGCATGCCAGTTACGAGGACTAATGGCGTAGCTTTAAATATTTACTTTATGTTAGCAAAAAAACATTCAAATTTCGGCATTTTACTCTGGATTACAAATATGAAAGAATGTTAAGGATATGCATTAAAACTGAGGGTGCAGGAAAACCTACTAATGATGCTATCGAACCCGCGATCTCCGGATTGGTAGCAAGCGCTTGACATCGCCGCCTCTGGGGAAAACGAGGGGAGAGAGTAAGGTGCAGGGTAAAATTCGAATGAAACAAAAAAAGTGGATGGAGAAGACATATTTAGAGGTCGTGAGGTTGTGAAGTTGGTTAAAGAGGAAGAATGAGAGGAGAGGGTTTTTCGGAAAGTGATAACATTGGTAGAAAGTATGAAGGAGTGGGAAAAGAAAATAATTGCATTCAAATTTCGTACTCATTCAACGAGGAAAAATCTTTATCATAGATCCTAATTATGAATATTGCATTAAAGCACGAGTATCTGACCAAAAGCGTAGGGTTTCTGGGGTTGCTTCGGCAGTCTCTTCGTGAAGACCCTCCAAGAGACTGGCGTGTGATGTTGCCGCGCTTGTGTCCACTGCCGTTCCTTCCTTTTGTTTGCATATTTGGCTTTTTGAAAGTGAAGGCGTTTGTGGATGGCAATGGATTCGGCGAAGCTTCAAAGGGAGCTGGTAGTGGGTGTTAAGACGGTGGAAGAAGAGGCTCTGTAGAGGAGGGCGTAAAGGCCTTTGTCGTCTTGAATCGAAGTGTAAAAGGATACCACGTCAATTGTGACCACAAGTAGGGGCTGGTTTGCGGGGATGGGGTATTGGGTATTTGTAGTTGACCAATACCTCTATGTCTGCTGCGAATGCCAAGAAAATGGTGACAGAAGGAACTGGTAGACAGGAAGTATTGGCTGGACTATGAAAATGAGTGTGACTCGAAGGGGAGATCAATGAATTTCAAAAAATGTCATCTGTATTTTCATGTACGGGAATATTTATGGCATATAGGTCACGACGGGGTAATTAGAAGCGAAATATTTTGGTTGCCCTGTGAAAGGAGTCGGAATTATTTAATATCTGAATGTAGTGTAAAGAAACGGGGATAGTTTATTGGCCAAAAGATTTGCTAAAGGTTGTTTTGGTTCCTTTATGTCGCTGAGAACATAATTATTATTGTGTACCATGGGCGTTTTCAAGAACTGAAGTTGCCTGAATACAAATACATTCGCGCACAATTGAATCTCTTCGTCGCCTTTCATTGTCGGAGTGCAAAATGCTACGCTTAACGAACGCGGCAGATGGAGACGCAGGTATATAAAAAATAGGTCCGACTCCATCTTCTTCATTGTTACTGAATACATCGTTTTTTCATAAAACGCCTCTAAAATCATTTAAGGGCTATTAATCGAAGAAAAATATTAATTGTTTGCTAATATTTTTCGTCATAGAAGGAAGGAGCATTAATGAAGACGTATTTTGCAAATAAAATGACATGGTCGATCATATCGAATGAGGTATACTTTCGTAATCAAGGCAATTGTGTCATAAGATTTTATTTGAAATTAGATCTGAGCAATAAAGGAGTAAAACATAATAAATAAATCGAAAGTTTTTATTTTTTCACTCAGTTACAGCTTCAGAGAAGCCCAAAGTGGTCAAGGCTGGACCGGATTTAAGGGATTTCCCTGTGGCAGCAGCGTGCCACGCCACTCGTCACTGCAACGTCGGTGTGACTTTCCCATAAAGGATCAATTGGTTTTATGTGGCATTGACTACATTTTATAAACTTATTATTTGGGAAATATTATAAAATCGAATCAGCTGGTTAATTTGACAAAAAACTGTTGAAGTACATGCAGTCGTTAGCGTTCGAATCCACTCCAAGTTATATACATAAATACCCTGCGAGCCACCGAAAAAGGTGTGTGGCAGGGGGTGTAGCACCATGAGGGAAGGGTAAGGGATGAGGGGGTTGTGGCTTATCAAATTTAAAAAAAGTTATCGTGAATGCCTTGAACTTTCACTCGAAAAATTGCTTGCTCTTTCAGACACATGGCAGTCTAAAATCGACTCGGGGTCAACTCAACAATTAATGCGACCATTTCCTGGCTAACATCGTAATTCAAAATGCGGATAGCGAAAATTCGAATTCACAGATTTCCGAGAAGTTTTGGGTTTAATTTAATTGATTACTAAACCCACCCATTTATTAATTGCTCAAATATTTTTTTTATTTCTGAATGCATTCTCATCAGAAATTTCAAAACGTACTTTTACTCGTCTCATTCTATACTCGGATCAAAGATTTGATACGATACTTCGGGTTGAAAAGAACACATCGACTCAAACTCGCCCTGCGCCCGAAGTTATTGTACGGTATTTTCTTCTTTCTCCCCGTCTTCTAGACGTACCTACCGAATGGTCACCCTGGGTCTGCTCGTTGTCCATTTCGGAGTTCATTTGCGGTTGGCGGGTGTGCTGGGGTCGTTTGGGCTTCGTGTGTGTCTTGAGGCTCCTTGGCGCCGCCGGCGCCCCGGAAGTCTTTTGTCGGCGTCGCCGTTAAGGGGAGGGTGTCACCCACACCCCTCCACCCTAATCCCCTCCGCCCCTTCAAAGGGAGGGAAAGTGAGACGGGGTGCGAAATCCTTGCCATCCTCCTTTGAGGGCATAGCGTCATGACTGCCGCTTTCGTCGACGTCTGGTAGCCCAAATCACTTCGGCGCGTTGAGCTAGCGCCGACACGAGTGGTATGCTCAAAGAAGCGACCTGGCCCTCGAAAAGCTTTTCGCATTTCCAGTCGAAGGCAATTAAGGGCTCGAAAATGATTCCGCCAAATGTACATATGGCGGAGTCTATGTCTAGTGAAGGCGCAGTGATGTATTTTCTCCTCGGTAACATTATCACTATACACAACGTGATCGCATAGCATGCCATCCAACTGCAATGGCTTCTTTGAAATTCGCGGAACAATATCGTTTCGTGAAATTTGAAAAATGGTGATTTTCGTTGTTCACCGTATTAGGGGAAACGTGCTCAAGGAAGCAGTATATTCATTACTTTTCATAAGTGGTATACCGATCACGTATGCTCATACAACGCTCGATAAACAAATTTGATAATAAAAAATAGAACTTAGAATAGAATAAAAAAATAGAAATAGAAGCGTCCGAGATTTACTTTATAGTGACGCATAAAATTCATTTCCGTTATTTTTAAAAATCAGATTGACTACTGACTTCGTCAGTAGATGAATTTCAAGTACCCCGGTAACAATCAAAAGATAAAAAAAGAACAAAAATGATATTCTTACTTACTCGTTAAATAGCACTTGAATGCTTAACAATTCCGTTTGATTTATTCAATGCTAAGGGTAATTAGGAGATAAGCAAAATACTTGGAAATGTAATTGTATTTACCCAGGCAAGTCACACGATATTTGTGTCCTTACATGTCATGACCCTATTAATCAATTATCTTTCCCCATTGCCGCAAACTGAAAAAGTGAAACACGAATTTTTAACTTAATTTCAACGCTTATTGTCTGCGTCTACGTGTATTCAAGTGCTCTTCCCTGGAGCGAAAGTAATATACAAGTCGAGTTTTTTGGTGGTATTGCAATATCAGGTTTTGTAAAGAATCGTTAATTTGCCGTGAAAGACTAATCATTCATGTTATAATATAGGAAATCACAGCTGACAATAAAAATTTTATATTCTTTAATTATTTTTCGTAGATTGTGCTCATTTTTTTCAATATTAAGTACTCGGATCGTTTTACACCATTCCTCCATAAGAGCAGTGTCAATGACCCACGATAAAAATAGGACATATTCAAACATGAGTTTACCTTCACTCAAAAATATATCACAGAAAAATATCAGACCTTTGAATTCAGGAGAGAGTGAACTATAATATCACCAAGAATTATAACGTTTCGCGAAGACTTTTCCTTTTTCCCTAGATTATTCCTTCTTAAATTCCGCCTGTCTTCATGTCACCCAAAAAGTCTAGTACATATATTGTGACGTTAATTTTCTCCATCTGCAATCAACGAAGGTTTTTCAAGAGCGCTTCTCTTTTACACCTAGGCAGATAAAATTAACTTTTTTATTCATTATAAACGGATAGAATCTCTAGGATAATCCAGGCGTTAAAATTAGAAATTAAAGGCAAAATTAAATGAATTTTGGCAAATTGTAAATGTACGTGTACCAATACAAAGCTTAGACAAGAGACTGGAAATACCTTGGGTGTTTTAATGTCTTTCAGGTTTCGAAGCGTCTACTCTACCCCGGCCGAACGTTTTATTTTTAATTAATCTTGCTGCTAGTCTGAGGAACATGTATTAGTCCAATATTATTTCCTTACAGTTTTCTTGAGGACGACTCGATTATGAGAAGTGTTGTTTTAAGTGCTAAGTTTTAATTTAATTCTGCGTGTCAACTAAAGATTTCTTATAAAGAAGGGCACCTTTCTTGAAATGCATAATTTTACCTCAAAATCATCCACTTTGCGCATTCATAATAGCCATTGGAAATAAATGAGAAGAATATATTAGAAAATCAAGGTAAATTATTCATGTTCATCTCCTGTTTTGATTGGACCACCATTTGCACCAGCTCGCGCTCGAAGCTGATCTGTTATCGTCCATCATCAGAAGGGAATGTATCAGGAAATCGAGGATACTTGAAAGCCTTGATATCAACCTAAATGAAGCGGGCAATTGACCCACGGCAAACTGCGATTTACGTCATTCATGTGCTCAGTTTCCGGGTCGGAAGGTTGGTCGGGTGAACGACACGATATGAATAATTGTAAATCACAGCAAAGCTTTCGATTCCATTATTAAAAGTCACTCCACCTTTTTTAATGGCCCGCTTGTACCAGGAATTAACGGCATGCAAAAAAAGTCCTGATATAAATTTCGGATGATATTTCTCCACAGAAACTGTAATTTCCTATGAGACAGAAGTTAACCAAATAATTATGTGTTTTTAAATTTTGAGATGTTTACCCCAATTGAACAATTT
This sequence comes from Hetaerina titia, assembly GCA_037158775.1. Taxonomy (NCBI): domain Eukaryota; kingdom Metazoa; phylum Arthropoda; class Insecta; order Odonata; family Calopterygidae; genus Hetaerina; species Hetaerina titia. Next base: position 66,506,951 of record CM073771.1, read on the forward strand.
TACTCTTAATCAATAAGGAGGGGATTCTTTAGCATATCCTCAGCGTTAATATAAAAAAATTCACATGCGTGACACGCCAATCCAAATTTTACATGCATTATGTGGTGCTCTGATAGAAATTTGAAAATTAGACACACCCCCCCCCCCATTCGCCCACCGACCATTTCATCTCACTCGTCAACGATCCTCACGTCGCCCTAATATCGACGTAAAACCTTTGGACCCGACATCATCCCACCATCCCACGAAGTGTTAGGGGTCAATTCTAATCCCTTCGAGCATTATAATGCTAAAATTGCATGCATACAATCGAAAAAAACCCTTCCCCTCGCTCCCCCACCACGATTGTCGAAGGTGAAGGAGGCAAACCCTTTCCCTGTCCCCCGCTCACCCACCTGCCAGTCTTGGTGATGATCATCTCCGTGCCGATGCGATGGAACTTGCGCCACAGGTCGGCGTTCTCCAGGGTAACGGAGACGCCTCCAGCCCCGGCTACCGTGGCTGCCGCCGGTGACTCCGTAGGGTGGCGCCGTGTAAAGGATCGGTGCTCCGGCAGCTGCGACCCGGCTGCCCAGCCTAGGTGTCCTGCAAGCGGGCGGAAGAGGAGGCGTCGTAATGAATGTTTAGGGAGAGCATTTGGGACTGTGGTTGTAGAGTTGGCTGGCAGGGGTTGATGGCATTGGCCTTGGGTATGTGTGGAGAGGCCAGAGATGCTGTACAATGCATCCATACTCCGCTGATTCAGATTAACAGTAACAACGATAAGTTTGAATTGTAATTTTTTCCAAGAACGATGAGGGTTCAGAATAATTGTCAGCGACAGCGCTCACGATACAACTGTTATCCTGACTAGCCTAGTGCATAGCCATCTTTTCATAAATTCTTTTTTTCTGGCTTTTCTGTTCATAAAATTTGTAATATTCTTTACATTGAGAGACCCAGCGGCCACAACTATGACTGCCTCAGCATAACCATTTCCTCTCGCAAAGTTTTACTCTTCTTTCACACAAGTTTGGTGATCCAACTTTCATCCACTCTCCCAATATGAGTAAACGTGGTACAATTATTTCATTCTTTTCCATCACATGTGCATCCAATCCACATTCCTCGATGAAACAAATATTTCTCACTTTTACCGCAAAAAATCCTCGATTATTCGATACTCTCCGAATCGAGTCCGTATTGAAAAAAAAGGAAACTGAATGTATTACGGGCTAGCCAGGTAAGCAAACCCGGTGCAGGGTTTGACTAACATGAAATAATTAACTAAAAATTGACTCGCGAACGGTCGTTGATATCTCCTAAAATTGTTTATTTTATTTCTTTTTTAATCGATCAGCAAACTACATCTCAATTTCTCTTATTTTTTCCTTTTTGGGATGCGATTCTCATATTTGAATTGACATACAAACACTCGGTCATTCCCCAGAAGTTTATTCGTTCTTTCCAGGTGAAGAAGTTGAACCTGCAATAACAGTGTTTGTGCCTCGATTCAATGAGCGTAGTTCCCATAATGTTACACCTGAAACAAGGTATTTCATGAAGGGTGGATGTATCTCAAGTAAAAAAATGTATATTAGTGTATTGTACCCACGGATATTGGCAATTTTAGTTCCTTTTTCCACGACCATTTTACGATAAATCCTTCCGAAAACTCGAAACATAAAGATCATCCATATATAAGGTAAATTAAAATAATCACGTGTCTCTCTTCAACACCCTACCGTTGAAAAAATTATGAGAATTACATGACCGCCACTTAGATGAATAAACTGGAATGGAATATGCCATTATGATGAGCATTTTAATGAATTTGTGAGCCAAAGGGTAGAACTCTGTAGAAGGTAGAAGGGTAGGTATTTGCAAAACTCTACCAAATATTTTTGTGGGCACCTTTTCTAATGCGATAGGAAAACATTCTTTTCAACATACAACCCCACCGCCAGAGGGCATAAATATGATAAAAGAAAATACTGGGGGGACCGGGATGGTGCGGAGGCTAACGTACAGGCTTCCCACCGAGAAGGCCCGGGTTCAAATCCTGGAGACAACAAATATTATCCCGATCTTGAGGTGCCTTGTGGTGAGCACTTTGAGTGAGTATGTCGGATGGGACGTCAAACTGCGGATCCCTTTGCGCCTTTTGGCAAGAGTAGGCTAATGCCGACGCCGGGTTTCTTTCCATCCTTCCTTTCCCATCCATCCTTAATGGCGCAAATGACCTTAGCCGTCGGTTTGATAACAGCCACAGTCGAAATTTTTTATTTACTATGGAATCACACCATTATTTTTTCTCCCATGGGATACAGAAAAAGAGCCATATCCTCTCTCTTTTCACAGATATCAGGGCAAGTCAGTGGAAGGAAAAATATGAAGGGATGAGTATGGCGGATTAAAAAATTTAACAATAATATGACTAAGGGATAGTGGCTTCCAAAAACAGAAGTACTAACACTAAGTATTTTTCTGACGATGATAAGAGGGGAGGTGAAATGACCTCCACCGGACCGACCAATACTCAAGATGCTTAGGGATAATGGGGAGGGGGCGGAGACTCCTTTATAAGCACCTTACGAATGGGGAAAATTATTGCTATTACTCGATAACTCGAAAGGCATCAGTGTGAAAAACCAATTCTAATTTAACAATCAACGCTACGAAAACACACTTTCTATGCTGCTAAAAGAATTTTATTGACCGTTATAATAATTATAGCCCATTAGCGTATTAAGGATTGAATGATCCGCTCAAATTTCCAGGACAGTTCCGGGTCGTTGTCCCTGCCCTTCTCGTGTCTCTACCACTCCGTTCTCGAAACTCGAACGCGGAATTCATAATTGCCATTTATCTCATAACTTTAGATCCGCCATAAATGTAAATGGGTCCATCTGAACTTTTTTTCTTGGGTATTTTTCTCGCCCTGAATGGCATCAATAGAAGAATTTTTCAAATTGAGATTTGCTGTCAAAATAAGTGGTTTTGAATATATGGACTCTTTTTGAGTTTGCCCACTCATAGAGTTTACGGAAAATGTGCCATTTCACTATTTCTTTTGAGTGATTTTTTTATTGATGTGCGATTTCACAATTATCGAATTGAAAAATTTCGGATTCCCGACAATGATCCCATATTTATTTTCAGCGGAAAAGCTGAATTTAGACCTGCTTGAATTCGATTCCAATCTTTCATGCTCAAAGGCTACTTTGCATCTGTGACAGTACACCAATTTAAGTACCGTCGATCGTATGAAAAAGCGATCTAACCGTCGTGCTTCTTAAAATCCTCGGACGCGTGAATCATTCCATGGGGAACCCAGCCATCTTAAGAAAATATCGAGGGGAAACGTCATCTCTAGGATAGCGTCTTGAGAAATTATTTAGTAATGGGATCGTAGTTTCTTGTATGAGTACTAAAGATGCGAGTAATCAGTTACCTTCACTTTTCACCAGTCGAAGAGAATAATTATTCCGTGAACGGCATCTTTTACCTGGAATGCCTGCATTTGATGAGAAAATATCAGCCTGCCTCCGTACTCCAAGCAAATTGAAAGAAATTGGTTTAGTTGCCAAATTAGAGCGTGCAGAGAGAAAAGGAGTTAGTTTAGTAAAATGTCGTAATAATGAGTTTAGTAGTATACTTATCTTAATTATAAAGATGGACTAGATTGGCAATTGTTGAATTGGACGAGGGTTAAATTACAGATTAAATCTCTTCAATCAATTTGAAGCATATCTATTTCGCGATGATCTTAAAAATTCATTAGTTGACCCGTAGCATTACTGTAGGATAGATCATGGACATTAGGTTGGAGATATCAACTGTAGAACGGAGAGATTGACATTTTATTTTTCGTCAGTAGCGATAAGATATTATAATACTTGCAAATGACGGAGCTAGGATAAAAATTTATTTGAAGTAGTCTAGCGTGAGGTTATTTTTAAATCTAACCCTTTTTCTTGCCGCCCTCACTAACAGCTCATCTCACTTGCGTGGAGAACTTTTTTTCACGATTCGATACCATAATGTATTCCATTGTTTGAATTGTTTAATATATTATTCGCAGCTAACATTTAAACAACACTTTTGATTTAATTCAAACAATTTTGATGCCAAATTTCAAGAAACTGCGGGAGATACCGTAACAGTAACTTTTAATGGAGTCATCCGCTACGTGTGCATTACAATGCAACAATTTCAGAGAGTAAAAATCATTAGGCGAATGATTTTTACGCTCTGAAATTGTTGTATTGTAATTTTGATGCCGGTTGGCTATTGTGCAATCATCTCTTGCCACACACCCTTGCGATTGTTTACGGGCTACTATAGAATCTATCTCAAATTCTATATGAAAAATGAGTTCTTTTGTAGTTACTGAGCGTAGGAGAATGAAATCGCGAACCCGTAGGAAAGGAAACAAAGGGTATTACACCAACCAAGCCCAAGGAGGATTTTGATTGATGAAGTAAGCTTACTTAATTAAGGTATTAATTAAAACTCCTAAAATATATAAAATTCAGATCTTCAGTACTTGGCTGCCCGACCCTTTCCCTGTTCCACCGATGGCTTCCTCCGGATTCTGTGGCATCACCCAGAAGATTTGAACGTGTAACCTTCCATCAAGCTGCCGAACGCTCCACCCGCACCCACAAACATATCGATCCCACCAAAATAATATTTATAAAATAAAACATGAAAAATGTTGCACCAAAATTTTGTACAGTCCAATTTGAGAATAGTTTTTTCACCCCGAAACACGCACAACTAAAAATTACATACTTCTTCACTCCTATCAAGCACTGATCACCCATTAACTATCTCTCCCTTCATTAGAGGTGTGCATGTAAAGTTTGACACTCAGCGGGTAAAATAGTGTGTCGTGAAAAAAGAATAAGACTATAATCAACGATGCTAAACTTGGATGACAAGTTTTAATTTGGCCAATCCTAATCTAAAATAATCAGAATAGGAACTCACAACCTTTCCCACGTGTTAATTAATTAATTCTTCTCTTTCTGCAATATCTAATGTGAAAAACGCATGTAATTTTTAACATATTAAATCCACATACTGTGAATAACAGTACAATGAAAAAAAAGTGAACCAGTATACGTATACACAAACTGGCATTGAATAACCAAATGTTTTCCAAAAATACATCATTGTGTGATTGCTCTATCGTACGAGACATTTCGCACGTAGAAAAAAAATATCAATCCAAGCTACGATTAGCTACAAAAAATTAAACAATGGGCCCAAAATGAGATTTTTCGAATGGCTTCTCACTTTGAGGACCTGTGTTTGAATCCCAGAATTCGCAGAATTATTCAATGGTATCCAATCCCTACTTAGAATGCCACATGGAGAGCACTTTAAGTCCGTTAAAATTGTGGCCCCTTGGGGGCGTTTGTAAAGAGAAGGTTAATACCGACGCTGGGTTTCTCTACACCCTTCCTCAATTCCCTGAGTGTCCCACACCTACTGAATTACTCACCTATCCCTGATAGCGCAAATACCTTTAGATGGCCGTCACCTTCCCTGGCAACTACCGCTGTGACTTTGTTCGCGCGGAGGATTTCACTGCCGGGTCATTGTTGGGAGCGGTGGGGATTAGGGATCGAGGGTGTCGCCTCCGTGGGGGCCCGATGGGTATTAGCGGGTGTGGCCCACAGGGTAGGGAGAGGCAGGGGCCGAGGCATCACCCATCTCCCGGGGGGAATTTCTTTTGGGGAATCGCCACCGAACGGTTAACGGTTAATCTACGCCTACGTACTGTGAAGGGGTAAGCGTGTGTCAGGGAGGGGTGTCATGAGGGCACGCTGCAGAGAGGTGGGAAGTCACCAGCCATTAGGGTAATTGTCGATCTTTACTTATCATTTATTTTAATCATTTAATTACAATTGTTCATTATCATTGGGTAAAAATCGTTTTATTTTCAATAAGTTCGATTTGCCATGCGCGATTTTTCTCATTGTTGTGCTCAAAAATAGTGGGAAGGAGACAGGATTAATTACACCGGTTTGCTGTGCAGTCAGTTCCTTTAATTTGTAGTCAGTTTCTCTCTATTTGTGGCATTCCATTCCAATGTTAGGCCGAGCTATGATTGTTCATCCGCATCTATACTATACCCTGAAAGCCATGGTTAAGATATGCGGTAGGGAGTAATTCCACACCAGGTATCCACTATTCGCTTTACACACGACTAAGTAGTGACTAACTACAAGACAGGCAGTTTAATTCCAATACCCATGACGATGGGTAATGGAAGCAAGAGGAGGGAGCTATTGCCACTGTATTCCCACTGTTTCAATGTTTAACTCGTATGATTTGTAATTATTCAACAGTTTAAGTTGTGCATGCGATAGTCGTATTTCCCCAACGAGGGCTGGCCGAAAATAATATCCAGACACTTTCTGTTCGTTTCTTGCAATATTTTAAATAAAAAAGGTTTTTAAGTAAAAAAGATTTTCTCGGTAATCTATTTAATTTTGAAATTATATTTTTCTGGATAGTGTCCCAAATTTTCTCCCTTTATAAGCTTAATCTTAATCTAGGCGAATAGTTGCAGTGTAAGGACTTGTCTTAAAATTAAACCAGTAACACCGATGAGTCATAAGAGCGGCCAAACAAGGATGGCCTGCCTCTCCAAACAGGTTCATTTCCCAATTAACTTGAGTTGTCCGTCTCTGTAAGGAGATGAAGTGCCTGGGAACTTTGGTTTTCACACTTTCATCTGCGAATACTTTCATCTAAATGTACATACACATGATGACCTGACATGCAAGTCACCGTTTGGGTGATTCCAGACCAGGCATGCGCTACGGTGCTTATTGCATTACTAAATATCTATTAACTAATTAAACTACCTACAGTAACATCATGGGAACTAGTAGCAGCGATCTATTTTCACGGAATAGTTTCTACGTTTTCCATTTTACCTCTCCAAATCAGTAAATAAATATTGCCCGAGGTAAAAACGATTACTGCCATTACACTAAATAAATTTCTGTTTATAAGATATATAATTTCTTCAACTTTTACCCGAACTATTTATGCGAAACGAACCTATTAATGATTATAATATTAAAGGAGTTGATATGAAAGAAGGAGAAGTACCAGACTTGATATTCTGATTAACTTGAAATGATGACTTCGATGAAAACTACTCTGATTCATTACGTGAAAAGATAACGCATTACGATAACGGAAAGCTGACATTTTAAAACCGATTCTACAGTATATCTCTCAGATTTTAGACACATTACCTAACCGAAAATGGTAGAGTTGATAATGTGTAAGAGTCTTTACGCCATCAGAGGAGGGATACAAAACATCTTTCTCAAAGCTACGAGTTATTTAAAAATCCTCTTGAAAAAGTCATAAACGTTAGTCTAACTTTCTAAATAATTTTCTGTGAAATATAAGTGAGTGAAATTTCGTTTAAATGTCTTTTGAAACTGGACACTCCACAATGACATGTAAACTCACACTTAGCTTTGAGAACCGGCCCCTGCTCCAAATTTATATGAGTACAAGTGATTCCCTCCACCGGAGTTCTGTGAACAATACAGTCGCACTACTAAATTTATAATGACAATTCTTCTTCACAAATATAACACATCGGTAGCACTCGATATGTAATTCTGGAATCGACACAACCTCATATGGATCTTATATGTCTACACCGAGAGATTTATTATGGACCAATATTATGTTGGTAGACTGCACCATCAAGATAAAAGAAGAGATATGAAAATCACCGCTGGCAAATTCAATAACTTGTTCTTCCATAGCACAATACAAATTCGAACATAAGCACGCAGACATTGGCAATTAAAAAGCAAACTTTAAAATTTTACCCGAAAACATCCATTAATACATCTACATCTATAATCTATATCATCTATAATATCTAATACATAACGTAAGTATGCATAGGTATGCAAGTGTTACAGCGTTTATATTTAAGTCACTTTTATTTATTAGTTTAGGTACATATTACGCATAAATGGCTGGCGCCACACGCCCCCGCGACGGCTTGTGGGGTATTTTATATCTGTAAATGCATACTAGCAACAGAGAAGGTTATTAACAATCAAATTGCGGTTTTAGGGAAAATATTTTAAACACCGCGATTTGATAATGTTATCAATGAAGAAGACATTCTTCATAGAATCGGAGATATAGTGAAACATAGAGGCGAACGTGTTTATAGTATTATTAATCACGAGGAAACTGATAGAAAACTACACCAGAGCGCTTCACTGTGGGGAAAAGATGTAGGAGAAGATCAGGATTCGAGTATAAACCAACAACAAATAACTCATTTTATCCATTGCAATTCCTATGGAGAAATAAAATGACGATCCATATGCGGAGCAGCTACATCCTAATCTGCCGGTTGAAGACCGAAGAACAAACTAACAACATATCCTACGCGCTTGCTATAAAAACATTATTCGCCCACTTTTTTCAAACCCACTGTCGAAAAAGCTACTAACTTCCCGCTTTTATTCTTTGGAGATTTCAACTCACGTGCGTCGTCAGTGAGGCGATGGGCGTCGGTGGAGGCGCCGCGGCGCTGCCTGCCGTCGGTCGCGGGTGGTGTCCCGTCCATCGGCGGGCGTCGTCCGAGGGGATCGGTGCCACGCGAGGGGATGGAGCACTTAAGGGGCGGGCGGGCGGAGTCCGGCGAGAGGAAGGCCACGACAAAACCGGTGGCTCAGGTATGGATCGGTGGATGGGTTATGCTGCCTTGGTTTCCTCTTGGCGACGGTGGTCTTCCTAAGGGATCTCCGAGCAAACTGTGGCCCAGTGAGGGCGGGTCCCAGGGTACGAGGGCGTCGGAGAGGGGAGGGCGAGAGAATGGGGGGAGAGGGGTGGGGGGTCAAGGGTCCAAATCGCACTCCTCTGCCAGTGTTCAACCGCAGCAGGAGGTCGCTTCCCTCTTCCCCTCCCCCTTTTCTCTCTAAACTTGGCGTGTGTGTTTTCGTCTCTCCGCGCTGGACAACAGCTCCCACCCCCACGGGCCCATGGGCGCCGTGATAACCCCTTCGCCGGCCGCCCTAGCCCTGCGTCACCCGCTAAACAACCTGAGTCACCCGTCAAACCAAGCCTCCAACACTGGTTATATTTTGCAATGGGAATGGCACTTTGCACCCGCCGTGTGTGAGTTCCTAACCACGGTTGGCTGACTTCGACTTGCATGTTGGGCTCGTTATACGTACACAAACCACATCTAATGAGAACACGAGAGGAATTCCGTAACGAATGAGAAAGAATTTCCGGTTTTTGAACCAAATATACGGAATAGCGTTCCTGCATAGTCTCGGTAGTCTTGCACGTTAAATCTAGACACGGGTTGACTGGAAATCGTTAAGCAAATGTGGAGAATACATTATTTCCTGTAGGTTAGTTGTCGACTTGGATTATAAAAAAATTACATTATTTTCGCGGACCCAGTAAATGCCATGAAAAAGTATAGAAAACCCGGGAGATCTTTTTAATTTGATTTGTTGCTGAAAATTGATGACACGGTGGATTCTCGCGCGGGCTAAGTCTCATGCCACACGACATGACATCATCCGATCCTTCCCCCATTTTCCTCGAGAACAAACCCTCATAATCTGCTCCTCGCCTTTATCATGGGTTGACCACAGTTCCCAGCTAGTTGCGCGTGCTAAAAGATCCCCGTAGGAAAGTTCGTCGGCCGCCTCCCATTCGTAACGTTCGTGCTGACGATTGCGATGGAAACAAGGCACTCGCGCGGGACCATCGAGGTGAAATTCGAGTCGGTGAACTTTGCCCGCGTTTGAGGAGCCATTTCATACGAAAAACAAGCGAATGCACGCACAAAGGGAGCAGCATCCTAGGCGAAACACATGAATTGCATCAGCGCTGGAAAGGGGAATTTTCCAGGGATGATCCGCGCATTGCTGTCACCGTACCCGCTTACTAAATGCAAGCGTCCTAAGTTATCCAGGTTAAAAAAGAATGTTTTGTAGCTAATTAGTTTAAATTTACAGAGAGGGAAGTGCAATATGAATGTATGTAGAACGGCTGGTGACCTACCACCCCTTGTCACACGCCCTTGCGACGGTTTGCGGGGCATTGTGTTGATTAGATAAGGTTTGAAAGGAAGGAGTAGACGCAGAAACTCATGGGTTAATGTGGTGAAAGAGACGCTATCAATGTGAGGAATGTTAGATTTATTAGGATTTGAAGAGATGCATGACACAGTATGTAAGGAGAGGACAGTATGGCAGATCTTAGTAAAAGGCAGTTATTTCCCTCCTGTAGCCTTCCACCACGCCTTGTTTGACAACGCTTACCACCGAAAGTGGGCGTCGTGAAGTGTATGTATATATGTATGCAAGCCAAACATTTAGCCGTAGGTCTGACCTATCGTTCAAGACCCATGCTCCGATCAGCTTCCTTTGTCCTATCGTCGTTTTTCTCGGTTGATCCATCTCACATCCACATATTATCGTCATACATGAGGCGCTCCACGAACCTCGAAAGGGGTGGCTAGGACACAGTAATTTGTATATTTTGTAATTATGAAGGGTTCATAAAAGAAATGATAGATGGTAAAAAGTCTTTCTATCCAAGGCGTTTTGTTAGTTAACCGTCACTTGGTGAGGTCGCATATTCTGCGATGGAAGGAAGTATTGTCAATGATGTTTCCTTATTTATTCTATTTTATCATTGGATTTTGACCATCATTATCTTTTGAGGAAATGTAGCGTCCTCACCAGGAACTCTTTTATTGCAAAAATACACGTTTGTACCTTTCTAAAGTACGTCTCCGAGGTACATAAAGTTTATTGTAGGTACATGCCTTGTACCTATGTTAAAATCTCCGGCAGTGATGTTTAATCACTCAATAACCTAGAGGTCTTCCTATATCAGTCCGCCCAATAGCCCTGAAAAATTTACTCTCTTTTAGTAAAAAATGTATTTATATAATTGTTTTTAGTTATAAATATGAATAGCAAGAATTAGGTTGTGACGAGAAAGTAATGGTTACCATTTAAAGTATAAATATGAAATTTGAAACTATGTTATTCCATTAATTAATTCACAATATTAAATTTTCTTTTATGTGCCTCGAAATATTTTTAAAACTCGGGTATTTTTTTGCCAATATTTAAGAGATCTACCATAACAAGATAACCACACCCTTAGAGAAAACAATATTAAACACAAATATAGTTCAGAGATTAGCAGAAATCTTGAATCCTACGTGATGAGAATGACAACTGGCAAGAACACAGTTCTTGTTCACTATCTAACAATGAAATCAAGTATCTGAACAAGAACTGATATTCTTAATAGCCTTTATTGTTAACATAACAAGGGAAAGGAAAATTTAAAGCGTGTGATCATTATTATGATAGATATGGGGGATTTTAACGCGGCGGTACCCCTAGGAAAATGTGGGAGTAGGGTAGGGAGTGGGGTTTATGAACAAGGAATGGCCGCGGGAAGAAATATCTGCAAGGGATAAGGTTTAATCATTACGAATACTTGGTTTAAACATCACAATATATGTGGGTATAAGTGCAAAATTCCCGGCGATTGATAGAGATCAGTTAAATATATTATGGCTAAATGTAAACAAAAACACGCCGAGACCGTAAACTTGATTGGCACTAAGTGATAAGAAAGAAAAGGGGGAAAACACACACACACACAGAAACCAAAATAAATTAATAAAATAATAAATGAATAACAATAATAAATATTAAAATCAAGTTTACGGTCTCGGCATTTTTTGTTTACATTGATTCACGACCGTAGCTACGTTCCTTGTATATTTAAATTATATTATGGCTAGACACAGGTTTGGGAACAGTGTAATCAATTTGCAGTTTCCCGAGATTGGATGAAGAATAAATCATAATTTATTACGAATGAAGGGTAATATCAGAGTAGATATGAAAAAGGATATGACCGCAGACGCGAAGGAGGTAATTAGCATTGGTAGTGCATATATTTTGTCGATATCCTTCATGTTTTTTTATTTAATAGACCCGTCTTTTTAATAGTTCTCCCATATGATTTGAATATACCTATCCAGTTATTAAATATTGTTGCATGTAAGTTATTGAATGTAATTAAACACACTTACTTTCTTTTGCGTGATTAACTTTGTTCCAGTGCATGATCAAACTAATATTTGTGTTAAAGTGTCATGATTGTGATTGAGCATGCATGACTGGTGACCTAACACCCCCCGCCACACACCCTTGTGGCGACTTGCGGGATATTATGTAGATGTTCAAAAGGATAAAACAGAAAAGACGGTTTTGGACATGAATCTATAAGCATCAACTGGAACAAAAAAATGACCAGTAGGAGGCTGTAGAGAAAAATACATGTGAGGAATGGGAAACGGATAGAGTAGAGGAAAAATAGGAACATCTCAAAAAAGCATATAGAAAACAGCAAGCAAAACGATTAGAACAGTAAATATTGATAGGACAAGGAAACCATGGATCACAGATGAGTTTGTAAAAAACATAAATGAGAGAAGGAAATGGAAAAATGTAAACACAGAACTAGGAATTACAAAGAAAGTGACAGCTTTATGCTGATATATAATTTCTTCACTGGTTAAGCGTCGGTCTGTGTTCAGAAGTGTCCTCACTCTGTCCACATTCGTGTCGGTTCTTGCCGTCGACGGCCGTCCGGAGCGATGGTCGTCTTCAACGAGCTCTCTACCCTCTTTAAACAACTTGTGCCACTCAAATACTGTGGAACGGCTTAAGGCAGTGTCCCCATAAGCCTGCTTGATCATATTGAGGGTCGCAGTTGCCGTCTTTCCGAGTTTCGCAAAAACTTCACGGAATAAAAGTGCTCTAAATTCAGATTCATTTTGTTTTTCGACGCGGACAAAAAACTTGCTTCACTAAAAACGGTGTCCTCACTCAACGACAGCCCGCATGTGACTGAGGTTGTTGTCGGTCTGTTGCTAAGAGCCCCCTCCACCTTACCCTGTCAGACAGACCCCCCTCCACCGCTCCGTACGCGCCAGAGAAAATCAGTGCTACCACTTTTAGGTGCGACCCTGTAACTGCGTGTATACCTCATCTTTATACTATGGGAGAGCAGTACAATCACATCATTATAAATCATTATTGATAACAAGAATGCGCAATTTAAATGGTGTCCAACTGGATGTGAATTACCTAGGAAAGAATGTACATTCCATAAATATTTTATTCCTGTCGACCATCAAAATTAAATGAAACTATCTTTAATTATTAAACAAAGTGACTCAGTTTCAGGCGCAACATGATGGAATTCGTTCATGATGTAAGAAGATACTTTGCTTTTCCACATATAATTTTTTATTGCGACCTAGGTTTCGTTACAGTGTAACATCTTCAGGTCTGAATCAGCGTAACATTTTCAAGTCTGTAGATATTTGGTATTTAGAAATATGAAACCTTGGTCTTAATAAAAAAAATTCTATGTGGAAAAGTAAAGTGTCTTCTTTCATTATTTAAAAAAGGCTTTGTTCTGTAATTTTTGCTGAAAGAACTAGGCAGTTCATAAAAGGATGAATAATTTAGAGTAAAAAGATTATTAGAAGAATCGTTCATGTACTTAAGTTATTATAAATTAAACTTCTAGCATTAAATTACCACACCAGAAGAAGAAATAATGGCCCCTGAAGAAATGATAATGACGGAACAAATGAAACATTTATTTTTAAATTCCAAATAGTTAAGTAGCCACTATCTAACCATTATATCGTTGCAACCCTTGCTATCATATCGTCTCCCATGCGTAGGATTGTAAATTTTATTCTACTGATGTCAGTCACTATGGTTTAAGTTGAAGTTAATTTTGATGGTAAATTCCTGGTACGGAATCCTTTCCTGCCACACCCCATACTGGATACCACGTAGATATAGATGATATGGATGTGTAAGAGATAGTGGGGAGGAGGAGAGGGAGAACGGCGTGTGTCTTAGGGCCATCAGCGATAGGAAAAGCAGTACAACCGAAGATTAGTAACCACATTGCACTTACCAAACTGTAGCAATAGGATCCATCAACAGTAGTTTTAGTAATGTCAATGGCAATGTGTGTACGCCGGATTTTGTTTGGGCATCAATTTAAACTTGCTATCTGCGAGGAGACGAGAACGATTGTGTACCCGACAAACAAGTATTAAGGTCAGTTCCTGGAAGTTTGTGGCGGCCATCCCAGCGTGAGCAAAGGGTGAGGAGATATAGCGGTTTGAAAGTGACGAATCCATTTGTTTAAATGTGCTTGCTTCTATAGTTTCCACTGGTCGATCGCTTCACGGTTTTCCTCTCCCCATGCCTTCTTTCTCGTGCTGACGCTCTTTGCGTATCGAGCATCGAACAATCGTCGAAATCTCTGGTGAATTACACATTAAAATAGTCTTCATTCTCATCTTAACATAACAAACAGCCAGGATTGCCCATGGTAGATGGTGTTAGGCCATCCGCTAATGTTAAGATAATACGTAATCATTACGTTTCGGTACCGTTATGTTTTCGGTCGATTTGTCGTACTTACGTATACATCCACGTCTTATCCTACAAGCCACCTTGAAGGTTTGCGGCGGAGGAGGGGAAGTTAGGTCACCAACAATTAAAATGATTGGTGATTAATGGCGCAAGGAAAGTTCAAACTATCATACGTCACATTTCCTACTGTTGTAATCAATTGAGGAAAGGAAAATCGATATATTTTATCGATCAATCAGAAGTCAATTTCCATTATATTCTCGATGTGTTCTCGCCTAAAAATGTAATGTTACACTTAAATCATTTCTTACGCATCAGTCTTTCTCTAATAGTAACATAGAAAGCGTTTGACGCACAATAAAAAGACCTTGGCGGAGAAGAGTCTACATTTGTACTTACTTCATACCTCCCAATTGTGGAGATATAACAATTTTTTTTAAATAGAGAGGTCGCTAGTTTGAATTCTCATTTACACAATAGGAGAATTTCAAATTTAAGGGGGGGATTTTAATATTCCTTCCATTTACTGAAAAAAAACCATATTTTTATTTCAGGAGGTAAGGACAAGGAGTCATACGAGTCACTGCTTCGTGTTTTTACTTCACATTCGTTAAACCAGGTAGTACTGACACCCACCAGAGGAAATAATATATTTGACCTACTAGCCACAAATGAATACGAAGGCATCTTCTCAAGGACTTAGTGACCATAGAATAGTGCTAGTTAAAAATTAATTTGATTACAAAGAAAAATCGGAAACCTAAAAGAAAGATTTAATTGTTGACCGATTACGACAGATTAAGGCGTGAGCTGCTGAAGTTTTACGGTTCATTTAAGGAAGGAAAATAGTAGCAGTAGAGACAGTGAGAGTTGGTGGAGTACTTTTTATCACGCGGGCTACAATAGGCAAATTCATACTTATTAAATTGAAAATTGACAAGACGGAATCTAGATGGTAAAAAGTAGTAGTAGGTAAAGCATGAAAACACCAAAGAAAATGGAATTCAAAATTAGGAGATCACACAAAGACGTGTCTAGCAATAAACAAAATGAAATAACGCAAAACTATGAACACCAAAAGTGTTAGCGAGAGAAGGAAATCGCCAGGCGTAAACAGAATTAAAAAAATAAAAGATTAGGTGAATATTTGGACAATAATTCAAAAGTATTTGGACCAAGTGTACGGGAGGTTCAGGGAAACAAGTCGACTGTGTAATTCCTAAATAGTAACGGACAAATCCACCCAGTTTATAAAAAGCTACTACATCAAATCATTATTTTCATAGAGTTTTAATAATCGTTCAAAGGAACAATGCGAGTCACTACCCGATCACTTCAGCATTCCTCGCCCCTGTACTCAAGGTTATTTAATTTATATACACTCTGCAAGCCACCGCCAGGGTGTGTGGCAGGGGCTGAATACACACCAGCATAATTTTAATCGAACATGGCCCTACCGTGGTCGAACAATTTTATTCTGATCCCTTATCGTTCGTGAAAAAATGACATCTTAAATCTATCTGTTCTACACCTAATCTCTTTAATTTTATCGCCATGATTTCTCTTACCGTAGTACGATACGGATCAAAAAATATTTTCAGCATCACTGCTAAAGAGATATCCTTCCAATTTATGCAAGAGTTTCAATCTTTAATTTAACCTTCGCTGCGTGATTCCCAGCCTAGCTGCTCTATTATTTTGGATACGCTACGTCTATCATAACAACGTTTTACAAATCTAGCTCTTGTACGCGATCCAATTCGGCAATTAATCCAACTTCGTGAGGACCCCATATACTTACAGCATATTCTAAATATGACCTAACCAACAGCAGATAATATTTCTCTTCGACCTTTTCATCACATTCACCTAATACTCTTCTAATAAATCCTAATTTTTTGTTTGCTTATCCAAATCCTCTAATTTCCAAAAATTTATCGCTGCGCACTTTTTCAAGTTTAACTCTAATTGCTAAGTGTCGCACCAGCGTTGTACGAGCAGTACGGTCATCTGAAAAAGCTGCTGTGCCCTCAGGATCACGGATATCACGGTAAACCACTGGATCAACGGCAAGTAAGTGTCCCTTACGAGTAACCATGGAGTCAATATCGTTAATGTAAAGTAGGAATAAAAGAGGTCCGATAACACTTCCCTGGGGAACACCTGAAGTAACTTTTACTACATTTGAGCTAACTCCATCTATGACTACTCTTTGTACCCGATTAATTCAGGCGTCGATCTCTCGTGTCTCACACTGTTTAATAATAGTATTAAGAGGTGCAGTCACGTAAAAGCTTAAATAAATTTTAAAATGCATGTCGGCCCTACCACTAGCCTGTGAGCCTATCTGCAAGTAGTTCAGAATAAATGTAATTATTATGCGGATATGTTGTCACGATACCCCTTATCCTTTCCTTTATGTTGATTCAAGGAAGAAATGGTGGCGATAATATTTTCAGTCGTATTATTTTTTACTCAGACTCACTAAAACTCTTTCCCCAGCCCCTATCATAGTACACCCCAATTCACATTTCAGCGTGAGTTTCCAATGCGGCGTCAACGGATGTTCACCCGTCGTCAAACAGGGACCGACATCTCGTCGCCACATCCATTCTGGCGGGCGATGGAAAATCCTAGTTGCATTCCGTTGTAAGAACACACCTCGTTTTGTCCCACAGTTCTTCAAGAGAGGGGTTCGAATGAACGAATTCAGAAGGGGTGAACCGTTCAATCTGGACTAGTCGGGGAATGATGTACACATTGACGTATTATTTAAAGTTTAAAATAATTTTGAAAATCTATCAGCTTGGAAGTTGGTATTCAGCAATCGCCACATGCCATCACGATGATAGTATGTTACGATCGGTACTAAGAAGAAGAATCCGTACCTTTTAATGTCTTGTACCTATTTTCAAATTCTTGAATAGGTATATATAAAAATGGATTACTATGCCAACTCGGTTAAACGTTGCAAATGATTTAAACCAGGAGGAAGATATGCGTAATGTGTAACGTCATGTGAGATGGGAATTGATGAAGGCACCTTAAGTAAAGGCATAAAGAAATATTGGCATCATATTTAATATGGAACTTGGAACTTCACGGATGCGAGGACTTTGAGTCGTAAAGATGAATGTAAAGTTTAAGCTTTTGAAATATGGGTATGAACAAGACTTGAGAGAATAGTGGTCAGAGAGAAGACTAACAACGAAGTTTTAAATGCGGTAGGAGAGGATAAGGGCTTTCTGGTGAAGAAGAAATCTGAAGAGTACAGAAAGATAGTACTCTAAAAGATGGTTATTTTAGTATCCTACAAGCAACCTTGGTGTGTGGCAGGGGGTGAATACAGTGGGTGGAAAATTTTTTTAAAAGTGGTGGAGGATTTAGAGTGGGAATAGAAGGGAGAATGTTTTAGAAACGCGGAAGAAAACGGATAGGAAATAGCTTTGTAGAGGGAAATAAGAAAGATAAGAGTGAATAACTGGTGAAGAAATAATGACGAACCAATGAGGATGCCGAGGCGGGAACACAGAAGCCATCCAAAACTTTTCGTCTTCAATGGGTAGATTACATACCAATAATGACTCTCTTTTCAGGGATTTAATTCTTTCACTCTGCATTTCTCTTAGCTTCAATGGCTGGTCGAACAAAAAGAAATCATGCAATATCTTAAATGAGTAGAGAACCGAAAATCAAAGGGATAAACTCATCCGCACTCGACCTACTCTTCAGCCTCCATGTTTGAAATGAATTCGCTTCTACTTTAAAAGTTACAATCAAATAAATTTGCGCCATCTCATGCCTTTGACATGCAGGCGGTGCTCGAAGAAAGAATATTTTAATTTTATTTTAGCCCCATGCAAGCCACCGCTAGGGTGTGTGGCAGGGGATTAATACACACCAGACTAATCTTGACCCCAGTATCACCCTAACGCGGTCGAACAATGTTATTCTATTCCCTTATCATTCGTGGAAAAAATGACATCTTAAATCTATCAGTTCTACACTTAATCTCTCTAATTTTATTGACATGATCTCTCCTACCGAAGTACGATGGGGATAATAATACATTTTCAACATCACTGCTACAGAGACGTCCTTCCAATATCCAATGCCATGTTGGGAAGGAATAAAATAAGCTTTTTTACGGCAAGGAACAAGATAAAAAATTTGAAGAACGGAAGGAGGGGCGGACTAGAGTTAGCGTGCGTGAAACGTAATGCGTGCCAGCTGTTTAGGGACACCTCAAACTCACCTTTAATATTTAGATTAGATATCTACCTACATATTATTACGTGAATGGAAAGTGCATACGTTATTGTTGAAATTATTCTTTGGACATTTTTCGTTCTGTCCACTTCTTCAGATCAAAGTCATCTGCCGTTCCACGATATTGCGCCTAACAGTAAAGGTTTGTTGGATTGCTTTACGTGAGGGCGGATAAATTGGCGCTGATAGCAATTATTCTCCCCATCTTCACACTTTTTGTATATGGCGGTCTTAATTACAATGGGGAGATGTTGCTCGAAAGTGGTGCGCGAGATGGAGTGGGGGGGCAAAGTGAAGCACGCCGGGGCGGTGGTGGGGTCCGCTGTCCAAGGGCGGCGGCGTCTCTTTGAGGAGAGGCGTTTTCCCTTTCTGCGGCGTAGGATGGGGAGCAGTTGGGGTAGGGGGGTAGAGTGGGCGGGCTTGTTTGCTCGGGCGTAAGGGGGGATGAGGCGGGCCCTTCTTCCCTTTGTGTTGGTGTTTGTGTGAGACACTGAAGCAAGGAGAGATTATCGCCCCGCCGCCGCCGCTTCCTTTCCGGAGGCGGTCCCTTTAACCCGCGAGTGGCGGTGGTTAAAGAGGCGTCAGCTGCCCCCGGGCGTTCGCCGCCACCGGGAGATGATCGGGCTGGATCGTGGGAGGATCTACGGGGCCGCGGCGAGAGTGCATTTACCAGGGGTTGGTACCTGGGGAAGGGAACTAGGTATAGGGGCCTCGGTGCCAATGCCTATGAGGTATGAATCCTAGGTACCTAAACACCATTTCAAAGGGCAATAATCCTATAAAGGTTTTAGAGCTTGGTGTCTAAGGGAAGAAAATTAGGTATCGGTTTTTCGGAACCAAAGCTTATTTATTGCAGGTGAATCTGAGTTATCTCGACATCAGTAGATTTTGAAATAGGTGCCGCCACGTTGGGCAAGATTCCTCGGCATTTCCCCAGTACAACGGTACTGATAACAAACCTCTTGCGTTTATGCAAGTAGTTTATCAATGTTTACCGAAAAACTCGAAGAATCTGTATCCATTTTGCGGTTGCACATATCGTAAACTCTCGGTACAAAATCATTCAATGTATCGTATTCATTTTAATTGGTAAAAACACTGCCATAGCGATAGCAAATGTAGAAATTTCAATTCTTCACTGCTTTCAATATCCATTGCAACAAAACAGAATGAAAAATAACCAGGTAATCATCGAGAGTTGGCATTTTCTCAAATGAATACATTTCTGATGCAATACTTGTAAATATTAGCTACGTCAGATATTTTCCGGTTGGTCTATATCCTTATTAAAAACGCTTGTCTACGCAGCCATTTGCCAACGAATTAAATGGAGTTTACAGCCAGTATCTAGGTTTCCCATCAGACAAGATTAATGAAAGAGTTAGATCGTGGAAAGCGTAGGGCAGCGAGATTTGTCAAAGGAGGAGTCTATGACAAGACAGCAGTGTGACAAAATTATTGAAAGAGGCATGCTTTTAGCAAGACTCATATCTCACAATGCTGCTCTTAAATTTTCAGTTATTTTTATCAACAGATCTCATTTTCATATTCTATTGAAGCAAAACATTTTGTTTATTTTGAAAAATGAAAAAAAATCATCGTGTGGTGATTAAAAGCTTTTGACATTTCCATGTCATCTTTTATTTTCTGTCATCGTAAAATTTGATCCAAGAAATACTTCCAAATCCGTTATCCCTTCAGAAAGAAAACTATTGATCATAATAGAGATTTATAATTTAGTCTTATTCTGACTTATCTATACGTAATAAATAAGTAATAATATCAATTTGAGCTATTATAATGAAGATATATAGAGGGGAGTGTAAACATTCAGTTTTACCACAGTTGTGCGCATTGTATTATCTAAGTCATCAACGGTAATTTAAGCAATCATAATAGCCATGCCTACGCGACGAAATTGCTAACCTTTGATAGGATATAGGGCTTCCTCTCCCAGATATATCTTCACATCCTTAAACACGGCACGAGTTAAGTACGGCGATACACGTAGTTTCGCCTAATGTCACGTGTACGCCCCGTTTCCCATGTTTTCCTAAAAACGACGTCATCCTCCTGTAGACGTCATCCTCCCATTCGTCTATATATATAGTAAAGGTCTACTGGTCAAGGCCCTTTCCCGTCCCGTAGATAACTCTGGATCAAATGTGGCAGTACGATGCTCTACTATGCCGTCTGATATAGAGTAATGTTAGAAATTTATGACACGGAATATTTTCCCTGGGACGTACCATAACGCGATCCCTGTAACACTCCTCGGACTGTTCGACACTTCCCGACTGACTGCGATAAGTACCAGGGGTTGGACCAAATTCCTTATAAAAAAGGTCTACGAGACTTAATCGGTGATGACTTTGACTCTGTTAACCGCGAAATAGTGTTAAAAAATGTCAATAATGAACTAAAACACAGCTTTTTACACAAAAAGTCTCAAAGGCCACTACTAGGGCGTATTGTGGGGGGTTTACCACCCCCCACCATACGCCCTACGTAGTACCAGCCATACGTGAACAAATATTAGATCAAATCCCACCCGAACGCCTACTGAATTGGGAACAGAAACACTTGTATGCATAAATGAATACATTTATGGGGTATCGCGGTAGTCGAATTTACTGATATAATTTGTTGCCATAATAATTCCCTCGATGTTCTAATAAACCTCATGCGTCCAACTTCCAAAAGTCCAATAGTCCTTCCTGCTCTCTTCGTGGATCAAGAGCCTCCCAACTTCATTCCTCCAATATACCCGTCACGCCCATTTATTATGTAAAAACCTTCACAGGAACATTGCCATGTCTATAAAAATAAAAAACTGGCCAGTTAGCTTGTTAGAGTCTAATTCTCAACTTGTTCATAAGCATTAATGGGTACGTTTTTCTATATTTGAGCAAATATACAGGTGTATCCATACTTGCATATCCTTCTTGATATTCAAGTTCATGAATAAATGGCTTGTACCGAAACACCTCCCACCACACACCCTAGTGGTGGGTTCTACTACATCTACATAAGTGCTCTACGATCCGCCAAAAAGGTGTGTGGCATGAGGTGTAAGCACTAGATGCAACGGATGAACATGTACAAATTAATATTTGTGTAGAGGGTCCATGATTTGGTTTTGCATGTGGTTTAATTCTAGTTTTCTTGTGGTGACCTAACACCCTTGTGGAGATTTGCGGGGTATTGTATAGATGAGTGTGTGTTTAATGGGTGGGGAAAAGGGAAAAAAACGTCCCCATAAAGATGTTGGTGCACACCCATAATTTACATGTTCTCGGAAAACTATATTTTAAAAAAGCAATAAATAAACAGTGTTAATTTTACCCACTGCACAAGTTCGCAGGCATATAAAATGGACGGGAATAACAATGAATATCAATCACTTGTGCGTACGATAGACCTTACGTGGGAGCTTAGGTCGAAAGTGCATATTAAGGAAAATAGGGGGCCCTATACCGTTCCCCTGGTGCACTCCCTTAAATAGGTCTGCCTCTTATGTAAGTAATTACATTCATAGGCATTGCGTGTTTCCTACCCCCACCGATTAAAGTCCGTACATTTTTACTTGGAGGGTTAAAGGGGGCAGGAGTTAAGTTGACGTGCTGCCTTGCTCGCGTCATGATTGGAAATGATACGCGATATCTCACCCCTATTCGTGGAAGATTGTCCGCGTGAACACTCACCCCTTCTGGAATCTCTACAAGATGAGTCACCTCTCTCCCTCCCTCCCTTTCGCCGCCATTGCGCCCCTCCGGCAGGCATCGCAGCAAACAATATAGGGACGGAGGGAAAAGGAGGTCTTTAGACTAAAGTCCGCAAGCCCCCTCTACCCGCTTCGTCCCCCACCCCCCAGCCAAGCCCCCAAGTCCTAACAAATTTGGAATGTATTAGCATCAACATGATGCTATCACATATAAAATCGGATTGTGTGACTTTTTAACTACGAATCTTCCAAGTTCCCATCAATACTTTGTAGGAGCATTCATTGGAGTTAACTCACTAGTATAGTTACCTTCCGAGTTCGGCGGCAATTCCATGAAAATCTCATGGTGTAACGTGAAGGTTTATAACCACGGAATCATATTCATAGTTTCATGTTACAAAATCCCTCACTCCAAAAAGGATGTTCTCTCCAAGCTCGATGCACAGACATCAACACACAAAGAAGTATATTGTATTTGCAGTCTGCGGCAACTTTGATCTGCAGTCAAACATTTGGGACACCTGTTTCGTGGGAAAATAACCAAAAAATCAAGATTCATGCCAAAAACTACTAAATATACTCGCCAAGTATTAGTGTTAACTCGTGGTCAAATCCCCGATATAAGTTTACTCGACATCTTTGCGACTAATACTCCAGGGTTTATCACACGCAAGGAAATAACTGAGGGCATGGCCGACCACATAAAACTACTTGTATACTTGTAGAAGTTAATGAATTTCGGGAGAACTCAAACACGAAAGGCAATTATTTACGTCGGAAACTCTCAGGGCTGACACTCAGTACAATTGGGAATTGGTCTTAATTATTATAGATATGCAGAGAAGATAAGTGTATTCCATGGAAACCCAATTGCGACAGTAAGGAACCTACATATTACAACAGAGAAATAAAAACGTCGGTAAGGAGGCAATGAAAAATTCACTGACATTTTAAAGTTGTGTAAAGCGTATTAAGAATTAACGTTTGTTCTGAGATGTATATTCGATTAGCTCCACATGTTCATTGGGCTCTAACTTAAGTCCCCAGATAGAATGCTGACGAAACTATTGTGCTTTGTTGTGTAATCCAACGCACTCGATGAAAATCCGAAGCAGTTGTAGGGTACAGAAACAAATAGAATAAGAATGTATTTGAAGAGCATCGGGGAAGTGCTCGTCGCACCTTCCCAAGTACACACGAGTACGAAGAGCAATTTTGTCTACCGCTTGTTAGGTCTCATTTAGAATATGCTACTAATATATGGGATACTCATGGGGAAGCTGGACTGAATGCCGAATTAGATGGCGTGCAGCATAGAGGACGAAGATTTGTAAAACGTTGTTATAATAGACTATTTGCACATCTAGATTATTATAGGAACTAGGTTGAAGTCACTCACGGAGCGAAGGTTAAATTACAGATTAAATTTCTTGCATAAATTGGCAGCAGGTCTCTGTAGTAACGATGCTGAAAATGTATTATTAGCTCAATCGTGCTATGGTATGAAAGATTATGTCAGTAAAATTAGAGAATTTAAGTGTAGAGAAGAAATGTAGATTTCAGATGTCTTTTGTCCCACGAACGATAAGGGATCAGAAAAACTAAATGCCCGTGATCATGGAAAAAATATTTGTTATTCTAAGTAGCCTATTATGTTGTCAGTATTTTATCAAACCTTCATTTTACTATGCTTCTTTTTACTAAACGCTCGTTTCGCATGAGTGGGGAAGTATTTCACACTTAGATATCCATGTCCCTTTAGTTACAATGTATTATCCATTATGTGAAATATCTTACATATTTATTGGTAGGTGATAATTTAGCAAAACTTCATTTTTAATATTGTAGGATTGGTGTGAAATCGCCCCCTGCCGCACACCCACACGGTGGCTTACAGTTTACCATGTAGGTGACCTTTAATTTGATTTTTTTATAAAAGTGTCAGTTACAATTGAAAAATAAACAACTTGTCTTTTCCACATAGAAAATTTTTTCTTTACTACCTAGGTTTCGGTATGGTATAGCATCATCAGGTGTTATGATGATGTTATACCAAAACGAAACCTAGGAAGTGAATAAAAAAATTTCTGTGAGGAAAAGCCAAGTGGTTTATTTTTCAATTTCAATGGGAAGATTTTCCATCTAATCACACCAGAAACTGTTTTTTTTTTTAACTGTCAGATTTCGGCTCTTTAAAACCCACAAACTTGGGTGACAGCTCTTGTATATTACGAGTCGCCGTTTAAGCTTGTGATTTCGTGGTACCAAGCGATTTTATTCAACAGTTTAATTTCGATCGAGAAAATAAATCGTAAAACCCACCGCCTTTGAATCTAAAGGCTTGATGAAAACCCCGAGTCATACAGTTGTGTCCTAATGAGGATACCAGCATTATGAAATCACACCATGGGAATACGGGGATATTACCAGTATCATCACGTAGAGGTCTTGGAGGGTAAAGGTGAGTCAGGAGGGAAGGAGTCCTCGGAAAGCAGAATCAACACCATCGAGTTGTTGTTATCGCCATTTGGCGTCAGGGAGGAGGCGAGGTGCTCACCCTTTCCCCTTCGCTCTGAGTCATCCCTATTCGAGGGTGGACTCGCACCAATCCCTTGAGCGTATCTCAGGATTCCCTAGAGAGGATTAAAAGAACCGATAGCCGAACCTAGAACCGATTAGCATACCTAATAAACACATAAAATAGTCGATGGTCACCTTCTGCTAGACACACTTGAAGAATTCATTTGAAGGTTCCTACTTCGACAGGAAGTTTTTGATACGGTTCATTGAGCTCAAATCATGAACAAACAAATGGCTGGATCTCAGATACCCAGGTCAAATTTTGGATTCACGAGAAAATTTTGTTCACTACTAGTACACTTCTAAAATAAAAACCTTTTAATGGCGCATTTATATTAGGCAAATCGCGCTGGAAATTAATTTGTTAAATGAAGTAGATAATATCAACTTTCAAAATATTCATCTATGTTTTTCATAGAAAAACATTACCCTGCAAGCAGAGTGCAAGTGAGCGTTAATATGAGCTAATTTATAGTGAAATTCATATATTTACTAAGAGTTATGCATTCATTACTGGTGCCTAACACCTCTTCTGCCACACGCACGCACACGTACATTCCTATATGCATAATTCAATAATTGGCTAAATCATTAGATATTTATCTTTAAGTAAACATCTTCGAATGCTTGGGTTCGAACTTGTTATGATTGCGCATCTAGCGGGTGAAGAAGGAATACTTGAATATTCCATTGTGGTTGTCTCTGCCTCTTATTTATTCTTGTTGGTTAAATCTGTCAATATCATTTGGTGCCATAATAATTCCCTCGGTATCGCAAACAAACTCGAATCTTCATCGGGATAACATATTATTATATAACGATTATATGTACCGTCAAATTATTGGGATTCGTGGGAAGTCTGCACAAAAACCGAGATTAATGTGAGGAACTCCGTATATTCGTAAAGCAATCTTTAGGACAAATTATTTAATCACCTACAAAGAGTCACAGAATACCTAGTATCTTGACGGCGTCTACGCCCGAGGTTATCACAAACATTGCGATGAGGGCAGGTATCAGAGACCATAAAGCTTTTCTTGTGATATGAAAACTATATTCGTGAAAGAAAACAAGGAAAAGTCGTAATATACACCTATTCAATAAGGCACATTTTAATGGACCTCGAGAATATTTAAAAACGATTTACTAGAATACAAGATAAAACCCAGACTGACAATACAGAGTGCCTTTGGAATAATTTCTTAAATATTGTATATGAAGGAATGAAGCCGTATTTCTTGCGAACTTTAATGCGACAGTAAGGGGCCTACTCGTACGTTGATAGTGAAACAGAGAAGTCTGCTTAGGGACGGCATTATATGAGTTTACCTTCTAACGTCTTCAATAGATTGTCGTCATTACTATTTAAAATCTTTTTAAAATTTGAGAGTAATTTTCCTTGTCTCATTTACGCTTTTGTGGCCTCTGTTGTACCACCGTCAATCATTATTATCGCGTTGAAACTTGTGTGGAAATAATATTTCTATCCTTTTATATATTTACAATTTTAATCCGTGTTGTGAGTCGGGGGTGCGAGTTTCCAACATGAATGTTTGCAGTTCGAGTTTCTTCGAAATTCCCCCGAAGCTCATCAAAGTACCCTTTTTTGAATGAATATGTTTACACTTTTCGTATAAATTACTAGTGAAAGCGACTATAAGGTCATTGGCGTTAATAGAGTAATACAATACCTAATATCTTTACGGCATCTACGCCGATGGTTATAACAAACATTGCAATAAAAGACGGCATCAGGGTCCGTAAAGCTTTTCTTGTGTATATCAAAACTATATTCGTGAAAGTAAACATCAATATCATGGTCAAATGATCGTATATCCAAGTAATATTAACCCCTAATACTTTTTGGTACCGATAATAAAAAACTACTCTCATTTCTTTGGATTTTCTATTCGTCATGATTGAATGTTTCTCCTTGGATTGGTAGCATAATGGCGAGTATTTTTCCAGGCAATACTTCGGCAATTTACTACCAAGATAGAAAATGTTTCCTTGACATTACGGTTTTATGAATTTTTAACGAGCATCGTCTTCTTATTAATATTGAATCCCTTGCAAAATTTTAAATCCGATGCTATCTGATTCGAGTAAAATAAACTATTGCTAGCACTGAACCTCACTTCATTTAAAGCTAAATAATTTGAAAAGAAGACTTCAGGGACCCAATATTTGAAAACAATGAAAGTTATAAATTAAATAAATAAATATTTTTTTTGGGCCCTACAAAGGCTTTTTATCGTGCAAATTCAAGCCTCCCCCCGCTTTCCCACGACAAGTTTTTAATGATAAATTGCCTGTTGAATTAAAGATACTTCTACATCGATATTCATAACATCTCCAAAAATTTGAAATTAGAAATATGCTGCTCTAATATTTTATTTCCGATCAACAGTATCCCGAACTTTTAATCATTCTGTTTTGTTCAGTTTCTGTCATAATGAATCAAACAAGTGAGTAGGGTAGCGGTTTAAATTAAGTGATATTGGAGTTATTTCGAAGGGTTTTATTTCTCTTTTCACTTACTATTCTTCTTTTTCGGGTATTAGCTTCAATGGGTCGTGAGATTAGATATAATTTTCTCCAGAAAATTCTTAAATTCAGCTCGTTTATATTTTTTCTTGTCAATCCTCTAATGAATCTTAGTGAATCCAAGTGAGTAGGGTAGCGGTTTAAATTAAGTGATATTGGAGTTATTTCAAAGGGTTTTATTTCTCTTTTCTTCCACTATTCTTCCTTTTCGAATATTGGCTTCAGTAGATCATCAGATGAAAAATAATTTCTCTAAAAATTTCTTAAAATCAGCCCGCTGATATTTTTTCTTGTCAATCCTCTAATGCGCCTCCATTTCATTTCCTAACCCGCCCACTTTACCTTTTCTCTTTGAATCGGTCCCTGCACTTCATTACAACTAAATTGTGATGAGTCCGCATCCGCTCTCGAGAGCCTGTGCAAATTGATCACGCTGTTCATAACTCTTTTTCTCGCCACAATATAATCTAACTGATACCTTTCATAGTAACCCAGCATTTTCCATGAATAATTACGTCTTTTGGGGTGTCTAAACAAGTGTTGGTGATGACTGACCCCTGCCTCATGCAGAATGCAATTGCTTTCTCCCGCGGTCATTCCACCTACCTCAACCGGAATAGCCTACCTAATAACCATCTTTTCCTTCGCCTACTGTTGCATCCTAATCCTTCATCACAATAAAATGCTTCCCTCCAGGAACATTCGCGATTATATCCTCTAACTGTTCGTATACCCTATCGACTTCTTCCTCCTTATGATGTCTTGGTGACATGAATGCCTGAATAATGAACGAGTTCGTCCTTCTAACTTTTTATTCATTATTACATCTACTCAATACCCCGCAAGCCGCCGCTAGGGCGTGTGGCGGGGGGTGTTAGGGTACCACCCATAAATTAGGGAAAAAAACCGCATGCAGGAGCCACAAATGTATAGCCCACAAACCAAATATGGTAAACATTCATGCAAGAACCCATTCGCCCCAACCCTTTCACCCACATGCTATTGTGGCAACCCCTCGTCGGCTCTCGTCCCTTCCGCTGTAAATTACTCTATGACTATCACTCCAGTAATCCCTGCTATCCTTCCATCTCACCTCGCAAGTTCGTAGATACAAGTCACAAAAATGGAACGCGTAGACTCGATCAAATACGTAGGCGTTATCCTCACTCACGATCTCTTCCGGGTAAAACACATACGGGGAATACATGGACAAACAAACAAAAAATTAGGATTTAATAGAAGATTACTTGGTAAATGTGATGAAAAGGTCAGAGAGAAACGTTATCTTTTGCTGGTTCCACCTCATTTAGAATATGCTGCAAGGATATGGGATCCGCACGAAGTTGGATTAATTGCTAAATTGGATGGCGTGCAGCGTAGAGGAGCTAGTATGTGAAACGTTGTGATGGTAAACTTAGTATCGTATCCAAAATATTAGAGCAGCTATGCTGGGAATCTCTCGCGGAGCGATGGTTAAATTACAGATTAAATTTCTTGCATTAATTGGAAGGACGTCTTTTTAGTAGTGATGTGGAAATGTATTATTACCCCCATCGGATTACGGTAGGAGAGATCATGCCAATAAAATTAGAGAGATCGAGTGTAGACTAGATGGATTTAAGATGTATTTTTTCCACGAACGATAACGGATCAAAATAATATTGTCCGACCGCAGTGCCATTTCTTCGTCATTACTAGCATTCAAGTTTACGTACGAGTAACTCTTGCTCCCAGGCTGAAAAGTATTAGAAAAATTCCTGGAGAATACCGATGCAAATAGCAACCATAAATATGCTGTTCTCTCAAAGGCCTTCGGGACACCTTAAATATTGATCACAGATGCACTGTGTGATGGCGACAAGACATACTCCACGCCTAGTTTAAGGCACAAAGTTTCACTGAAAATTACTAGCAATATTCTGACCTCAACTCTCCCGCTTTTGGTACAACAAGAAGTGTCACGTTGAACTACAAGTCATAATGAAGTGTATTGTTTCCATATATAGGTGGACAAAGGGCATGCGAGAGCATAATGGTCTCCATGCTCTCACATTAAGACCAGTATGCTCCCACTTGTACTTAATTGCATAATACACTGTGTAGTCTTATTTTGATTGAATTGTAATGGGCCAAGCACGGTTTTTTAAAATTCCGTTCTTCGTGTCATACATTGGAATGTTCTGACGTTTTGGTCGGTTTATGAAGCGATGACTTTGGATGCCCAAATTAAAGAAATACGGAAAACAGAGGTCCCATCTTCAATCTTCTTTCCAAATGTATCAACGTGTCGAATGCCAAATCACTGGGGGTGAAAAGGCCCCGGATACCCATTTACACGAAGTCCAGGGCCGAAGAGAAATATTATCCCTGATCTATAACCGAATTTCCAAAACAGGGTTGGGAACCAAAGAGCACATCCTCCGGGATCCCCTTCTCTCACTTGCGGGTCTCCGGGCACGGCAAACACCCATGTGGATCGCTAGCAGGATGATATGGCCGTACGCAGTCATTACATCCATTAGACTGTTTAGAAGTATCCCTTTCTTACTGGGGGTTGGTTTTGCGGTATGTCTACCCGCTTTTTAGAAACCTCTTATGATAGGTAGGGATACTGCGGGAGAATTCTCAATCCCCCTACCCTCATGCGGGTAGGGGGATTGAGACCAACCAAAGCGATGATTGAGTCGCCACGAAAGAGGAATTCCAAGCTAGCCAAGGATATCACAGTGCACTGCACAACCCGTCGGATGGGACGGAGTTGACTCATCGTACTTCCGAGGCGGGATTGGCAATGCTGCCTCAACTTTCCCTCAACCCTCCCTTCCCCTCTCCTCTGACCTTCCATCCATCCCACCCTCCCCGTTATGCACAAGGTGCAATGCCCTTATGTAATATGCTCAAAAAAACTAAGGAAATAGTCAGGTTCATAAGACCTCCTGAGGGATAGTAGTTGCCAACACATTTATTTTACCAAGTTCCTGATGAAATTTTCCGTACAGATTTTTAACGCCAATTTAATTGGATATTGCACATTATTTTCCGAGTCGCAATGCATTAGCATCATCGTTGGGGTCATTTAATGACATGTGTGTTACGACACGTATTTTTATAGTCATGGACCAACAATGACACTCGGGTCTGGATTCACGGAATGGTCACACGATGGCTCTTATAATGACGCGCGCGCATTTCTGGAGGGGAACGCAATTGCATTGTTCGCTTGTGGCTTGGAGGCAGCTGTAGGTACACTTGGCATTCAAGCTTTCGGCGGGGAAGGTAGCGGTTCCAGGTCGCTCCAGTGAAAAGCACGGAGAATATACACGAAATTCGCACCTTGGGAATTGAATTGGGGGTAACAGTTCCCTCCGCCTCCTTTTCTATCATACCAATTCGATTTCACCCTCTCTTGTTCGTAGTCTCCCCCTCATTAAACCCCCCTAGCCTCCCCCGCCTTCTCCCCAAAGCCTCCCCGCCCTCTGCTTGCTTGCCGACGGGCAATTCGTCTGGCCATTTCGCTTAGAGATCCGGGATGAGCCAGTCGATCGAGGCGGAAGGAATGGTCGCTATCCCGGAGTCCGTGAAACCCGCCAGGGCATGTCGTCGATCTACCCTAGAGAAGACTAAGCGTTCAAAATCACAGGCAGCTCTATATCATTGGTGAGTGGCGATTTCATACCAGCCCACGTGCAAACACTCGGTTTTAGATTAGGCGTTTTTTGGAACGTATTAAGTGTACCAAATTTCTAATTGTCAGGTTTCTGTTAACTAGATCTTTCCAAAATTGACGGCTGCATATTGGTGCGTATGTAGTCTGCCTACAAAAATTATTTTGAAATGTTCTTTCTTTGCCGCTATCTGTACATTCCTACACTGCGCTAAGGGTTGAAGTACGCGGTTAATCCAATTTTCATTGTGCTTCAGTTGTCGTTGATTATTGTCTTGGGGATGTATTAATAATGGTCCAGTAATTGTCATCACTGGGGATCGCGATGGTGCGGTGGGTGACATACTGGCTTCCCTCACACAGGGTCCTAGTTTGAATCCTAGAGGCGGCAGGCCATTTTCAGTGGTGTTTCGATCCCTACGATGAAGGTGTTTTGTGGAGAGCACTTTGTGTGAGTAGTACACCGTCCGTCGTTTGGGACGTTAAACTGCGAGCACCTTGGCGCCTTTCGTTAAGGGGGGACTATTACCGACGTCGCGTTTCTCTCCATCCTTCCTCTGTTCTCATCCAACCCTATTGGCGCTAATGACGTCTTCTTGCGGCCACCTCCCATAAAATTAAAAATACTGTCAATCCTTAGCAAAAGAGGTTGCAATCAGGGCCGCGGTAACTTACAATTCTTGTGTGCACCCATTGAAATTTCGATTTGCGAAGTCCAATTCCTCGTCATTGTAGACGCTCCACAATTTATAATCTGATTATCTTCTGATCAACACCTTGCTTGGCATGTGAATCGAAATGGGGAGGGACTGCAGATTGCATCTTATGTTAAGTGGATAAAAATTCACCCTGAATGTCGTAGTTCATTCCTTCATACGCGACAGTGGAACCCTAATTAGTATCGCGCTCTCCATCCAAACACAGAGGCTGTGCGCTCAAATATAGCGTCGGGTTTGCGAGTAACTAGAATTTATTTCTCAGGAATCTTCATATGGAAACTTCATCGCTAAATTGCTTTCTTCATCTCCTCCTGGCAGCCTACCTTCCCTTGAGTGGGGCTCTCTGGAAGCATTGTTCGTGCCTTTGGAGGAAGGACGAGGAGTGAATGTTGGAGTGAAGGGAGATTGAGTCACTGCAGTGGGCCAATGGAATTACTGGATGGTCTTCCGCATATTCCAGGTGAGTTTGAATAAGTTTCACCAACTCTTGTCGTCGACTTATTTTAGTAAATGAATTAAAAGGATTTTTTGAAAGATTACTTTGATTGTACAGCTCACGATGACCTTTCTTAGCCTGCATGAATCTCTAGAATCCAGTGTACGTGAACATTCAAATCATCTGTTCTATAATATTGTTTTCCTCAATTTATGAATGCCATATAATATTCCTATTTTAATTTCTTATTTCTCCAAATATGACCAGGATTTATTCTGGGAACCTGTATGTAAAATTTGGTTTTTTTAGACTACAAAGTCGCATCATTCAGTTAGAAATATTAATGTATATATGTACATCAAATTTTTTGAGCAGTTACTTGGCAAAGGGAAGATCCAGGCAGATAAGTTGCTCATTCTCTCTTCATGTACGTAAGTTAAAATTCGTTCTAAGTGAATATACTTACTCAGTCAAGTTATATATAGTATGTCATTTAAATCTGGTGGTATGTAATGATGACCTGGTAAAAAATTCTTAACTTTTAACAATAGTTATGTATCTAAATTTTTAGAATGTTTTTGCATGTTTAATTACTAGCCAAATAACACGACTTCAACGAAGGAGATCTAGTTGGTGCGGCAGCTAGTGGATTGGCTTCCCATGTTGAAGGCCTGTATTCAAAACAGTGGTGGCATAACTCTTCTAAGATATCCTGATCCTTATTTTGGGTTGTCTGTTTTAATAGAGCAGTCCATCCATCAAATTGAGCATTAAATTGTGTGACCCCTTGGTGTCTTTCCCTTATAGTAGACTAAGGCTGACAATGGCATCTTCTCCCCACCCCCATTCCCAGAATGATATCCTAGGGTATTTATTCAAGCACAAATGGGATGATTATGAACTATTACCTCAAATATTGGTTATGGAAATGAACCTACTCTCTGATCCTTGTTTGTTTTCCTTCAAATAACCAATGCGGCTTAAAATGAACTATTTCAGGTATTTTTGTCAGACCTGAGATGTATCACATTCAGTGTACCTATCTGTGCAGCTTCTTTTTCAGAACTGCCAGCCCACATGTATGTACTGAGTGATGGCTAGCGCCATGGTTTGTACCATTCCACCATCCTTTTATTACTATGTACAAATTATTTTCATACTATTATGCCATCTTCAGCTACATGTGAGCACATGCGAACAAATGTGCCTACAACTACAGGAACACAAATTTAGATTCACAGACAAAATATAACTGGGATAAGTGCAGTAACTCAGTGTACTTGAAGTATTTGGTGGTCATCTTGGGAGAGATAATGTGTAAATAATTTAAATGGACAAGTCATACTGAGTAAATAAAAAATTAATGAATTTTCATAGTGTTACATTGCATGGTAATTGAAAAGTGTTATTGACAAAGTAATGAGCATGTAGTTCTCTAAAATTAAAATTTTTAAATTGTGAATTACTTTCATATAGATACGGAATAATTTATAGAAAAAAATCCAAAACTGCCTAATCATACCTATTGTATCAATCTGCATTCGAAAATCATATTTTTCTTACTTAATTTAGTCTTATTTTTATCTTGACCAAATCCGTTTAACCACCTGCCATCCAGTTTCGATGGCATATACAGAAAAAGTAAAAGTAATAATAGTTCAACCAAATAGATCCACAAAACCAAATTTTCCTAGTTCCATAACTTATCGTTAAATTTTTTCTTCATTGTCAACACCCAATCTGTTCATGTGATTGAATAATACTTTTTTTTAATCCTAAACTCCTCCATGCTGTCACCCCTCCCATTGTACTTTTCCAAATTTGTACTTCCGAAAAGAAATAATATTGATGGACCTCAACTCTTATCCCAAACCTAGAATGGACTCCACTTTGGAAGAAACTGTGTTTTGATGTCTGCAACATCTCCTACTCATCATCAGCATAACTTTGGTGTCACCATTTCTGTGCTCTCAACTGAAAGAAGCCACCCTCTGATGTGTACTCAATCACATGAGGTCTTCTGAGGCAGGAGAGAGGATGGAGAAGGGAGCAAGAACACACTTGCAAGTAGTGATGTAAGCTATTTGAAATCTATAGATATTTTATAACTTCTGTGAAAATTTGTAGATAATTGACTTCAAGATCTTTGTGGTACTTCTACAAGGAGGAGTCTGCATTATATGTAGTTAGTTGGCATGTCTCAAGCCAAAATGACTATTTGTTCTTCAAAAAATTGAAAACATTTCATCTTATTATTCAGATTTGGATTGAGTTTTCTTTTTTGTTTCTCAATTGAATCTTTCAATCGAAGAACAACTTTTCCGAATCAATCTCATATTTCCCTTTAACTGGTTGGATGAGAGTAATCTAATGTACTCAGTGAAACGAAGTTTTCTTTGAACCTTGGCATAAATTTAAGTAAGAACAAAGGTGTGGTACTGTCTTTGTCCTTTCATTTATTTTAAAAAGCATATTGAATCAAATGTTGATTGCGCAATTGTGGTTAGGGTGCTTTCTCTTCAATGAGCACTAATCATTTTTTTCAATTCTTGAATTCTCGGAAAGGATAGTTGGGCTCTTGTTCTAAGGGATAAAAGGGTGGTTAGGGTGAGTTATTTTTAATAAAATTTTAAAAGATCAAAGTATGTATTAAATTCAATGGCCTTCAGGGACCCATAGTGACAATGTGAAGATGGTGTCTCGGGTTTTCCTTAGTTTTGGCCATTTGAATTTTTCATTTCATGAGTTGGTGGGCATCCTTTGTTGAAACTCACATGTCTGCATTGAAAGCAATGATAAATAATAGCTTACTTTTGAAATTTCACTGTTACTGAAAAACTCCTCTTACTGAAATTTATGCAGACTTGCCTGGAGTGAAAATTATTACTTTATCTGAGTTGAGAGAATTACTCAGTCTTCCTTACCCAAAGGGATCATTAAGTTACAAATCAGTTATGGCTACAGACCTTAAAACTCAGGTTGCCATGGACCCATGGATTGTGACCCCAAATGGGGCTTTAAAGAGTTTTATGTGGTGTTGCCAGCTGAAATACACTAAAAATAATGGTTTTTTAGCAATTTGGATTTCAATCAGCATCATGGTTTGAATAATATCATAATTTAAAATATTCGATAAAAACCACTAAGACAATCCCAATTGCAAATTTTGTTGCTTCGAGGAAGAAAGAAGGAAAGAGTTCTTTGCAACCCCCTACAAGACTTGCCTTGGATATATCCTCCAAAGGTGTTCTTAAATGTTTTAGGTCTGAAGTGTTGTTTTATTTGAATAGCTTTGGGACCAAGGGTCATGATCCAAGTTATTTTGGTATAAGGCTGAATGGAGAAGGCAGAAGGGAAGGGGGAAGACTTGTCACGAGACTTTGGAGGGACCAAATGGGATACACTTGGCAGGGCACCTTCTCTATCACTGGTTATTTTTCTCCATTCATTCCATTTCTCCCTTCTATTGCACTTCCTGTCTTCTCTAAGCCCTTCATCACCACAATTCATCGTGAGAACATGGTGATAAACAGTGGATTGGTGCTGCTTGCTGTCACATATTGGATCACTGCAAGGAACATAATCATGATATGTTTTCATGATGACTCTTTGACAGAGAAAAGTTTGGACTTTTGCAGTATTCGTGGCAATAGTAGAGAATTTTTTAAGGAAGCGAGTTTCACTATTGATTAAATGAATCCAAATATCTAATGATCTTTAATTATCCATTTAATTATCCATTAATTATCCATTTAATGCTTCTATATACCATTTCCTAATCCACTGCCCCAGCCTTATCTTTTTGAAATGGAAGTTACATTTCATTACAACTAAATAGTCGTCAGAGTCCATCTTCTCCCGGGAAACTGTGAATTTATCACACTTCCTGAACCTGTGCCTAACCATAATACAATCTAACTGATACCTTTGAGTCACCTGGCATTTTCCATGTATACCTATGTGTTTTGTGGTGTTTAAACCATGTTTTGGTGATGACTAACCCCTGTCTCCTGCAGAACTCAATTGCTTTCTCCCACGTTTATTCCTTGTGCCTAAACCATAGTCCCTCACCTCATCACCGGCTCTTCTTTCGCCTACCGTTGCATTCCAATCCCCCATCATTATCAAATGATTCCCTGCAGGAACACACGCGATTATATCCTCTAACTCATCGTTAATCCTATAAACTTCTTCCTCCTTGTGGTTACTCGGCATGTATACCTGAACAATGACCAAGTTTGTCGGTTCTGCTTTAAACTCTAAGAGTAATATTCTATCAGTTGCTTGCTCTATGTTTACACTGCTTCTTCCTACCTCTTTATTTAATATTACGGCAACCCCACGTTGGCTCTCATCCCCTCTGCTGTATATTATTCTATAATTATCACTCCAGTAATCTATGCTATCCTTCCATCTCGCCTTGCATAGATCTAAAACATTTATATTACCTCTTTCCATCTCTTGCTAAATATCCTCTAATTTTCCTGTCCTCATTGTCCTGACGTTCCATGTTCCTATTCTAACCACTTTTGTCTTCTGCATCTTCTGTTCTACTGCTGTTATTTTTCCCCTGCAAGGGTTTTGTGGGATGACGACCGTGGAAGCCTTGCCTCCCCCGCTGACCGGCATGACACACAGCCACTAGGGCAGAGTCCTGCAGTTGCCAGGACTCAATTTTCGTTTGTGTTCATCATTTGTCATGGGAATAATAATTGAGATGGTTTCCCATTGCCGTCCTCAATAGTGTTTTTAATGTGACACCATCACATAATGGATGCCCCACTGGGATCAGATGCCTTTGAAGCTGCCTCACTGAGGAACAGACACTGCGAGGCCTACCTTTCATCTGGCATGGGTGACCCTATCAGGAGCAATTATTATTACTCCTGCCATCACAGCTCTAGGGGTCATCGGGACAAGCCCTTCCACCATGACAAGGTTGTAATCCATGGGAGGGAGCCAAGGGATATCACACATCATTTCATGTGAATCTTGGGTTGCTTCCTCATGTGACACATCCAGATGGATATAAATGTCAATGAAATGGTGGATTTTTGCTACCTGATGAATGGCAAATATGGTAACTGTAGCAATGTGACTAAAGCTAACGCTAATGTGAACTGCAAGCTAAAAATTGGGCTCGTTTTCCTGAACACATCCCATTAACAGCAAAGAAACATCATCCAACTAAAAGATGTCATATATGCTTCAAGAATAATATCAGAAGTGACACAACCTAGCAGTGTAAACTCTGCCAGGCACCCTTACATTTGCGAGTGTGTTTTGAGAGGTATCATACTTTCTATGATTATTAATAATATGTATGTATATGATATTATGTATTCCGATCTATTCTATAATAATGTTGTCTAACTTTGAGCATGGATATTGAACTTTATGCATGATTTTTCAACGATATACATGTAATTTTCTTTTTCTTAATATTTAATATTATTATTATTTAAGTTGTAGTTTATAAGAAAAATGTCTTGATAAAAAATGAAGTATTAAACTAGATATTTTACAATATAAAATAATAATCACTTTTAATTTCTCTGTTCTACATTGATTACAAGGTACAAAATATCATTTCATTACCTGCCATTCCATTTAAAAAGAACCACAGAAAAATTAAATATATGATAGGAGCACGATATTCAGAAAAGAAATTGAAGTGGAAGGGGTTAATAGATTTATCCGTACTTGATGTAACCCAATCTTTAGCATGCAACATGTAAATAAAGACTTTTCCTTTCTATTTGTGGTGTAATGAAATGTTTTAAAAATATTTAACAGACACCAATTCATTTTTCAACTGCCAGGAACCAGCTGCAACCGATAGACCAATGGCCAAAAGGTAGGCAGGTGCCTGTAGTTGAAAATATGAATTTCAGCTGATTAAATTGGTGTGATTTAATGTATTAATTTATTCAAGCTGGAGAAACAGTAAACAAATAGTCCATTGCAGTACAGGAACCATAGTGTAGAATCTGTTGAGTAGCCCTTGGAAATGGTCCTTTAAGATCCATGACATCCCAAGAGTATCCCTGCATCTCTCTCTTATATTTAGATGGCATAATTTCATTTGATCTTTATTTCAATTGTTTCTTCCAATTATTAGTTACCAGGTATAAAGGTTAATGTTCTCCAATCCTTCTGAAGGATTTTTCCATCCACTTTCCACTTAAGTTTCTCAACGTCCAAATTCTAAATCTTCAAACTGGATAGAAATACAAAGAGCATTGATTACATTTAGAAGTAATCTAGCATTATCCACTCCTACTTTGAGTCACGTATATTGTTTTGGCAAAAGAGTTCCAATAAAAATTTCTCATTAAATTAAGATTGAAATCCTTCCATTTGTAAAAGATATTATCTAGTTCTGTAATTGACAAGATAAATATTGTCCAAAAAATTACTGTTCCTAAGCAGTTTTGATCAACAGTTACACACTTCATAACCCTTGTTTTGATGCCAGATTCCATACGAAGAAATCCCACTGCTTCATCATAATCTTCATTTTAAATTCCTTGGTATCTCTTTTTCATTTGATTGCTTCATTTTCCTGTTCTTTAAAATTTTTCTAATAATAATTATTATATTAATCTACTGGTAAAGGTAGGGTTACAATAAAAGCCATCTGCCAAACAGTTCAGCAACAACTTCCGTGACTAACCTAGCTTAACCCAACATCCTACACTGCAATCGACCCCTCTTCAATTAATGCATGCCTCCTCATTCCATTCTGTCCAATATCCTATCATTCTTCCCTCAAGATTTTTCCTTCTAATTTTCAGCACTCCATTGCTATTCAAAAACGTCTGCATCTACCTTTCCTGCCTAATGATTCCCAGCAATCCCTCTCTCCCATGATTCAAAGTACTCCCGATTTAGTGGGCTAATAATATGCAGTTGGGATATTCATTGCATATAGAATTCCTTATGCCTGTGGAACTAAGAAAATGATTTTTTAAAAGGTTTTTAATGGGAATCCCATTGCTAGGTAAATGTCAATGATTTAAGAATATGAGCTAAGTGATGTATGGATAGTAGTAGGCAAAGTTAATTTTCTGGTACAAATGAAAGCTTACAAAAGTTTTTCCATGTCATGGTGTAAGACAGTACGTTCAACTTTTCATGCAGAAAAAATATTCAGTGAACATTTTTAAATGTACTAAAATTGAATTGGGGTGAAAGCCAAAGCAACTTATTTGGAGATGTGGTAATATTATCCCTGAAATATCAGACACATGGGTTTTTATCAAATCCAAGGAACAGATTTCTTTGCTGCATTGCTTAAGAAGAAATTAGACTTACGTAGTTGACACTTGTACACACTTGTTGTATTCTATAATTTTGAAATCAATAAAGGTTTTGAATATATTCTTGCATTCTTGATTCTTATGCATCATTAAAATGTTTACTATGAATGCAGTACTAAAGACCCTGTGAAAGTGACAACCAGTGCAGTGGATGGAATTGCATAGATCGACTGCACCATTGAAACCGTGCTGAGATGAAGTTCTTGAGGATATTTTGGATAATGTTATTGACTGATATTAAAGTTTTTTGGATCAAACAAGTAATCTACAATTCACAACTGGCTGATTTTATTGAAATATAAAATTGCATATTACTGAATATGAAATAAGAGATAGTAACCAATTTTCGTTGCCGGTCAATTTTTAATTTGAGAATTCTAATAATTGATAATCTCTTATTAATTATTAATTTATTAACCTTCGATAATAACTCACTAATGCTTAAATATAAATTCGCAATATATTGAATTTTGTTTTAAAGTTCCGGCATTTGCTACAAGAATGTGCTGGAAGCAATCGGAAGAGTGCGTCATATTTTATATTAACCGTGCCCCAAGTTCTAACGAATCCATTGGCCAAATACGAATAACACAATGCATTTTGTATGGCCGAGTAAAAATTGAATTTCGAAAACACAGGTTTGTGTCTCTAGTGAGAATAGGATGTATTATGATGTGCTGATATTTGAGGAGGTTTCAACTAGTGAAGGCATGCGCCATCTGTTGATGAATCCTCAACCAATGGGTTAATTAATTTTTTGTTCGTTAATTTTCAGTAATTTTGTCACGAGAGATTTTGACAGCAGGTTCAGGATGCCGCGGGAGATCAGGAAAACAATTAAATATTGAATATTAATGTTAGGGGGGCTGCCATTTTTTCCGGCCGGGCGGCGGGGCGCCGGAAAAAATGGCAGCCCCCCTAACATTAATATTCAATATTTAATTGTTTTCCTGATCTCCCGCGGCATCCTGAACCTGCTGTCAAAATCTCTCGTGACAATTTTGTGCATATTAGCGAATCGAAAATATTTTGCAAAAAAAAAAATTTCGGCCGCAAAAGCAAATCGATGTAACATACGCTATACCTAGTCTCGCCTCCGCAATCCTCCTCTTATCCCCCGGGCTACCGGGTTACTTGTGAAAATGAGGTTCAAAACTCATATTTGTCCTGCAAAACTACGGACTTTGCCGATTTTTCTCAAAATCAACTCGATGGGCTCGGCAAGGGCTCTCACCTGACGAACCCAAGGCATCTGCCTGCCTCGAAGCTTCTCTCGCCTCGCCTGGCTCTGGACTTAGAATATTTTTCGCTGGGTGGACTCGGGACTTGAATACGCGTATATTTTCTCGGGTGGCTTGGCACCTCATCTTGGGCCTCACGCTACTCCGAGACGGCTCGTGAGCGGTTGGCCGCCAATGGAGTTACTCTTTTTTCAAGCGTGAGCCGGTTCTTCACATTCGACACCATGGTTTTTCGCATGTGATAGACCAATTAACTCTAATTACTGGACTTCGTTCAGTTCATTGCATGACGTAATTTTTGACCCGTTGCGAGCAAATGTAGCTCATGTGTGTATTGTAATCACGGATTACAACTAAAGAACAATTGTTCCGAGTGCACACAATGTTGCTATGCAGGAAAGGATAACATTACTTTTTAATTATTTGACATTTTAGGCTACCAGCTTACGGATTAAGGTAACTTTTTATTTTTACATATGCCACAATGCATATTTTTTACGGGTAGTAAAACTGCTAATTAACTATTGCATGCCGAATTAATTTAAATAACACCCCGTTCACGGTTTTTTTTGGCTTTTGAACAATCTAATTGATAATTTTTTTCGAATAGATATTTACAGGAAATACAGACATTCCATTCAAGTTTAATTATCTTCTTGTAATTCTGTTTTAATTCATAACGAATGCATAACTCGCATTGCCGAAGGTAT
This sequence comes from Hetaerina titia, assembly GCA_037158775.1. Lineage (NCBI taxonomy): Eukaryota > Metazoa > Arthropoda > Insecta > Odonata > Calopterygidae > Hetaerina > Hetaerina titia. Next base: position 66,548,670 of record CM073771.1, read on the forward strand.
GGCAGAGGGTGTAAATACATTCAGACTGCCACTATTTTTTTTAGGGATTATTAGAATATATATTTACAGTTATTTGTTCTTTAGGTTTCGATTTAATTCAACATCATAATGTTAACCTCAGAAAAAAAGATTTTCTAGATGAATTCCTGTGTCTCATTTCAATTCTTGAACAGCATATTAAGGCAAAATTAGTCATTCAAGTTGTTACACAAAGGATTTAAAAAGTAGACAATATTCACTATTGTTTCTTTCATCTTTATTACACATTAATACATTTGTTGAGATAAATGTGTATTAGAAATTACATCAGTATTCCAAATATCCTTTTCAACCAAAACATTTTACTGAAATACACTCATAGCCAGTATCCACAAAGTTAGCATTGGAGGAGTTGCAGTCTGTTTAAGCCTGACGCCCACATGTAGTGCACTTCTTTAGATGCTAACGGCACTTCAACTTTGCACCAGCAAGGAAATGTACACCTTCGTTCCTTATTTCCTTCAGTGGGAAAGCTTGCTGATCAACCTTGATTCTCATGGCTGCTCATCTCTCCAAGCATAAGCATCCGATGGAAGACCTGAGGGAAAACAATTAAAATATGGTTATGAATTTCAAGTTAATGTGGTTTTTGTTTAAACTACTTTTGTGATGTTTTAAACAAAAATAGAAATACTTGTGTTCAAAAGGGCTAAAGAAATATTATGATGAAATAATGATGAAATTTAAAAATGACTATAAATAATAAGAAATCGACATCCCTGCATCATTGTGATGATTACAAATTGGACTTCTTTGGTAACTCTCTGGATGGGTTTTCCAAGATTTGATACTTTCATGATACATGGGCTACTACACGCTAAAAAAAGGTAATTTGAATCTGTGATTGCACCTTAGGTGTCATCTAACTGATAAATTTTTAGTCATATTAATACAAACAAATCTAAAAAAAACACTTGGTTTGGTAGATACTACATACTTCAGAAGTGGTCTCTCAAAATCTTTTTCCACCACCAGAAATTGGTGCCACATTTTACAAGTCAGTCTTCATTGTGGAATAATTTGTTAATTAGATAAAATAGTTCATAATAAAAGGTAAAATATACTCCAACTGAAATTACTTAATAATAAAGCTAACTTGTAAAAATATATCAGTTCATCGGAAAATAAAATTATGAAGTTTGTATTGGACAGTCACAAATAAAACCACTTCACTCCTCAACCTTGCTAAAAAAAGAATACCTGGCAGCATACACAACAATAAATCCTTCCTTTCCCCATTCATTCATGACGACATCTGAAGCCTATATGCAGATAAAGCAATTTCAGAATAGTATTTTTTTAAACAAAGAAATTTAAGGAATTGTTGGCTAATGTCATAGAGTTCCAAAGGGCCCAGGACGGTTGTTTTTTTCCATTTAAATATTCCTGGTAAATACATTCCAGTTACTCGAAAACCCGACGCTATATTTGAGCGCACATCCTCTGTGCTTGGATGGTGAGCGCTATACTAATTAAGGTGTCACTGTCGTGTATGAAGGAATGAACTACGATATTCAGGGTGAACTTTTACCCACTTAACATGCGATGCAATCTGCAGTCCCTACCCATTTCGATTCACATGAAGAGCGAGGCGTTGATCAGAAGACAATCACATTATAAATTGTGGAGCGTCTACAATGACGAGGAATTAGACTTCGCAAATCGAAATTTCAATGTGTTAACGCACAAGAATTGGAAAGCGGCCCTGATTGCAACCTCTGTTGCCGAGGATCGACAGTATTTTTAATTTTAGGGGAGTCGGCCGAAAGCCGAGGTCATTAACGCCATTAGGGTCGACTGAGAAAGGACGGATGGAGAGAAACGCGACGTCGGTAATAGTCCCCCCTTAACGAAAGGCGCCAAGGGGCCCGCATTTAAACGTCCCAAACGACGGACGGTGTACTACTCACACAAAGTGCTCTCCACAAAGCACCTTCATCGTAGGGATCGAAACACCACTGAAAATGGCGTGCCGCCTCTAGGATTCAAACTAGGACCCTGTGTGAGGGAAGCCATTGCGTCACCCACCGCACCATCGCGATCCCCAGTGATAATTACGAGACCATCATTAATACATCCCCAGGACAATAACCAACGACAATGTATCCAAAATGGAAATTGGATTACCCACGTACTTCAACCCTTAACGCAGTACATGTATGTACAGATAGCGGCAGAGAAAGAACATTTCAAAATAATTTTTGTAGGCAGACTACATGCGTATCAATATGCAGCCGTCAATTTTGGGAAGTGGCCCTATGATCTAGATAACCGAAACCTATACACTTAACACGTTTAGGAAGAAGCCTAATCTACAACTATATGCTAGCACGCGGGCTTGTATGAAATCGCCACTCACCAATATTATATATCTTCCCGTGATTTCGACCGCTTAGTCTTCTCCAGAGTAGCTCGACGACATGCCCTCGCGGGTTCCACGAACTCCGAGATAGCGATCAATCCATCCGCTTCGATCGACTGGCTCATCCCGGCTCTCTAAGCACACTGGGGAAACGAAATGCCCGTCGGCAAGTAAGGAGGGGACTTTGGGGAGAAGGCGGGGGAGGCTAGGGGGATTTAAAGAGGGGGAGACTTCGCAGAAGTGAGAGTGAAATCGAATTGGGATGAAAGAAAAGGAGGCGGAGGGGTTGTTGGCCCATTTCAATTCCGAGAGTGTGAATCCTCGCTGGGCTTTTCACTGGAGCGAACTGGAGCCGCTACCTTCACCGCCGAAAGCTTGATTGCCAAGTGTACGTACAGCTGCCTCAAGACCACAAGCCAAAAATGCATTTGCGTTCTTGTCCAGAAATGCGCGCGCGTCATTATGCGAGCCATCATGTGATCATTCCGTGAATCCAGACTTGAGTCTCATTGTTAGTCCATGACTATACAAATACATGCCATAACACACATGTCAGTAAATGAACCCAATGATGATGCTAATGCCTTGCGACCCGGAAAATAATTTGCAAGTTCCAATAAAATTGGCGTTAAATTGCTGTAAGGATAATTTCATCAGGAACTCGGTAAAATAAATGTGTTGGCAAATTCTATCCCTCAGTGGGTCTTATGAACCTGACTATTTCCTTAGTTTTTTTGAGCATATTACAAAGGGTATTGCACCTTGTGCATTACGGGGAGGGTGGGATGGATGGAAGGTCAGAGGAGAGGGGGAGGGAGGGTTGAGGGAAAGTTGAGGCTGCATTGCCAATCCCGCCTCGGAAGTACGATGAGTCAACTCCGTCCCATCCGACGGGTTGTGCTGTGCACTGTGATATCCTTGGTTAGCATTGAATTCCTCTTTCGTGGCGACTCAATCATCGCATTGGCTGGTCTCAATCCCCCTACCCTCATGCGGGTAGGGGGACAGAGAAATCTTCCGCAGTATCCCTGCCTGTCGCAAGAGGCGACTAAAAAGCGGGTAGACATACCGGATAACCAACCCTTAATAAGAAAGGGATACTTCTAAACAGTCTACAGGATTTAACGTCGACGTACGTTAAATCCTGTAGACTGCGATCCACATGGCTGTTTGTCGCGCCTGGTGACCTGCATGTGAAAGAAGGGGATCCCGGAGTGTGTGCTCTCTGGTTCCCATCCCTGTTTTGGAAATCCGGCTATAGATCAGGGATAATATTTCTCTTCGGCCCTGGATTTTGTGTAAATGGGTATCCGGGGCCTATTCACCCCCAGTGAATTGGCATTCGTCAGGTTGATATATTTCGAAAGAAGATTAAAGATGGGAATTCTGTTTTCCGTATTTCTTTAATTTGGGCATCCAAAGTCATCGCTTCATAAACCGACCATAACGTCAGAACATTCCAATGCATGACACGAAGAACGGAATGAAAAAAATTGTGCTTTGCCCATTACAATTCAATCAAAATAAGACTTCACAGTGTATTATGCAATTAAGTACAAGTGGGAGCATACTGGTCTTAATGGGAGAGCATGGAGACCATTATGCTCTCGCATGCCCTTTGTCCACCTATATATGGAAACAATACACTTCATTATGACTTGTAGTTCAACGTGACACTTCTTGTTGTATCAAAAGCGGGAGAGTTGAGGTCAGAATATTGCTAGTAATTTTCGGTGAAACTTTGTACTTAAAACTAGGCTAGGACTATGTCTAGGCACCATAACACAGTGCATCTGTGATCAATATTTAAGGTGTCTCGAAGGACTTTTAGAGAACAGCATATTTATGGTTGCTATTTGCATCGGTATTCTCCAGGAATTTTTCTAATACTTTTCAGCCTGGGAGCAAGAATTACTCGTTCGTAAACTTGAATGCTAGTAATGACGAAGAAATGGCACTGCGGTCGGACAATATTATTTTGATCCCTTATCGTTCGTGGAAAAAATGATATCTTAAATCCATCTAGTCTACACTCGATCTCTCTAATTTTATTGGCATGACCTCTCCTACCGTAATCCGATGGGGGTAATAATACATTTCCACATCACTATTAAAAAGACGTCCTTCCAATTAATGCAAGAAATTTAATCTGTAATTTAACCTTCGCTCCACGAGAGATTCCCAGCATAGCTGCTCTAATATTTTGGATACGATACTAAGTTTACCATAACAACGTTTCACATACCAGCTCCTCTACGCTGCACGCGATCCAATTTAGCAATTAATCCAACTTCGTGAGGATGCCATATACTTGCATCATATTCTAAATGAAGCGGAACCAGCAAAAGATAACGTTTCTCTCTGACCTTTTCATCACATTTACCAAGTACTCATCTAATAAATCCAAATTTTTTGTTTGCTTGTCCATGTATTCCCCGTATGTGTTTTACCCGGAAGAGATCGTGAGTGAGGATAACGCCTAGGTATTTGATCGAGTCTACGCATTCCATTTTTGTGTCTAATTTCTACGAACTTGCGAGGTGAGATGGAAGGATAGCAGGGATTACTGGAGTGATAGTTATAGAGTAATTTACAGCGGAAGGACGAGAGCCGACGAGGGGTTGCCATTATAGCATGTGTGTGAAAGGGTTGGGGCGAATGGGTTCTTGCATGAATGTTAACCATATTTGGTTTGTGGGCTATAAATGTGTGGGTTCTGCATGCGGTTTTTTTTCCTAATTTATGGGTGGTACCCTAACACCCCCCGCCAACCGCCCTTGCGGCTGCTTGCGGGGTATTGAGTAGATGTAATAATGAATAAAAAGTTAGAAGGACGAGCTCGCTCATTGTTCAGGCATCCATATCACGAAGCCATCATAAGGAGGAAGAAGTCGATAGGGTATACGATCAGTTAGAGGATATAATCGTGAATGTCCCTGGAGAGAAGCATTTTATTGTGATGAAGGATTAGGATGCAACAGTAGGCGAAGGAAAAGATGGTTATTAGGTAGGCTATTCCGGTTGAGGTAGGTGGAATGACCGCGGGAGAAAGCAATTGCATTCTGCATGAGGCAGGGGTCAGTCATCACCAACACTTAGTTTAGACACCCCAAAAGACGTAATTATTCATGGAAAATGCTGGGTTACTATAAAAGGTATCAGTTAGATTATATTGTGGCGAGAAAAAGAGTTATGAACAGCGTGGTTAATTTGCACTGGTTCCCGAGAGCGGATGTGGACTCATCACAATTTAGTTGTAATGAAGTGCGGCGACCGAATCAAAGAGATAAGGTAAGGTGGGCGGCTTAGGAAATGAAATGGAGATTCATTACAGGATTGACAAGAAAAAATATAAGCGAGCTGAATTCAAGAATTTTCTGGAGAAAATTATATCTAATCTCACGACCCATTGAAGCTAATACCCGAAAAAGAAGAATAGTAAGTGAAAAGAGAAATAAAACCCTTTGAAATAACTCCAATATCTCTTAATTTAAACCGCTACCCTACTCACTTGCTTGACTCATTATGACAGAAACTGAACAAAAAGAGAACGATTGAAGGTTCTGGTTACTGTTGATCGGAAATAAATTATTAGAGCAGCATATTACTAAGTTCAAATTTTTTGGAGATGTTATCAATATAAATGTAGAAGTATCTTAAATTCAACAGGCAAGCCATCATTAGTCGTCTATGTGCGGCTTGAATGTTTATCTAAAATAGCTGGTGTACTTTTTTAATATTAGTTAAGTTGGTCAGCGACATCAATTTACACGTTAAAGGAACCTTATTAGAGCCTAGAGAAATTATTTAGTTATTTAATTTATAATTTTTATGGTTTTAACCTAACCCTTGTTTATAAAGTTGGCATTTTAGATATAATTAGGATGGCTTCCACTGGGCCTTCTGTCGCGATGCACGCCTGCGCCGGTGAGTGCGTGGCTCTAAGGGATCGTTGCGTTGGAGGGTAATGCGATTGAGCTTCCGTCTAAGGTTGACGGGAAGGTTGCTCTTCCGAAGAAGAGCCTGACTCTGGGTAGAGTTGCGAAAACTCACCACTCCAATGGTGCCGCACGGATTCGTCCGAATGCAACGTGTAGTCAAAATTGTGATAGTGTCATTGCGGGAGAGGGCAGACCAGGAGGGTGTGAGCCAGCGGCTGACTTATGGTGCATTACTAGTGGCGGTGTTCTCCAAGTGACGAATGCGCGGCGGTTGGAGCGGCGGCTGCGGGCACCAAGTGTTGCAGTCTACGGGTCGTGGTTCATGTTGGCATCAACGATGCCGTCGACGCTGGATATGAAGATATTCTGAATTCCTTCAGGGAATTGAATTCGGAAATGAAGCGGGTGGGTGGTGTCCAGGGTGTTGATGTGACGCTCTCGATCTGCAGCCTTGTCCGGGGGATGGATCGTCAACCTCTGGTTTGGAGCCGAGTGGAAGACATCAATCAGAGGTTGCGTGCTTTCTTCAGGCATATCGGATAGTCCTTCGTCGACCTTCAGCCGTTGATCCAATTGTGTAGGAACCCCCTGAACCGATCTGGTGTTCACTACACGTCTGAGGCCGTGCGATGTGTCTAGCGGGTAGGATATTCGACCACTCCAGGGTTTTTTTTTAATTAAAGCGTAGGTCAGCGTGTAGTTCAAATATTGGGTCTCTAAAGTCTTCTTTGCCAGATTATGTAGCTTTAAATGAAGTGAGGTTCGGTGCTAGGAATATTTTATTTAACAGGAATCAAATAGCATCAGACGGAAAATTTTGCAAGGGATCCAATATTAATAAGAAGACGATCCTCGTTAAAAATTCATGAAACCGTAATGACGAGAAAACATGATCTGTACTGGTAGTTAGTTGCCGAAGTTTAAAAAACAAAGTCTCAGGATATCATCACGTGCGAGGTGGTTCATAGTATTGCCTAAAAAAAACTCAACATTATGCTACCAATTGTCGCAAGTAAGCGATATTGTATTCCTTTCCTTGCTCCCCCGAATCTCTTAAGTGCCCAATGGCACAATGCTGCAAGCATGCAACATAGTATTTCTTCCCTGGCTCCTAAAATTGGGTATGGAAGTCCTGGTCGTGGGGCGAAGGGCAGAGATTCTGGGCAGCGGAAAAGCGAGCCAATAAGGAAAGGTTTATAAGGTGGACCACGAAGGAAAAGGTTCAGTTGGTTTTTCGGCTGTGACCGGTAGAGCGCGAGGCTTCTGCTATGATGTGCTTGTCGCGACAGCAAGTCCTATTGCTGACTTCCAAACGAACGAGGGCCTTGCCCGTGTTACATTGTCTGTGACTGCGTTCGCTGCTCCCGCACTCCTCATCAGACCTTACCTTCGGACGGGGGCTCTGCATGGGTTACCAGTTTCGTGACCGCGTCTATCCTGCCTTTACCACGTCTCAGGTAAAGTTCCCCCATATGAATGTTGTCTGTTCTCGCGTTAGGGTACGAAGGGTCTAGCCATCCGTAATGCTCAATTGCTGATACTTATGTCAATATTGTAATGTTGTAAACATTAGGATTTATTAGAAGAGTATAGGGTAAATGTGATGAAAAGATCAAAGAGAAACATTATCTTTTGCTGGATCGGCTTCAATCGGAATATGCCGCAAGTATATGGGATCCTCACGAAGTTGGATTAATTGCTAAATTGGATCGCGTGCAGCGTAGAGGAGCTGGTATGTGAAACGTTGTTATGGTAAACTTAGTATCGTATCCAAAATATTAGAGAAGCTAGGCTGGGAATCACTCGCGGAGCGAAGGTTAAATTATACGTTAAGTTTCTTGCAATAATTGTAAGGACGTCTTTTTAGTAGTGATGTGGAAATGAGTTATTACCCCATCGGATTACGGTAGGAGAGATCATGCCAATAAAATTAGAGAGATCAAGTGTAGAAGAAATGGATTTTAGATGTAATTTTTTCCACGAACGATGATGGATCATAATAATATTGTCCGACCCCAGTGCCATTTCTTCGTCATTACTAGAATTCAAGTTTACGCACGAGTAATTCTTGCTCCCAGGCTGAAAAGTATTAGAAAAATTCCTGGAGAATACCGATGCAAATAGCAACCATAAATATGCTGTTCTCTCAAAGTCCTTCGGGACACCTTAAATATTGATCACAGATGCACTGTGTTATGGTAACAAGACATACTCCTCGCCTAGTTTTAAGTACAAAGTTTCACCGAAAACTACTAGCATTATTCTGACCTCAACTCTCCCGCTTTTGATACGAGAAGAAGAGTCATGCTGAACTACAAATCATAATGAAGTATATTCTTTCCATATATTCTAGTAGGTGGACAAAGGGCATGCTTCCACTTGTACTTGTAAAATACACTGTGATTTCTGATTTTGATTGCATTGTAATGGGTAAAGCACGGTTTCTTTTAATTCCGCTCTTCGTATCATGCATTGGAATGTTCAGATGTTATTGTCGGTTTATGAAGCGATGACTATAGATGACCAAATTAAAGAATTTCGGAAATAAAAGAGGTCCCACTTCAAATCTTCTTTCGAAATATATTAACGTGACGAATGCCAATTCACTGGGGGTGGATAGACCCCAGATACCCTTTTCCACAAAATCCAGGGCCGAAGAGAAATATTATTCCTCATCTCTACCGCATTTTCCAAAAGAGGGTTGGCAACCAGAGAGCACACCCTCCGGGATCCCCTTCTCTCACTTGCGGGTCTCCGGGCACGGCAAACACCCATGTGGATCGCTAGCAGGATTGTACGCCGACATTAAATCCAAAAGACTGTTTAGAAGTATTTCTTTCTGACTAGGGGTTGGTTTTCTGGTATGTCTCCCCGATTTTTAGTAGCCTCTTATGAAAGGCAGGGATACTACGGGAAAATTTTCTAATAAATCAGTATTGATCACAGTGCACTGCACAATCCGTCGGATGGGACGGAATTGACTCTTTGCACTTCCGAGAGGGGATTGGCAATGCAGCTTTACCTGTGCCTCAGCCATCCTTCTCCCTCTCCTCTGACCATCCAATCAACCCACCCTCCCCGTTATGTACAAGGTGCCATGCTCAGGGAAATCTAAGAATATATTTAAGTTCATAAGACCTACTGAGGGATAGTAGTTGCCAACACATTTATTTTACTGAGTTCCTGATGAAATTTTCCAAACAGCAACTTATCGCATTTTCCTTACAGATTTTTAACGCCAAATTAATTGGATCTTGCACATTATTTTCCGGGTCGCAATGCATTAGCATAATCGTTGAGGTCATTTAATGACATGTGTGTTACGACATGTATTTTTATAGTCATGGACCAACAATGAGACCCAGGTCTGGATTCACGGAGTGGCTCTTATAATGACGCGCGCGCATTTCTGGAGGGGGACGCAATTGCATTGTTCGCTTGTGATCTTGGAGGCAGCTGTAGGTACACTTGTCATTCAAGCTTTCTGCGGGGAAGGTAGCGGTTCCAGTTTGCTCCAGTAAAAAGCCCAGAGAATATACGCGAAATGCGCACTTTCGGAATTGAAATGGGCCAACAACCCCTCCGCCTCCTTTTCTATCATCCCAATTCGATTTCACTCTCTCTTGTGCGAGGTCACCCCCTCATTAAACCCCCTAGCTTCCCCCGCCTTCTCCCCGAAGTCCCCTCCGTACGTGCTAACGGGCATTTCGCTTAGAGAGCCGGGGTGAACCAGTCGATCAAGACGGACTGATCGCTATCCTGGAGTCCGTGAACCCGCCATGGCATGTCGTCGATCTACTTTAGAGAAGACGAAGCGGTCGAAATCACGGGCAGCTCTATATCATTGGTGAGTGGCGATTTCATACAAGCCTTCGTGCAAACATACAGTTGTATATTAGGCTTTTTCCTAATCGTGTTAAGTGTACCAAGTTTCTAATTGTCAGGTTTCGGTTACCTAGATCATAGAGCCACTTTCCAAAATTGGCGGTTGAATATTGGTACGTATGTAGTCTGCCTACAAAAATTATTTTGAAATGTCCTTTCTTTGCCTGTATCTGTGCATTCATAATGAGCTAAGGTTTGAAATACGCGGTTAATCCAATTTTCATTTTGGCTTAATTATCGTTGGTTGTTGTATTGTGGATGTATTAATAATGGCCCAGTAATTGTCATGACTGAGGTTCTGTTGGTGCGGTGAGTAGCGTACTGGCTTCCCACCCAGAGGGTCCTAGTTTGAATCCTAAAGGCGCAGGCTTTTCTCAGTAGTGTCTCGATACCTACGATGAGGGTGCTTTGAGTGAGTAGTACACCGTCCGTCGTTTGGGACGTTAAATTGCCGCCTCCTTGGCGCCTTTCGTTAAAGTGGGGCTATTACTGACGTCGCGTTTCTCTCCATCCTTCCTCTTTTCTCATCCAACCCTATTGGCGCTAATGACGATTTATTTCGGCCACCTCCCCTAAAATTAAAAATATTGTCGATCCTCAGCAATAGAGGTTTCAATCCGGGCCCCGGTGGCTTCCAATTCTTGTGCACACATTGAAATTTCAATTTGCGAAGTCCAATTACTCGTCATTGTAGACGCTCAACATCTATAATCTGATTACCTTCTGATCAACACCTCGCTTGGCATGTGAATCGAAATGGTGAGGGACTGCAGATTGCATCCCATGCTAATTGGATAAAAATTCACCCTGAATGCCGTAGTTCATTCCTTTATACGCGACAGTGACACCTTAATTAGTATCGCGCTCGCCATCCAAGCACAGAGGCTGTGCGCACAAATATACTGTCGGGTTTGCGAGTAACTGGAATGTATTTCCCAGGAATATTTATATGGAAACAAAGCAACCGTCCTGGGCCCTTTGGAACTCTGTGATATCAGCCAACAATTCTTTACTTTTCTTTGTTTAAAAAAATACTATTCTGAATTTGCTTTATCTGCAGATTTGCTTCATATGTGGTCACTCTTTAGCTGAAACATCTCAAACTTCCCTCATTTCACCTTAGGCCTATCGCAGGAAAATCACTAGAAAAAATATCCTGCTGCAGAGGAGAGAAAATATGGTTAAAACAATGGGTAACCTAAGCTTCCTCTAGCTCTGAGACAATATGCCAAATATTTTCACTCCCGAAATGTTATAAGTACGATGAATAATTATTTATTTTTGCCTTAGCATGTAGACATGGTGTAGATGTTGACACTATAACAGAGCCTAGAATCAGATTACTATGCATTTTGCACAATACTTCACATTTGTGACAACTAGTATCAATACAGTCATAATCCTTGGGTACCTTTGGATGACCCCTGTGTGTTGAAATTAGATGGTAGACTGAAATTAGGTGACTTTAGGAATATACTAGGGATGTTGGATGGAATGAAGGAAGGTAGAACAAATGGGGATTGAAGGATTTATTGTTGTGTATGGTGTCAGGTATTCTTTTTGTAGCAAGTTTGAGGAGTGAAGTTGCTCTATTTTTCCAATCCCAACCAATAATTTCCATTGGTCCAATACCAAATTTAAACTTTTATTTACCGATTGAACTAATGTACTATTTACAAGTTAGTTTTATTATTTTGTAATATTAGTTAAAAGTATGTTTTACCTTTTATTGTGAAATATTTTACCTAATTGAAAGTCATTCCAAAATGAAAATTTTGTTGTAAATGTGGCACCAATTTCTAGTGGTGGCAAAAGATTTTGAGGAGCAACTTCTTAAATGTGTAGTATCTGCCAAATCAAGTGAATTTGTGTAGATTTATTTGTATTAATATGACTAGGATATTTGAAGGATCTCAGATTTTCCCGGCATATGGTATTCAAGAATTTTTCTCGGGTTTCCCACCGGGTCAGGTTGATCAAGTGCACCGACGTTTCGAAGGCTGACTCTGCCATCGAAACGTCAGTGCACTTCATCAACCTGACCCGGTGGGAAACCCGAGAAAAATTGACTAGGAAATTTGTTTGATGACACCTAAGGTGCAATTACAGATTCAAATTAGCTTTTTTTTAAGCATGTGGTAGCCCATGTTGAAAGTATCACTTCTTTGGAAAAACATTGCATAGACTTACTAAGGAAACCAAATTAGTAATCATCCCAAAAATGCAGGATTGTTGTTATCTTATTATTTATGGATAGTCATTCTTCAACTTTCATCATTAAATTAGCTATCTTTTGATGGAAATTTAGTATGCAATTATTTCTTCTTTGAGGTGTGGTAGCCAAGGGATAATTCAGTTTAACTCTGAAGGGCCAAGCCTGATTCCTGGTGACTTTGGAAAATTCCCAGATTCACCATTAATCTATTGTTTTTAGGGTGCTCAACATGCAAACCACAGGCAGCCCAAGGAAATGAACTGCCTAACCTCGGTTCCTTAATATCAGCGTGATGCCCTAATTTGCCAAACACCTTTGCAACCAGGTGCAAGGTTTTCTCTCAAGCGTTTTAATCCGACATGCCTTAGGCTTTTGTGGGGTGAGTCTGCACTCTTATGTTTATAAAAATCAATCTTTGTGCTGATCACTGTAGTTACTCTTGTTAAATCATTTAGTTTGTTTGATTTTCAAATCGTTTTAAATTTTACTTTCATTATCATGAATTTGGGTGAAACCATAGTACATACTAAGCTTGTGCAGACTGGGTTGTTATTTTCATTTAGGTTATTTAACAACATTAATAAACTCATAGGTTGGCTTTCATATACCTCCCCTATTAATAAGCAGAATTTTGTGATACTCGCTTATCAACAGGGTAATTAATAATGGGGGACCAGTTCCTTTTCTTGTGCTACTTTGTGGTTTCTCAGGAAGATCTGGTATCGAAAAAATCCCACAGCATGGATGAAGGGGTGAGTCTCAAGAAGCATCACTCTGAATCAAATCCATGTCCCCAGGGGCAGCCAACGAACCCGCAACCAATTGGACAACCACATCCCTGCTTAGTTTTTTGTGTAATAGAGTTTTAAACGATTTAAGTTACACTACATCAAAATAATTTCAGTAAAATCAGAATTTGCGTTAATTCCTCACATTAATTTAACAAAAATATTTTTACCCACAGATAATGTTATGTCAAGAACTTGATCAGTTTCTTTTGGAGATATATAAATCATTATGAAAGCTAATGAAAATATAAATAACTCTATGCTGCATTTGCCATTTTTGAATGGACCCGCACTCATTGAAATCACTCCCACCCCTCCACTTATATCCTCTCCCATATGTGAAACTATTAGATAGGTCAATGTGAAAGGACCCCTCCCTCCCCCCCCACCCCGCCGCCTCCACTCATGTCATTATTCCAATGCACTCATTGGCCAGATCACCCAGAGTGAAAAATCACCTTTTGTTTTTTCCCTTTTTCATTCTTGTCCCCCCCAGCTCTCTTCCTAAACCTCCTCCCTCGCATCCTCTCTCTGTCCCAGGCAGGCGTTATAGTCACCATAGTCTTAGCACTTGCTTGCTCTCCACCACATCCCGTGCCCACTTATTCCAACTCTTCATTCCCTGCATTCCTCCATTTTGCCTTTTTGCCTACATTGCTTTCTTCTCCTCTTGGCAGCCTTTCTTCTCTCGAGTGGGGATCTCTGGAAGCATTGTTCATGCCTTACGAGGAAGGACGAGGAGTGAATGTTGGAGTGAAGGGAGATTGAGCCACTGCAGTGGGCCAATGGAATTACTGGTCGCTGCTCTGCATATTCCGGGTGGGTTTGAAAGAGTTTCACTAACTCTTACCATCAATTTATGTTATTAATCTATTAAAAGGATTTTTTGAAAGATTACTTTGATTGTACAGTTCACGATGTCCTCTCTTAGCCTGCATGAAACTCTAGAATCCAGTGTATGTAAACATTCAAATCATCTGTTCTATAATATTGTTTTCCTCAATTTATGAATGCCATATAATATTCCTATTTTAATTTCTTATATCTCCAAATATGACCCAGATTTATTCTGGGAACCTGTATGTAAAATTTGTTTTTTTTTAGACTACTATGTCACATCATTCAGTTAGAAAAATAATGTAAATATATACATCAAATGTTTTGAGCAGTTAACTGGCAAGGGAAGATGCAGGCAAATAAGTTGCTCATTCTTCTCTCTTTTCATGTACTTAAGTTAAAATTCATTCTAAGTGAAGATAATTACTCATAGTTGAGTTATATATATATCATTAAAACCTAATGTCATGTAATTATGACCTGATAAAAAATTTGTAACCTATAACAATCATTACATAATATCAAAATTTGTAGAATATTTTTGAATTCTTAATTATTAGCCAAATAACATGACTTCATCGAAGGTGATTAGGCTGGTGGGGCAGCTAGTGTATTGGCTTCCCATGTTAAAGACCTGGATTCGAAACAGTGGTGGCATCACTCTTCTAAGATATCCTGATCCTTACTTTGGTGCCATATGTTATAATGGAGTAGTCCATCTATCAAAAGGAGCATTAAATTGTGTGACCCCTTGGTGTCTTTCCCTTATAGTAGACTAAGGCTGACAATGGCATCCTCTCCCCACCCCCATTCCCAGAATGATATCCTAGGGTATTTATTCAAGCACAAATGGGATGATTATGAACTATTACCTCAAATATTGGTCATGAAGATGTACCTACTCTCTGATCCTTGTTTGTTTTCCTTCAAATAACCAATGCGGCTTAAAATGAAATATTTCAGGTATTTCTATCAGGCCTGAGATGCATCACATTCAGTGTACCTATCTGTGCAGCTTCTTTTTCACCAGAACTGCCAGCCCACATGTATGTACTGAGTGATGGCTAGCACCATTGTTTTTACCATTCCACCATCCTTTAATTACTATGTACAAATTATTTTCATAGTATTATGCCATCTTCAGTTACATGTGAGCACATGGAAACAAATGTGCCTACAACTACAGGAACACAAATTTAGATTCACAGACAAAATATAATTGGGATAAGTGCAGTACCTCATTGTACTTGTTTAAGTATTTGGTAGTCATCTTGGGAAAGATATTGTGTAAATAATGTTAATGAACAAGTCATAGACTGTAAATAAAAAATTAATGAATTTTCATAGTGTTACATTTCATGGTAATTGAAAAGTGTTACTGACAAACAAAGTAATGAGCATGTAGTTCTCTAAAATTAAAATTTTTTAATTGTAAATTACTTTCATGTAGAAACGGAATAATTCATAAAAAAAATTCAATACTGTCTAATCATACCTATTGTTCAATCTGCATTCAAAAACTTACTTTTCTTACTTAATTTAGTCTTATTTTTAACTTGACCAAACCTGTTTAACCACCTGCCATCCAGTTTCGATGGCATATACAGAAAAAATAAAAGTAATAATAGTTCAGCCACACATGTCCACAAATAGGGAGATTTTTTAACCAAATTTTCCTAGTTCTGTAACTGGTTAAATTTTTTCTTCATTGCCTTAACCCCCAATCTGTTTATGTGATTGAATAATACTTTTTTTAACCACACACTACCCCATGCTGTCACCCTGCCATTGTAGTTCTCTAAATTTGTACTTCCAATCAAGAAATAATATTGATAGACCTCAACTCTTATCCCAAACCTAGAATGGACTCCACTTTGGAAGAAACTTTTTTTTAAATGTCTGCAGCATCTCCTACTCATCAGCGTAACTTAGGTGTCACCATTTCTGTGCTCTCAACTGAAAGAAGCCACCCTCTGCTGTGTACTCAATCACATGAGGTCTTCTGAGGCAGGAGAGGGGATAGAGAAGGGAGCAAGAATCACACACGCAAGTAGTGATGTAAGCTATTTCAAATCTTCATATATTTTATAACTTCTGTGAAAATTAGTAGATAATTGACTTCAAGATCTTTGCGGTACTTCTACAAGGAGGAGTGAGCATTATGTAGTTAGTTGGCATGTCTCAAGCAAAAGATGACTATTTGTTCTTAAATAAATTGAAAACATTTCATCTTTTCATTCAGATTTGGATTAAGTTTTCTTTTTTGTTTCTCAATTGAATCTTTTAATCGAAGAACAACTTTTCCAAATCAATCTCATATTTCCCTTTAACTGTTTGGATGAGATTAATATAATGTGTTCAGTGAAACTTAAGTTTTTTTTGAACCTTGGTATAAATTTAAGTAAGAACAAAGGTGTGGTACTGTCTTTCACTTTTCATTTTATTAAAAAGCATAATGAATCTTATGTTGATTGAGAGTTGGTGGTTAGTGCTTTCTCTTACGTGTATGTGAGTTAAAGGATGGTAGGGCTCTTGTTCTAAGGAATTAGTTGGTTAGGGTGAGTTATTTTTAATAAAAGATATAAAAATATGTATTAAATTCAATGGCTTTCAGGGCTCATAGTGACAATGTGATGATGGTGTCTCTGGTTTTCCTTAGTTTTGGCCATTTGAATTTTTCATTTCATGAGTTGGTGGGCATCCTCTGTTGAAACTCGCATGTCTGCGTTGAAAGCAATGATAAATAATAGCTTACTTTTGAAATTTCACTGTTATCATTGAGTTACAAATCAGTTATGTCTGTAGACCATAATACTCAGGTTATCATGGACCCATGGATTGACCCCAAATGGGGCTTTGAAGGGTTTTATGTGGGATTGCCAGCTGTAGTACACTAAAAATGATAATTGTTCTTAAGCAATTTGGATTTCAATCAGCATCATGGTTTGAATTTTATCATAATTTAAAATATTCCATAAAACCCACTAAGACAATCCAAATTGCAAATTTTCTGTCGCTTCTAAGAAGGAAAGAGTTCTTTACGACCCCCTACAAGACTTGCCTTGAATATATCCTCCAAAGGTGTTCTTAAATGGTTTAGCACTGAAGTGTTGTTTTATTTGAATAGCTTTGGGACCAAGGGTCATGATCCAAGTTATTTTGGTATAAGGCTGAATGGAGAAGGCAGAAGGGAAGGGGGAAGACTTGTCACGAGACTTTGGAGGGACCAAATGGGATACAGTTGGCAGGGCACCTTCTCTATCACTGGTTATTTTTCTCCATTCATTCCATTTCTCCCTTCTATTGCATTTCCTGTCTTCTCTAAGCCCTTCATCACCACAATTCATAGAGAGAACATTGGTGATAGTGGATTGGTGCTGTTTGGTGTCAAATCAATTGGATTACTGCAAGGAATGTAATCGTGATATATTTTCACGATGACTCTTAGAAAGAGAAAAGTTTGAATTTTAGATTTCTAATATCCATGTTGCTGTTCATGAAGATAATTTCTCTGGACAACCTTGTTTCCCTGAATACTTGAAAATTTCTACTAGGTAGGTTATTAATTGAAAATTTCAAAAACAAAATAAAGGGTTGACTGACATGTGCTAGAGGGTATTTTTTGTTATTAAAAAAATTATTTGCGATCAAAGTTAACTTCAACAAGGTCTGATTTTAAAATTCATTGCTGTTGTATTTTTGTAATATTGATGTCATGGTAATGACTTCTTGTACAGCTGCTTATGAATCCTAATTGCTGTGGTAAACAGTGGTAAAAGGAAGAAATGGCAGTGGTTGCATGGGGGCAGTATTCGTAACAATGTTGGTGATTTTTTTAAGGAGGTGGATCTCACTATTGATTAAATAAATCCAAATATATAATTGTTTATAACTTGACACTCCCTGTTGAAAGTGCTCACTTAAATGTCTTTTCATCCTTTTTGAGAATATGCATTTAATGAAAGTTCATAAGTTATAATTAGAATCACTTCACTGGAATGAACTCATACACATTATATAAATGCAAAACTCAACTTATACGAGAGTTATGTAAAAAGTGGACATTTTGAGTAAAAATTCAGGGTCTAACTAAAACATGAGATTAACCCAGATTCAGGTTTTGGTGAGACCCTCCCTATCATTCAGTGACAAGAGCTTCAGCCAAGGGATTATTATAAGGTAATCTATCGGTGAAGGTAGCTTTTTGGATGGACACAACTATCAAATGATTAACTTGAGACTCAAACGAAACTCAATCCAGCAACCTACTCCATCAGGTCCCTCTTCATCTCTGTGTACTTCCTTCATCCCTTCATTCCGTCCAACATCCCTATCCTTTTCCTGCCCTTACCTCTTTTACCCAACATTCTCCCCTCTATTACCTTGTTCAACATTCCACTACTTCTCAATACACTTTTCATCCATTTTTCCTGCCTCCATACGATTTCTCTCAACAAACCCCTCTCCTCACCCACCATCTCTAGTACTTCCTAATTTGTTTTCCTTTCGGTCTATTTGACCTTCTCCATTCTTCTTCACACCCACATTTCAAAAGCTTCCAATCTACGTCTAACCTCCTGCTTCAGTGACCATATTTCCATGCCATACATAGTATATCAAAGTTTTGAAAAGTCTTTTCTTAACCTCCCTACACAAAGTCCCCATCATCAGCTTCCTCCTCCTTGTGAAAGCCTCTTTGCCTAGTGCAATTCTTCTCCTTACATACCTACTACTTTGACCGTGTTGGTCCAAAACACTTCCGAAATACGTGAGTTGTTCTACTTGCTCTATTTTTTTCCCACCTATTTTAATATTTAGCTTAGCCTTTTTCTTTCTGGAAAATTGCATAACTTTTGTTTTATTAATATTGATTCTCATCCCATATCTATTTTAATGAATTTCCAATTCACTCAGCAATGCTTGCAACCCCGTGGCCAACTGACAAACCAAAGCCTGGTCATCAGCAAACCTAACTGCTTTTATGAACTCCCCTCCTACTTTCACTCCCACCTCCAGCTCTTACCAAGCCTCCTTAATCATTTCCTTGACAAATACATTTAACAGCACTGGTGATAAAGGGCAACCATACCTTACACCTCTTCCTAACACTGCCCATCCGGACTCTCCGTTCCCCACTCGCACCTGAGCAGTCTGACACATGTACTGGTTGTGGATTAGTCTCCTGTCCATCCAATCTATTCCTATTTTCTGCAATATACTCGTTAGTTTCCCCAATTCACTCATCACCATCATCTGCAGCTCTACAGATTGGTGTGGGCCTTGGCTTCCTCTATAATATGCCTCCATTCAGTTCTTGTTCTTGCTTTTTCCTTCCGTCTTGTAACTCCCATTGCCTTCAAGTCATCCTCCACATCCTGTAAGCATCTCTTCCTTGGTCTACCTCTTTTTCTGACTCCTTCCATCTTGCTATTAAGTATCAGTTAGGGCATTGTTTTTTTCCATCCTATCTACATGCCCCAACCATGCCAGCCGCAGTGACTTGAAAAATCTATGTCCTTCCCTTCTAGTAATTCATTTATCACCATGTTCATTCTAATTCTCCATCTCTCTCCATCTCTAATTGGGCCATAGATTCTCCTTAACATTTTTCTTTCGAATTTTCTAATTGTTCCTCATCCTGACTTGTTAAATGTCCATGTTTCAGCTCTAGGGGTCATCGGGACAAGCCCTTCCACCATGACAAGGTTGTAGTCCTTGGGAGGGAGCCAAGGGATATCACACGTTATTTCATGTTATTCTTTGGTTGCTTCCTGATGTGACACTATTTATATATGGATATAAAAGGTAATGAAATGGTGGATTTTTGCTACCTGATAAATGGCAAATATGGTAACTGTGGAAATGCGAAGTTTCATCTGTTAGTCTTAGTGCCATGTCCAACCCAATTGGTCCCAAGTGCAAACAAGGAGAGATTCTCAAATGTATATTCGAAATTAGATGTATGATATTATGATATTAGACAACAATGAATTAAAATGAAGTTGGGTGGGCCTGTAGGAGATTGAAAAATATTTCTTTCTTGTCACTCTATAACTTCTATTTTCTGTTTGAGAAACTGTCCCATTAGGCTGAAATAAAAACAATAAAATTTTACTTAAAGGCTGGTTTGATAAGAGGGATCTACATAAAGTAATAAATATTATTTGTGCCATGTGTGAAATTCACACAACAGGATAATAAGATAAGACTAGTTCCATTCCCTGAGCCAGCTCTGGTTCCCCAGGTAGATCTGGTTAACTGATATATCACATGTATCAATCAGTCCATTGCAGTCTATGAAGAATTTTAAATGAAATAGTATTTTAAAATATGCACATTTATGCTAAATTTAGTTTTTAGCCATCAAAAAATGTATTGTTTACAGAAGCTGAGTTAGTCTCACCTTATCACAAATTTTGGAAGCAATTAGTTCATAAGTGTCAAAAATTCACCCTGTTATGATGGTGAAGGAAGAAATCAAATGAGCATATCATTGGGAGACATGGTAGTCCAGGGACTGGAGGGCCCGGGTTCGATTTGAAGTCATGCCTCTAAGGGACCCTCAGCTCCACTCAAGCTGTTTTGTTTTGGGTATCAGATCTTCCTGGGAAACTATAACCGGCACAAGGAAAGGCACTGATCCCCCTACTCTGGTGTGTGAATTTAACACCCTATCGGGCTTAGTATTGAGTGAAATCGACCATCACCAACCAAGCAGACCCTGGGGTTGATTACTGTGATATTTTGTGGTTTATACCACAGTGGTTCCTAGCATCCATGTATTTAGTGGTTTTTCTTGATGTGGCTAGACTATTCTTTGGCTTTTATAATTAATTTATTTCTACTAGATGTAACCAATCTTTAACATGAAACATGTAAATAAAGACTTTTCCTATCTATTTGTGGAGTAATGCAATGTTTTCATTGCATTAAAAATTCCTTATGCTTGTGGAACTAAGCAAATTAATTTTCAATAGGTTTTTGATTGTAATCCCATTGCTAGGTAAACGTGAATAATTTAAGAATATGATGAACTAAGTGATGTATGGATAGTAGTAGGCAAAGTTAATTTTCTGGTACAATTGAAAGCTTACAAAAGTTTTTCCATGTCATGGTATAAGACAGTACGTTCAATTTTTCATGCAGAAAAAATATTCAGTGAACATTTTTAAATGTACTAAAATTGAATTGGGGTGAAAGCCGAAGCAACTTATTTGGAGATGTGGTAATATTATCCCTGAAATATCAGACACATGAGATTTTATCAAATCCAAGGAACAGATTTCTTTGCTGCACTGTTTAAGAAGAAATTAGACTTTCATAGTTGACACTTGTACACACTTGTTGTATTCTATAATTTTGAATTAATAAAAGTTTTGAATATATTCTTGCATTCTTGATTCTTATGTATCATTAAAATGTTTACTATGAATGCAGTAATAAAGACCCTGTGAAAGTGACAACCAGTGCAGTGGATGGAATTGCATAGACTGCACCATTAAAACCGTGCTGAGATGAAGTACTTGAGGATATTTTGGATAATGGTATTGACTAATATTTAAGTTTTTTGGATCAAACAAGTAATCTATAATTCACAACTGGCTGATTTTATTGAAATATAAAATTACATATTCCTGAATATGAAATAAGAGAGATGGTAACCAATTTCCATTGCCGGTCAATTTTTAATTTGAGAATTCTAATAATTGATAATCTCTTATTAATTATTAATTTATTAACCTTCGATAATAACTCGCTAATGCTTAAATATAAATTCGCAATATATTTAATTTTGTTTTAAAGTTCCGGCATTTGCTACAAGAATGTGCTGGAAGCAATCGGAAGAGTGCGTCATATTTTATATTAACCGTGCCCCAAGTTCTAACGAATCCATTGGCCAAATACGAATAACACAATGCATTTTGTATGGCCGAGTAAAAATTGAATTTCGAAAACACAGGTTTGTGTCTCTAGTGAGAAAAGGATGTATTATGATATGCTGATATTTGAGGAGGTTTCAACTAGTGAAGGCATGCGCCATCTGTTGATGAATCCTCAACCAATGGGTTAATTAATTTTTTGTTCGTTAATTTTCAGTAATTTTGTCACGAGAGATTTTGACAGCAGGTTCAGGATGCCGCGGGAGATCAGGAAAACAATTAAATATTGAATATTATTGTTAGGGGGGCTGCCATTTTTTCCGGCCGGGCGGCGGGGCGCCGGAAAAAATGGCAGCCCCCCTAACAATAATATTCAATATTTAATTGTTTTCCTGATCTCCCGCGGCATCCTGAACCTGCTGTCAAAATCTCTCGTGACAATTTTGTGCATATTAGCGAATCGAAAATATTTTGCAAAAAAAAAATTTCGGCCGCAAAAGCAAATCGATGTAACATACGCTATACCTAGTCTCGCCTCCGCAATCCTCCTCTTATCCCCCGGGCTACCGGGTTACTTGTGAAAATGAGGTTCAAAACTCTTATTTGTCCTGCAAAACTACGGACTTTGCCGATTTTTCTCAAAATCAACTCGATGGGCTCGGCAAAGGCTCTCACCTGACGAACCCAAGGCATCTGCCTGCCTCGAAGCTTCTCTCGCCTCGCCTGGCTCTGGACTTAGAATATTTTTCGCTGGGTGGACTCGGGACTTGAATACGCGTATATTTTCTCGGGTGGCTTGGCACCTCATCTTGGGCCTCACGCTACTCCGAGACGGCTCGTGAGCGGTTGGCCGTCAATGGAGTTACTCTTTTTTCAAGAGTGAGCCGGTTCTTCACATTCGACACCATGGTTTTTCGCATGTGATAGACCAATTAACTCTAATTACTGGACTTCGTTCAGTTCATTGCATGACGTAATTTTTGACCCGTTGCGAGCAAATGTAGCTATTTAATTATTAATTATTTGACATTTTAGGCTACCAGCTTACGGATTAAGGTATCTTTTTATTTTTACATATGCTACAATGCATATTTTTTACGGGTAGTAAAACTGCTAATTAACTATTGCATGCTGAATTAATTTAAATGACACCCCGTTCACGGTTTTTTTTGGCTTTTGAACAATCTAATTGATAATTTTTTTCGAATAGATATCTACAGGAAATACAGACATTCCATTCAAGTTTAACTATCTTCTTGTAATTCTTTTTTAATTCATAACGAATGCATAACCCGCATGCCGAATGTATGGCAGAGGGTGTAAATACATTCAGACTGCCATTATTTTTTGGGGATTATTAGAATATATATTTACAGTTATCTGTTCTTTAGGTTTCGATTTAATTCAACATCATAATGTTAACCTCAGAAAAAAAGATTTTCTAGATGAATTCCTGTGTCTCTTTTCAACTCTTGAACAGCATATTAAGCCAAAATTAGTCATTCAAGTTGTTACACAAAGGATTTAAAAAGTAGACAATATTCACTATTGTTTCTTTCATCTTTATTACACATTAATACATTTGTTGAGATAAATGTGTATTAGAAATTACATCAGTATTCAAAATATCCTTTTCAACCAAAACATTTTACTGAAATACACTCATAGCCAGTATCCACAAAGTTAGCATTGGAGGAGGGTCAGTCTGTTTAAGCCTGACACCCACATGTAGTGCACTTCTTTAGATGCTAACGGCACTTCAACTTTGCACCAGCAAGGAAATGTACACCGTTCCTTATTTCCTTCAGTGGGAAAGCTTGCTGATCAACCTTGATTCTCATGGCTGCTCCTCATCTCACCAAGCATAAGCATCCGATGGAAGACCTGAGGGAAAACAATTAAAATATGGTTATGAATTTCAAGTTAATGTGGTTTTTCTTTAAACTACTTTTAGGATGTTTTAAACAAAAATATAAATACTTGTGTTCAAAAGGGGTAAAGAAATATTTACTGTTTAAGATTGAAAGAATGTTTCCCCTTTAAAAGTTAAAAAAAATTGAAACTTTCACTTTAAATTGATATATATGTATAACCACACTGAAGTGTCAGATATATTAAGCTTTAATTAAAATGGAAATTAATTTCATACAATTGGTATTTTAGTGAAACAGTTGCAATTCATCCACAACAATATATTGAAAATTATTTGAGTAACCACTGCTGTACTTCACTGTATTTCAACATTTTATTCATTTGTTTGAAACTAATTGGTACAACATCTTCAAATGAATATATCTGTGATAAAAAATGGTAAAGAATGGCTTGATGAAATGAAATACTTCAGATCATTACTAATAAATACCATATAAGAAATTTGAATTTAAAATGTATTCATATGTTTGTGAATGTGAATCAAATGAATTTTTTAAAAGCATTCATATTTCAGAGATCTTAAAATATATTAAAATATTGTCATATGAATGTGAACTTATAAGAATAAGTTAAAATACAAGAGTCTTCTTTCCAGAAAAGGGAGATAAGATACGATGGAACTTGAAACATGGTATATTCTACTCCAAATATGTTTATTTAATAGATTCATAATTTTTTTCTAAAGGAGCTCCAACCACAGCTTAACCTCCCCTTCCACCCTCCTCACCTGCCCATGACAGCTATATATCAAAAAAGGTGTCCAAACCTTGACCATGATTCTGATCAGATCAGATTTAGACAAAAAATGAACCAAGGAATTTAGAAGATTGGGATGTGAGAATAAGGGCAGAATGAAAATGGAGGAGTGTTGTGCGTAAGGTGAGTCCAGGGTAGGAGAGGTGGGAAAACTGTGACCGCAATCAAGAAAATATGTTTTCTATTGTTTTAAGCTCAACTTTGTGGAAGTTCATGTTCAATATTTATTTTATTAAGAACACACTGGATACATCCACTGTTCTTTATTATCGTACAACTAGTTTCAACGCTTAGGCGTCATCATCAGGTACAAAAATAAAACCAGCTTCAGCTCGTTTATATAGCATTTATAAGGGAGAGGAGTGGGTGAGAGAAGGGGGGGGTAAAAAAAGAGGGGCAAAATCGGGTTGTGATTGGCGTTAATGTTAATGCTTAACACACCTATCCTTCCCATTTACGTGGATCACAACCAGATTTTACCCCTCTTTTTTACCCCCCCCCCCTTCTCTCACCCACTCCACTCTCCCTTATAAATGCTATATAAACGAGCTGAAGCTGGTTTTATTTTTGTACCCGATGATAACGCCTAAGCGTTGAAACTAGTTGTACGATAATAAAGAACAGTGGATGTATCCAGTGTGCTCTTAATAAAATAAATAAGGAAATATGTTGCCAATTATCAATTATAACATCTGCCTTGTTTGATATTGTTAAAAGAGGAAAGTAGCTCTTATTTAAACAAATTGTGCTGTTATATCATCACTTAAAACAGTTGCTAATTCCAGAGGATAAACATATTGGAAGCTTATGAAATGGTATGGAGATGGGAAAAAAATCAAATGGAAATAAAATTAAAACAAGCATGCATTTCAACATTGCAGCATGGTAGGGGTGGGGGGAGAAGTTTTTGGGAATAATTTGAAGAAAGTGGAAATTATTGCAGGGCATATTGACTGAAAATAAAAATTCAATGTGTGTGATAGGAGGGAGAATGTGAATGTGATGTAGAAGGAAGTTAGTTACGTATTTTAAGGGTGAAATGAAATCTGTTATTGAAATAGGAATATTATGTGGCATTCATACTTTGAGGGAAACTATATTATAAGACAGATATTATTTGAATGCTCCCATTCATTGGATTCTAGATTTTCACAGGAGAAATACCACTAGTAAACAAAATCAGAATGTCTCCATCACCAAAGAACATTATTCATAGGAGAAAATTTTAACCATCTGGTGAAATCGCAAATTACCTCAAAAACAGAAAAGAATGAAACAAAAATTGCATATACAGTAACTAAAGAAATGAGACCCCGAATAATGTATTTATTGTCCCCAGCCCAAACATATCATGCACGTATAGGAGTCTTCAATGTAAACAAAAAATATACCGGGATGGTAAATTACCACACACACACAGACACAAATCAAAACAAATAATAATAAATAAATAGAAAATAAAAGAACAAACTCACAACCACTTGATCACTAGGGTGTGTTATGAAATTACTTTCACTCTCGTGAATCAGATTCACACTCAGGGTTTGCAAGGATCCCTCCTATGTCAGTGACCCGTCAATCACACAAATAAATGAAAATTATAAAAGGATGTAAAGAAACAAAAACAGCTTACGTGAATACACAGTCACTCAATCACTCAGGTGTGCTCAAAAATAAGGACCTTTGTGATTCACAAATACTCACACATTCAGGGTTTACCAGGATTTCTCCTAGGCCAGGGACCCGCCAATTACACAGAAATAACTAACCAGAAAATAAGGGACTTCGGTAAAAATGCAATCACTCAGGTGTATCGGACCTTTGTGAAACGCACGCACTCACTCATTCAGGGTTTACAAAGATTCCTCCTATGGCAGGCACCCGTCAATCACACAAACAAAACTAAAGAACTAAAATTGTGGGTAGGTAAGTACCTAAGAAAACCTGATACCAGGTGTTTCACCTGCAAAGCAGGCCTCTTCAGAGAAGAATGAGAATTCTGTTGGGGAGGTTTGAAAGAATGGCTCATTGGGAGGGAGAGGGGGTGATGGGAAAACCTCATGCTTGAACAACAGAGAGGGGGAATAGATGGTCCAATGGGTATTGTGGGTTCAGTGGAGGTGGAGGAGGAAGAGTACAGCGAAGTATAACAGTGGCTAAGGAAGAGGGGAAGTTTTGGCGGTTGGTTTGTAATAGGAGGAGGGAAAAGGGGGATTTTTCAAAAAAGACAAAGAAACACTTAGTCATGCCGCACACCCCACCAAACTCTATCAAGGCATCAACCTACAAAGTCGTCATCAGGTGATGACAACCCTGCCAACCAAAACCCCAGCAGTGCCCAATACAATGTATATAGAACAACCAAGTATTTCTTTTCCGATATGAATCTCTTTCACCTAGTGATGCCTCAAAAACATTCTATTCATGGGGGTGGAAGAAGTTTGGAGGACATGGAGAAGGGGAAGAAAAAGTGAGTTAACTGCGTTAGCACAGAGAAAATAGGCAAGATGCAATGGGCCCTTGGTCGCTATTCATGGTGTCTATGCTGTTCTTTTTTATGTGGATGCATTCGTAATAGTCAGGCATGTAGTCTGGGGCATGTTTAAGTAGTTTTATGTCATCAATTGTGATGTTATATCTTTCAGAGAACATATGTTGGGCAACTGAGGATTTATGAAAGTTCCCTAGTCTGAAAAAAGCAGCATGCTCTTTGAAACAGATGATGAGGTTTCTTCTGGTCTGTCCTATGTATGAAGAATTACATTGGGGCAAACAAAGAAATTTACAAAATGCATTTCGGCACTATGAACATGCTTAAAAAAGAGTGCATATTAAAGTATGTAATAAAAACTATGCATAACCATTACTTTGTACAAAGGTTTCCACAGGGCTGAATTGCTTGTCTTTGCCTTTATGGGTTTTCCATCCATGTTGGCATAGTCCTTTTCCAGCATAGTCCTTTCCCACATACTGTTTAATGGATATCCATCATCCATTTTGATATTTCCTGGTCTTGGACAAGAAAGCTTTCAAAAATACCTCTGACCTGAAGATGCAGCCAGGATGGCCAGTGAAACTGTCATCACCAAAAGACAACCAATGTGAATGGAAAACCCAGAAATCCAGAGACAAGCATTACATTTATTTGCTTTTTAAAAATTTATTCAATGAAATATAACACCATTAGAAGGAATGTCTAGTGTTTCAATTTGAAACCACAATTCATTACTAATTTTCAATGAGTTTGGTATTGTGTTATAAATTATTACGCCCATTACCATTGGTGCTTTATATGAATTTACTGATTTATGATAAGTTATGTGAATGTTGTGATATCTAGTTGAATGTGAGTGAATATTACTATTTGCATGAAATGTATGGATATTTTTTATGATTAACAGAGACATGGCAAATATATACTACATAGAAGGAATGGTAATAAAATCTAAATTCTTTGAATAGGGTTTGGATATAACTTTGTATAACATGCATACAAATGATCCCCAGAACGCTATTCCATATGGTTCCTCTAGAGAAAAAAGTAGAATGATACACGAGTTTTAATACCTCTTGAGACTTATAGCAAGAACCAAATAGGGTACATCAAAGTGTGCAGTTAAGAATACAGATTATTAACAACAATATTCCATGCACCAGTTTATTAAACATGTACCTTGGTATTGGATGTATAAATAATTATTTCTTTTTGAGACTGAAATCAATATCCTCTTGCAATATTGCACATTTAAATGCAAGGACATGTGTCTTTTTGCAAAAGTAGTACATAAATATGCTCCAACTTTGATAGCTTCACCTAAAATGAAAGTGTTAACAATTTTCTTAGTTGACTAATGTTTAGTGATACTTTTCCATTGATATTTTGTCAAAATGCATTTTATAAGAAGAAACAAGGCAAAAGTTGACATATTAATAATTAATCCATCTCGCAAAAGGTGATTCTTATTGAAATAATTTTGCAATATGAAGAAAAGTAGAAAGAATGATAATAGTATCTTTAAAATGACAGTTTAACATAATTTAGAGTAATTTAAATTGTCATTAGCTTTCATAATGATTTATTTATCTGCTATAGAAATTTACAAGTTCTTAACATAACATTTCCTGTGGGTAAAAATGCTTCTGTTAATTTAAGGTGAGGAGTTAAGCCAATTCTGATTTTACTGAAATTATTTTAATGTAGTGTAATTTAAATCGTTTAAAACTCTAGTACACAAAAAACTAAGCAGGGGGTGTGGTTGTCCAATTGGTTGTGGGTTGGTTTACTGCCCTGAGGGCCTGGATTTGATTCAGAGTGATGCTTCTTGAGACTCTCACCCCTTCATCCATGCTGTGGGATCTTTCCGGTACCAGATCTTCCTGAGAAACCACAAAGTAGCACAAGAAAAGGAACTGGTCCCTCATTATTAATTACCCTGTTGATAAGCGAGTATCACAAAATTCTGCTTATTAATAGGGGAGGTATATGAAAGCCAACCTATGAGTTTATTAATGTTGCCGGATAACCTAAATGAAAATAAAAACAACCCAGTCAGCATAAGATTAGTATTTACTATGGTTTCACCCAAATTCATGATAATGAAAATAAAATTTAAAACAATTTGAAAATCAAACAAACCAAATGATTTAACAGGAGTAACCACAGTGATCAGCACAAAGATTTTTATGATAAACTTAAAGAGTGCAGGCTTGTCTCAGAAAGGCATGTGGGATTAAAATGTTTTAGAGAACACCTCACACTCGATTGCAAAGGTATTTGGCAAATTGGTTATCACACCAAAATTAAGGAATGGAGATGAGGCAGTTCATTTCCTTGGATTGCCTGTGGTTTCCATGTTGAGCACCCTAAAAAGTTAAGATTTACAGTGAAGCTGGGAATTTTCCAAAGTCACCAGGAATCAGGCATTGCCCTTAATTATGAAATTTAAATGACTTTCAATAAATAATAAGATCTCGACATTCCTGCATCATTGTGATGATCACAAATTGGACTTCTTTGGTAACTCTTTGGATGGTTTTTCCAAGATTTGATACTTTCATGATGGCATGGCTACTACACGCTTAAGAAAAGCTAATTTGAATCTGTAATTGCACCTTAGGTGTCATCAAACTGATAAATTTTCTAGTCGTATTATTACAAACAAATCTACATAAACTCACTTGATTTGGTAGATACTACATACTTCAGAAGTGGTATCTCCAAATCTTTTTCCACCACCAGAAATTGGTGCCACATTTTACAAGTCAGTCTTCATTGTGGAATGATTTGTTAATTAGGTAAAATATTTAATAATGAAAGGTAAAACATTTTAAACTAAAATTACTTAATAATAAAGCTAACTTTTAAAATATCAGTACATTGGGAAATAAAAAAATGAAGTTGGTATTGGACAGTCACAAATACAGCCACTTCACTCTTCAACCTTGCTAAAAAAGAATACCTGACACCATACATAACAATAAATCCCTCCATTCCCCATTCATTCTACCTTCCTTCATTCCACCAAACATCCCTAGTATATTCCTACTGTCACCTGTTTTGGCTAACGTTCTCCCCTTTATTACACTCAATATCAGGCTTGATTTTGTGGTAATTTATTTTTGAAAGAAAGGAGAATGCAATGTATTTCCCACAAAGCTTTTCATGACATAGATGCCATTCAACATTGGTGCGATACATGGCAATTGGAATTAAATTTTTAAAAATGCGTAGTGATACATTTTTGGGAAAAGAGTTTTTATATAGTTACAAAGTGAAACAAACCAAAATTGTGAGGGTAGATTCCTTTAAATACTTGGGTGTAACAATTACTCATGATCTGTCCTGGGGAAAACACATACGGGAAATATGCGGTCATGCTAATAAAAAATTGGGATTTGTGAAAAGAGTGCTAGGTAAATGCGACAAAAAGGTGAAAGAATGATGTTTCCTTACCTTGGTCAGGCCCCACCTCGAGTATGCTGCCAGTATATGGGATCCTCATAATATAAATTTGGTTTCGGAATTAGATCGAGTTCAGCGGAGGGGGGCTAGATTTGTCAAGCATTGTTATGACCAACTCAGCAGCGTATCCACTTTGCTAGACAATTTAGGATGGGATTCTCTTACACAGCGGTGTTTACAATATAGATTAAACTTATTAAAAACATTTAAACATGGGCCCTTTTCCGATGACATCAAGGATACAATACGAACCCCAACGTATTACGGTCGAAGGGATCACAAATATAAGACTAGAGAGATAGACTGCAAGACTGACAGGTTTAAAATGTCATTTTTTCCAAGAACGATAAGGGACCAGAATGCTTGAAGCCGAAATTCCCCAGGACTTAGTTCATTACAATAAGTATTAACATACAGGTTAGGGACTGCGCAAGGATATGCATACATATGTGTATGTGTGTATGTATGTGTATGTATGTATACATATGTGTATGTGTGTATGTATGTGTATGTATGTATGTGTGTATGTATGTATATGTATCATGGGATGAACACATATGCAATCTCCGTAGCAGGTTGAATTCCATTTGCTTTCTCATTAGAAGTATTAGGAAATCTGTAAGCCTTGATATCTTACTTACAATTTATTACGGTGAATTTTATTCTTTAATTATTTATAGTATTCTGTTCTGGGGTTCTTCCCCTCATTCTGATTCAATTTTTAAAGCTCAAAAATGTTTAATGCGATTAATATGCAATGCTCCCTACAATGCACCTTGTCTTTCCTTCTTTAAGAGGTTAAATATTCTGACTGTTCCATGTATTTACATTTATGTTCTAAGCATTTTTGCTAAAAGTAATATATCCAATTATATGACAAATGACAATGTTCATTGTCACCAAACCAGAGCCTGCAGAGATCTGCATCAAACTTATTGCAGGACTTTAAATACATCTCTGGGGTCTAAATCAATGGGCCTTCTTGTACTAAACAGGCTCCCTCACGATTTTAAGTACGTAAAGGATCCTGTCCTGTTCAAAAAGAAATTAATAACATTTTTAAGGAAAGAACAGTTTTACTCTGTAATGGAATTTATGGAGAAAAAATAACCATATTGAATTTGGAATATATTACATGCACTTTTTGGTTAACACTATTGTATCATGCTTCTCTGAATTTTATCATTGTCTAACATCTATATGAATATGACGTGTCCTATGCACTTAACTGGTGTATCTATTACACTGTGTCAGTGTCTTCTGGGCAAATAAAGATTTATTTTATTTTTATTTTATGTATGTACGTATGTATGTATATGTATAGAAATGCATAAATGTATATTTTTTATATAAAAATATATGTATGTTTCTGTATATTTTTTTCTTACAGGTTCCCCCCACCTTTCCTCACCTTAATAATATGAAAATAATTTTTACATAGTAATTAAAGGATGGTGGAATGGTACAAACCATAGTGCAAGCCATCACTCTACATACCTACGGGCTGACAGTTCTAGTGAAAAAGAAGCTGCACAGATAGGCACACAGGATGTGATACATCTCAGGCCTGATAGAGATACCCAAAATACCTGAAATATTTCATTTTAAGACTCCTTGACCATTTGACGAAAAGCAAACTTAAGGATCAGAGAGTAGGTTCATCTTCATGGCCAATATTGGAGAAAGAAGTTCATGAATATTCTCATTTGTGCTTCAATAAATACCCTAGGATATCATTCTGGGAATGGGGTGGGAAGAGGATGCCATTGCCAGCCTTAGCCTACTGTAAGGGAAAGACACCAAGGGGTCACACAATTTAATGCTCCTTTTGATAGATGGACTACTCCATTATAACATATGGCACCAAAGTAAGGATCAGGATATCTTAGAAGAGTGATGCCACCACTGTTTCGAATCCAGGTCTTTAACATGGGAAGCCAATACACTAGCTGCCCCACCAGCCTAATCACCTTCGATGAAGTCATGTTATTTGGCTAATAATTAAGAATTCAAAAATATTCTACAAATTTTGATATTATGTAATGATTGTTATAGGTTACAAATTTTTTACCAGGTCATAATTACATGACATTAGGTTTTAATGATATATATATAACTCAACTATGAGTAATTATCTTCACTTAGAATGAATTTTAACTTAAGTACATGAAAAGAGAGAAGAATGAGCAACTTATTTGCCTGCATCTTCCCTTGCCAGTTAACTGCTCAAAACATTTGATGTATATATTTACATTATTTTTCTAACTGAATGATGTGACATAGTAGTCTAAAAAAAAACAAATTTTACATACAGGTTCCCAGAATAAATCTGGGTCATATTTGGAGATATAAGAAATTAAAATAGGAATATTATATGGCATTCATAAATTGAGGAAAACAATATTATAGAACAGATGATTTGAATG
This sequence comes from Hetaerina titia, assembly GCA_037158775.1. Lineage (NCBI taxonomy): Eukaryota > Metazoa > Arthropoda > Insecta > Odonata > Calopterygidae > Hetaerina > Hetaerina titia. Next base: position 66,581,693 of record CM073771.1, read on the forward strand.
TTTACATACACTGGATTCTAGAGTTTCATGCAGGCTAAGAGAGGACATCGTGAACTGTACAATCAAAGTAATCTTTCAAAAAATCCTTTTAATTCATTTACTAAAATAAGTCGACGGCAAGAGTTGGTGAAACTTATTCAAACTCACCTGGAATATGCGGAAGACCATCCAGTAATTCCATTGGCCCACTGCAGTGACTCAATCTCCCTTCACTCCAACATTCACTCCTCGTCCTTCCTCCAAAGGCACGAACAATGCTTCCAGAGAGCCCCACTCGAGGGAAGGTAGGCTGCCAGGAGGAGAAGAAAGCAATTTAGCGATGAAGTTTCCATATAAAGATGCCTGGTAAATACATTCCAGTTATTCGCAAACCCGACGCTATATTTGAGCGCCCAGCCTCTGTGTTTGGATGGAGAGCGCGATACCAATCAGGGTGCCACTGTCGCATATGAAGGAATGAACTACGACATTCAGAGTTAATTTTTATCCACTTAACATAAGATGCAATCTGCAGTCCCTCCCCATTTCGATTCACATGCCAAGCAAGGTGTTGATCAGAAGATAATCAGATTATAAATTGTGGAGCGTCTACAATGACGAGGAATTGGACTTTGCAAATCGAGATTTCAATGTGTGCACACACAAGAATTGGAAGCCACCGCGGCCCTGATTGCAACCTCTATTGCCGAGGATTGAAGTGCTCTCCACAAAGCACCTACGTCGTAGGGATCGAAACACCACTGAAAATGGCCAGCCGCCTCTAGGATTCAAACTAGGACCCTGTGTGAGGGAAGCCAGTACGTCACCCACCGCACCATCGCGATCCCCAGGGATGACAATTACTGGACCATTATTCATGCATCCCCAGGACAATAACCAACGACAATTGATCCAAATTGAAAATTGAACTAACCGCGTACTTCCACCCTTAGCGCACTATATGTACTATATGTACATATGCAAGCAAAGAAATAACATTTCAAAATAATTTTTGTAGGCAGACTAGATACGTACCAATATCCAACCGCCAATTTTGGAAAGTGCCTATAAGATCTAGATAACCGAAACCTGACAATTAGAAACTTGGTACACTTCATACGTTTAGGAAAAAGCCTAACCTACAACTGTATGTTTGCACGAAGGCTTGTATAAAATCGCCACTCACCAATGATATAGAGCTGCCCGTGATTTCGAACGCTTGGTCTTCTCCCGAGTAGCTCGACGACATGCCCTCGCGGCTTCCACGGACTCCAGGATAGCGATCAGTCCATCCGCTTCGATCGACTGGCTCATCCCGGCTCTCTAAGCGAAATGCCCGTCAGCGCGTAAGGAGGGGACTTCGGGGAGAAGGCGGGGGAAGCTAGGGGGGTTTAATGAGAGGGTGACTTCGCACAAGAGAGAGTGAAATCAAATTGGGATGATAGAAAAGGAGGCGGAGGGGTTGTTGGCCCATTTCAATTCCGAAAGTGCGCATTTCGCGAATATTCTCTGGGCTTTTCACTGGAGCTAACTGGAACCGCTACCTTCACCGCCGAAAGCTTGAGTGCCAAGTGTACCTACAGCTGCCTCCAAGACCACAAGCGAACAATGCAATGCGTCCCTCTTCAGAAATGCGCATCCAGACTTGAGTCTCATCGTAAGTCCATGACTATACAAATACATGCCATAACACACATGTCAGTAAATGAACCCAATGATGATGCTAATGCCTTGCGACCCGGAAAATAATTTGCAAGTTCCAATAAAATTGGCGTTAAATTGCTGTAAGGATAATTTCATCAGGAACTCGGTAAAATAAATGTGTTGGCATATTCTATCCCTCAGTGGGTCTTATGAACCTGACTATTTCCTTAGTTTTTTTGAGCATATTACATAAGGGTATTGCACCTTGTGCATAACGGGGAGGGTGGGATGGATGGAAGGTCAGAGGAGAGGGGGAGGGAGGGTTGAGGGAAAGTTGAAGCTGCATTGCCAATCCCGCCTCGGAAGTACGATGAGTCAACTCCGTCCCATCCGACGGGTTGTGCAGTGCACTGTGATATCCTTGGTTAGCATGGAATTCCTCTTTCGTGGCGACTCAATCATCGCTTTGGTTGGTCTCAATCCCCCTACCCGCATGAGGGTAGGGGGATTGAGAATTCTCCCGCAGTATCCCTGCCTATCATAAGAGGTTTCTAAAAAGCGGGTTGACATACCGCAAAACTAACCCCCAGTAAGAAAGGGATACTTCTAAACAGTCTAATGGATGTAATGTCTGCGTACGGCCATACCATCCTGCTAGCGATCCACATGGGTGTTTGCCGTGCCCGGAGACCCGCAAGTGAGAGAAGGGGATCCCGGAGGATGTGCTCTTTGGTTCCCAACCCTGTTTTGGAAATCCGGTATAGATCAGCGATAATATTTCTCTTCGGCCCTGGATTTCGTGAAAATGCGTATACGGGGCCTATCCACCCCCAGTGAATTGGCATTCGTCACGATAATATATTTCGAAAGAAGATTTGAAGTGGGACCTCTTTTTTTCCCAAATTCTTACATTGGTCCTCCAAAGTCATCGCCTCATAAACCGACCATAACGTCAGCACATTCCAACGCATGATACGAAGTACGGAATTAAAAAAAACGTGCTCTACCCATTACAATGCAATCAAAATCAGAAATCACAGTGTATTATACGAGCTCAAGTGGGAGCATACTGGTCTTAATGTGAGAGCATAGAGACCATTATGTTCTCACATGCCCTTTGTCCACCTACTAGAATATATAGAAACAATACACTTCATTATGACTTGTGGGTGGGAGCGTGACTCTTCTTGTCGTATCAAAAGCAGGAGAGTTGAGGTCGGAATATTGCTAGGAATTTTCGGTGAAACTTTGTGCCTTAAACTAGGCGTGGAGTATGTCTTGTCACCATAACACAGTGCATCTTTGATCAATATTTAAGGTGTCCCGAAGGACTTTGAGAGAACAGCAAATTTATGGTTGCTATTTGCATCGGTATTCTCCAGGAATTTTTCTAAATCTTTTCAGCCTGGGAGCAAGAATTACTCCTACGTAAACTTGAATGCTAGTAATGACGAAGAAATGGCACTGCGGTCGGATATTATTATTATGATCCGTTATCGTTCGTGGAAAAAATGATATCTTAAATCCATCTAGTCTACACTCGATATCTCTAATTTTATTGGCATGATCTATCCTACCGTTGTTCGATGGGGGTAATAATTCATTTCCACATCACTACTAAAAAGACGTCCTTCGAATTAATGCAAGAAATTTAATTTGTAACTTAACCTTCGCTCCGCGAGTGATTTCCAGCCTAGCTGGTCTAATATTCTGGATACGATACTAAGTTTATCATAAAACGTTTCACATACTAGCTCATCTACGCTGCAGGCGAACCAATTCGGCAATTTAACCAACTTCGTGAGGATGCCATATACTTGCATCATATTCTAAATGAGGCGGAACCAGCAAAAGATAACGTTTCTCTCTGACCTTTTCATCACATTTACCAAGTAATCTTCTATTAGATCCTAATTTTTTGTTTGTTTGTCCATGTATTCCCCGATGTGTTTTACCCGGAAAAGATCGCGAGTGACGGTAACGCCTAGGTATTTGATCGAGTCTACGCATTCCATTTTTGTGACTTATGTCTACGAACTAGCGAGGTGAGGTGGAAGGATTACTGGAGTGATAGTTATAGAGTAATTTACAGCGTAAGGGACGAGAGCCGACGAGGGGTGGCCATGATAGCATGTGTGTGAAAGGTATGGGGCGAACGGTTTTTGCATGAATATTTACCATATTTGGTTTGTGGGCTATAAATTTGTGGCTTCTGCATGCGGTTTTCTTTCTTAATTTATGGGTGGTGCCCTAACACCCCCCGCCACACGTCCTAGCGGCGGCTTGCGGGGTATTGAGTAGATGTAATAATGAATAAAAGTTAGAAGGACGAACTCGGTCATTATTCAGGCATTCATGTCACCAAGCCATCATAAGGTGGAAGAAGTCGATAGGGTATACGATCAGTTAGAGGATATAATGGCGAATGTCCCTGGAGGGAAGCATTTTATTGTGATGAGGGATTAGGATGCAATAGTAGGCGAAGGAAAAGATGGTTATGAGGTTGGCTATTACGGTTTAGGTAGTCGGAATGACCGCGGGGAGAAAGCAATTGAATTCTGCATGACACAAAGGTTTATCACCAACACTTAGTTTAGACACCCCAAAAGACGTAATTATTCATGCAAAATCCTGGGTTACTCTAAAAGGTATCATTTAGATTATATTGTGGCGAGAAAATGAGTTAGGAACAGCGTGATCAATTTGCCCAGGCTCCCGAGAGCGGATGCGGGTTCATCACAATTTAGTTGTAATGAAGTGCAGCGACTGATTCAAAGAGAAAAGGTAAGGTGGGCGGGTTAGGAAATGAAATGGAGATTCATTAGAGGGTTGACAAGAAAAAATATAAGTGAGCTGGATTTAAGAATTTTATGGCGAAAATTATATCTAATCTCACGACCCATTGAAGCTAATACTCGAAAAGGAAGAATAGTGGGAGAAAAGAGAAATAAAACCCTTTGAAATAACTGCAATATTACTTAATTTAAACCGCTACCCTACTCACTTGTTTGACTCATTATGACAGAAGCTGAACCTAAAAAGAGAACGATTGAAGGTTCGGGTTACTGTTGATGGGAAATAAAATCTTAGAGCAGCATATTAATATTTTCAAAACTTTGGAGATTTTATCATTATCAATGTAGAAGAGTCTTTAATTCAAGAGGCAATCCATCAACAATCACCTGTCATGGGAAAACGGTGGAGAGGCTTAAATTTGCACGATAAAGTAGCCTTTGTAGAGGCCAAAAAATATTTATTTATTTAATTTATAACTTTCATTGTTTTCAAATATTGGTTCTCTAAAGTCTTCTTTGCCAGATTATGCAGCTTTAAATGAAGTGAGGTTCAGTGCTAGCAAGAGTTTATTTAACACGAACCAAATAGCATCGGACGGAATATTTTGCAAGGGATCCAATATTAATAAGAAGACAATCCTCGTTAAAAATTAAAAAAATCGTAATGACGAGAAGACATGATCTGTACTGGTAGTTAGTTGCCGAAGTTTAAAAAACAAAGTCAGAATATCATCACGTGGGAGGTGGTTCATAGTATTGCCTAAAAAAATACTCAACATTATGCTACCATACGTCGCAAGTAAGCGATATTGTAGTCCTTCCCTTGCTCTCCCGAATCTCTTAAGTGCCCAATGGCACAATGCTGCAAGTATGCAACATACTATTCCTTATAAACAAAAAATGTCAAGTTTACGGTCTCGGCATTTTTTGTTTACATTGATTCACGGCCGTAGCTACGTTCCTCGTGTATTTAAATAGTATTCCTTCCTTGGCTCCTAAAGTTGGGCATAAAAGTCCTTGTCGCGGGGCGAATAGCAGAGATGCTGGGTAGCCGAAAAGCGGTGGACCACGAAGGAAAGGGTTCAGTTTGTTATACGGCGGTGACCGGTAGACCGCGAGGCTTCGGCTGTGTTGCCCTTGTCGCAACAGCAAGTCCTATTGCTGACTTCCAAACGAACGAGGGCCTTTCCCGTGTTACATTGTCTGTGACAGCGTTCGCTGCTCCCGCACTCCTCATCAGACCTTAACTTCGGACGGGGGCTCTGCCTGGGTTACCAGTTTCGTGACCGCGTCTATCCTGCCTTTACCATGTCTCAGGTAATTTCCCCCCATATTATTGTTGTCTGTTCTCGCGTTAGGTAAACAAGGGTCTAGCTATCCATAATACTCAATTGCTGACATTTATATCAATGTTGTAATGTGCCTGATGTTCTATAATACACGATGTTTTTCGTAAGACCCGGCGTATATCATGTGGCCTGCCCCAATACCCCCTGTGTCGCACACGAAACACCCCTTGCGAGGAACATTTAATTATGACGAATAATAAATCCAAAGAACTGAGAACGGTTATTGATGATCGGTATCAAACAGCATTAGGGAATAATATTACTTGGATATGCAGCCATGATCTCTCGTTTTGAGTAGTTTTATGGCGACACTAGGCTTCTTAGCACATTAGTCTAGTGACGCCAATGACCTTAGGGTCGCTTTCCCTAGTAATTGATACTAAAATGGTAAATATATTCATTAAAAAAAGGGAACTTTGATGAGCTTCGGTGTAAGAGATGGAGACACCGTCCATGGAATATCCAAGTATTCCTTCTTCCCCCGCACGATACGCATTCATCTCAAGTTCGAACCCAAGCATTCGAAGATGTTTACTTAAAGATAAATAGCTAATGATTTAGCCAATTATTGAATAATGCCTATAGGAATGTACGTGGCAGGAGAGGTGTTAGGCACCAGTAATGAATGCATAACTCTTAGTAAATATATGAATTTCACTATAAATTAGCTCATACTCACACTCACTTGCACTCTGCTTGCAGGGTAATGTGTAGACGTAGATGAATATTTTGAAAGTTGATATTATCTACTTCATTTACCAAATTGATTTCCAGCGCGATTTGCCTAATATAAATGCGCTATTTAAAAGGTTTTTATTTTAGAAGTGTACTAGTAGTGAACAATATTTTATCTTGAATCCAAAATTTGACCTGGGTATCTGAGATTTGTTTGGGGGGGCAATTTGTTAGTTCATGATTTGAGCTCGATGGACCGTATCAAAATCCTCCAGTCGAAGGAGCCTTCAAATGGATTCTTCGAGTGTGTCTAGCAGAAGGTGACCATCGACCATTTTATTTCGTTTATTAGATAGGCTAATCGGTTCCCCTCGCCCCTAGGGAGTCCTGAGATACGTTCATGGGAATGGTTGCGAGTCCACCCTCGAATAGGGATGACTCAGAGAGAAGGGGAAAGGACGAGCACCTCGCCCACCCCCCTCTGACGCCAAATGGCTATAACAACTCGATGGTGTTGATCCTGCTTGCCGAGGACTCCTTCCCTCCTGACTCATCTTTACCCTCAAATACCAGTGCGTGATGATACTGGTAATTTCTCCGTATTCCCTTGGTGTGATTTCGTAATGCTGGTATCCTCATTAGGCCACAACTGTCTAACTCGGGGTTCACCAAGCCTAAAGATTCAAAGCCGGTGGGTTTAACTATTTTATTTTCTGGATCAAAATTAAACCGATGAAAAAAATCGCTTGCTTACTACGAAATCACAAGCTTAAGCGGTGACTCCTAATATGAGAGCTAGCACCCACGTTTGTGGGATTTTCAGAGCCGAAAACGGACACTTTCATGAAAAAAATCCAATAAAATGTCATCTACATGGTAAACTGCAATCACCGCGTGGGTGTACGGTAACCCTCCCTAAATCACCCCCGATTTAACATGCAATCTTGCAATATTAAAAAAGAAGTTTTGATAAATTATTACCTACCAATAAATATGTAAGATATTTCAAATAATGGAATACATCATGACTACAGGCACACGCACAAAGATATCTAAGTGAGAACTACTTTCTCACAAATACGAAACAAGCGTTTAGAAGAAGAAGCATAGTAATAGAAAGAGTCAAATTTAAAAAGGCACACAGACCGATTTTCAATGTATTGGCATCATGCTGATACATTCAAAATTTGTTTGGACTATGAGGCAGGGTTGGGGGGGATGGAAGGGGAAGAGGGGGCGCGCGGACTTTGGACTAAAGACCTCTTCCCTCCGTCCCTGTAGTGTTTGCCGCATCGGCGGCGAAAGGGAGGGGAGAGAGGTGACTCATCGTTTAGAGATTCCAGAAGGGGTGAGTGTTCACGCGGACAATCTTCAACGAATAGGAGTGAGATATCGCGTATTATTTCCAATCATGACGCGAGCAAGACAGTACGTTACCTTCACTCCTGCCCTCTTTGACCCTCCACGTAAAAATGTACGGACTTTAATCGGTGGGGGTAGGAAACACGCACTTACATAAGAGGCAGACCTATCTAAGGGAGTGCCACAGGGGAGCGGTATAGGGCCCCCATTTTCCTTAATATACATTTTCGATCTAAGTTCCCACGTAAGGTCTATCGTACGCACAAGTGATTGATATTCATTGTTATTCCCGCCCATTTTATATTCCTTCGAACTTGCGCAGAAGGTAAAATTAACACTGTTTATTTATTACTGTATTTAAAATATAGTTTTCCGAGAACATGTAAATTATGGGTGCCCACCAACATGCACATCTTTAAGGGGATGCTTTTTTCACTTTTTCTTCGACCATTAAACACACGTTTAGCTACATCTACACAATTCCCCGCAAGCCGTCGCAAGGGCGTGTGTCGCGGGGTGCTAGGTTACCACAAGTACACTGGAATAAAACCACATGCAAAACCAAATCATGGACCCTCTACACAAATATTAATTTGTACATGTTCATTCGTTGCACCTGGTGCTTACACCTCATGCCACACACATTTTTGGTGGATCGTAGATTACTTATGTAGATGTAGTAGAACCCACCACTAAGGTGTGTGGTGGGAGGTGTTTAGGTACAAGCCATTTATTCATGAACTTGATTATCAAGAAGGATATACAAGTATGACTACATTTGTAATTTGCTCAAATATAGAAAAACGTACCCATTAATGCTTATGAACAAGTTGAGAATTAGACCCTCATAAGCTAACTGGCCACTTTTTTATTTTTATAGACATGATAATGTTCCTGTGAAGGTTTTTACATAATAAAAGAGCGTGATGGGTATATTGGAGGAATGAGGGAGACTTGATCCACGAAGAGAGCAAGAAGGACTATTGGACTTTTAGGAAGTTACGGGACGCATGAGGTTTATTAGAACATCGAGGGAATTATTATGGCAACAAATTATATTAGTAAATTCGTCTACCATGATACTACGTAAATGTATGCATTTATGTGCACAAAAGTTTTTGGGTGTGAGTTAATAGATGCTTATTCAAATGTCAAATGAACCAATATTTAAAAATATTCCCTGCAAGCAACCCCCAGGTTGTGTGGCATGGGGTGAAAACACACCAGAATAATTTTACCCGAACATGACCCTACCACGGTCAAACAATGTTATTATTATTCTCTAGCATTCGTGGAAACAATGACATCTTAAATCCATATGTTCTACACTTAATCTCTCTAATTTTATTAACATGATTCCTCCTACCGTAGTACAATGCGAGTTTTATCAAAGTAGTGTATTAGTTTTCCTCTTGTGGGTTCCAACTATCTGGGGCAATGACTACATAATATACTCAAAGAGCAGAGACTCTCAAAGTACAAAAATGACTCATTACAAAAAGCTTTGTTCAGTAAAATCTGAATTTTGCAGAATTAAGTACACAAGTGTAAATTTATTCTTCCAGGCCTAAATTTTGCTCACAAGGAGTTTCAAGATAGGGGTAGCAAGTCTTCAAAATTTCTCTATATATTGACAGCAGCAACATCCTAACTTCCAGCAAAACAATCAAATCATTATGGCCATTGATTTCACCTTAGATAGTCATCTTGAAATATGCACTCAAAACAACATCGTACGCTTGAAATAACAGACACTAACAATTCATTTGGTTTATTGATGCAAATTTTAACAACATTTACAGTGCAACCTTTATATCATGTCTGAGGAAAAACTTTTGTTTTCACATACACATTTTCCACCAGTTGAAGACAAATATTAGTAAATACCACAAGGAAAAAAATACATCAACAAAACCTATCTCACAAAAGATGTTCAAAACAAATTAAATATGTTCAGAAACTATGCAAAGTAGGGAGGCATTAAGTTGGAAGAAGGAATTTATTTTGCCAGGAGCTTAAGAAATGAAACATCCATGACTTTATTTTCCTCAGGACTTGAAGGTCATTTCCCGTGAAATATTATAAAAGTAACTTTAATTGGGACATTTGCAAAGACACCCAGAACACTTATGTTGTTGATACAATGTCACAATCAATCCTTGCAGATAAAAGTGAAGCACAATGGTCACTAAGTGATGTGAAAACTCCAAATTTTGTGGTATTGAGGACTACATATTCCTGTGATTCCTTAAAAAAAATTGTAAAACGTATTGGGGTAGACGCTTCAGCAGACTGTACATGGACACCTAAATTCACTCATGTTTGCTGGTACAAGGCTATCTTCCACATTTAAGAGCCACCAAGAAATTTTTCCTAAGGGATGTAATATGAACAGTTTGTCCATTGGTCTACAACCTCGTGCTTCCTTGAATATAATGCTTAGAGGTTATATAAGAATAAACCAAATGACAATATATATATATTTGTATAAAGTACTGTGAAATCAGAGCTTACAGAGCTGCTGTAACTTTAAAAGAAGATTCATCCCCTGAAAATTTATGCATATCAGTTGAAACTTATTACTACAGCATATAATTCTTAATATATAAATATCATACATTAAATGGAAACAAGTAGATGTCCTTGCATAAATACCTTGCTCCAAATGCCACTAATTTCTACACAGTTAAACTAGGTGTTTTCTTGATATCCTTAGGCAGCAAATGAAACAGGTTGGGATTATATAATTTGCAGCAAGTGGCAGGCAATTAGTAGTCGTCAGGCATGAAGGAATAAAATTTATGATCAACAAGAGTATATCCAACTCCATGGAAAAAGAATGTTGAATTTCAATCACCACAGCAAGCAGCATCAAAACACCTCGTTGCTTGTGGACTTGCCAAAACATAATTTAAAAAATTTTGATGGGTTTTTGGAGTAAAATCAACTAGAAAATTTCAATACAGTAACTTTAAAAAAGTAACAAATGAGAGAAAAACAAACATCATTCGCGTTGATAAGAATGCCCATTAAGAGAAATCCTATCGTATTCTTGTCAAGATGAAGAATAGATTTGACTGATCGTGACGAAGCATTGCTTAGGGTTATGCATTTTAAAAAGGTATTCTTTCAGAAAGGATAAAAATCCACTCTTATGGAGTGGGAATGCTTAGTATCTAGTCAATAAGAAATATTCAAAATGCTCTTTTAATAAATTAATACAAGCTGAATGCACCCTTCCCTCCAAAACAAAGAGATTGAGGAATGCAGCTCTAACCATGCTTAAGATATGGTAATGCATTGTATGTATAACAATTTATCCTAGCCTGAAAATTGTAGAAAGACCAAATTGGGACAAAAGTCAAAATTTATTAAGCTCTACACCAAGTTTTGCTCATGTTTTATACACTAATCTCACCACTGCCCTCTTTAAGCAGGCACAGAATTTACACGGTCAAGCTTTTCACAAGTATTACAGCCTTAACTGCCTTCTTGTAACCATCCAAGAAAATTATACAGAAGCTAGTCCAAGCAGAATTTAGAATGAAACCACTTTCTTGAAATTTTCCTGGGCAAGGTATTATATGCAAATTTTCCCATTGAAATCATCATGTATGTGAGATCCATCTTAGAAGTGGGTTAACAAGGATCATGAATGTAGTTACATAGTTCAAAGATACGTCCATAATAGCCAGCTTTTTATGCATGCATGAAGGTACAGACATTAGCCTGTTACCATAGCCAAAGCAAGCTCATTGTCAGCAGTAAGATAGAAATTTGTAACATCATCTTCCCTTCTTGTGTTGGCATGAACTACCCACCTATGACAGCTACAATTCCTAGGATAATGACAAGACCTCTATGATGAATTTCATAAAGTAATTTACTATCAAAATTTAAACCTTACCAGTGGCTGGAAGTTGACGATCCTTGTTTAAAGTTGGTAACACAATAATTATTTGTTAAAATCTGCTTGCATAGTTTATACTATGCAAGTATTACATCCTTATGTACTGATATATTTTGAAGACTGAGGTTTCTCTGAATAGATATATGGCAAAATACTACCCCACCTTCACTCCGTTGTCCATAACACAAAATTGAAATTAGAAATTCACTAAACATATTTATTTAATGTTTCTCTTACAGTCCATAGCAATGCAATAACATGACATAAACATCCGTGTCTTCTGCATGCAGAATCTCAACCATGTCAGTCACTGATGCTAAGTGAATTACTTTATTGACTGTGGTAAACCAAAAGGAGCGAGTAACTGTGCAACAGCAGCTATTTTGTGTTATTACACTCAAAATTCTCCTTGCTCTCATAGAGTTTTTAATTAAGTTCAAACTGAAATATCCAATTTTTAAAAAAAGTTTAATGGGGAAGTAAAAACTAAATGTAAAAAAATAATATAAAAAAGGGTAAGGATTCAAAGAATGAATTATTTCACTGGGAAGTCATTTAATTGAAGTAAGAAAGGTTAGCGGAAGATCAAGGATTTCAGTCGGTCTTTGCGCACCTACAGTCAAGTTTTAAATGCCAAAATCTGCAGTAAATACTACGAAAATTGCATAAAATAGATTAAGTTTTCAAGGATGAAATTACATCAGGAAGCTGTTAAAAGCCACTTATCAGAATGAATATATGGGGTTTAACACCAAATGATGATTACTGATTTTTAGATTATGTCAATTAATACAATTTACAATAAATTAGTCAATTACGTAGTCAATAAGTATTATAAAATAAATTTATCCATAAGCATTAAGTTCAAACATCAAAGAAAATTCCTTATGTATATCACTAAAAGATATTTTAATCAATTTGGTAAAGGTTTACTTCAACTACGAAAATAAATGGATTATAAAATAATTTTAACGTTTAAAACATTAAGAATAGCTATAGAGAAAACACAAAAGTCAAAGCCTATTTATTGAACATTATATACTGGATCGGTATTTTGGTTCCTGTAATACGGAAGACAGAAGTTCCTGAATGGGTTTCCAGCACAAAAAGAGAATTCTACATCTCTTTCAGAATGTCTTTTTAGAGAGAAATGAATTTTTAGGCAACATTGGGTGATAATGCTGCTTGTTAACAAGGCTAGAGTTAACTGTCTAAGCCATGTTTCTAACTTACAGTGCAACACGAATATCAGCATTTTAGATAATGTGCCTTGGTTACAAGAAAATTTTTCATTTAAACAATTTTATTTGCTGCAGATTAATATTTTTTTGCCACCGAGTTTGTTAATAAAAAGAGTAGGGGTGTGGGTGAGAGAGACATTATTAAGAAAATATCACCTCTTGTTATGCATTACCAAGGATGCATCTTCATGTAATGTTTTCCCTAATCCTGAGATGACTTTAGTGTGAAGTACAGAATGCAATTTCTACAATTGATTCTCATCACTCTCCCACATCCTTTTTAGGAAAAAACCACCATCATACACAGCAATAGACATAAATCTAACATTTGGACTTACGTAGCACTTCGTCAAAACTGCTAATATTCATCTCGAAAATAAAACTGTTAGATTTCTCACTGCTTGCATGGAACTGACCATGGTTTTGACATAGCAAGTTTTAACCATATTCAACTCATCTAGTACATGTTATGCAAACACTAATTTTCGGTGATTTTCATTTTACATGGTAAACGTTGGTATTGATTTCAAACAAAAATGGAACCTTAGAAATTTTTTTAAAAGTCTCAAATGATAAAAGCATCAACCAAACCATTAGCTTTTATAACTGAGGGTAGACCTTCGGATGAACTAAGCCCTAACACAAGCAAAATTCACACATTTGAGAAATGAGAGCCAGCTCTTTTCACTGCACCACCTATGATATCCTATTAGGTCTGGTATCCAAAAAATTGCAACACATAACTTTATATATGGTTATCACCATTAGACACCATTGAGATTTATACTTTATGCACCATCTGTCTGGAGACAAATGCTCCATGACTAAGCCAGCATAATTCTATATTTGATGACAACACTTGTTCATTTAAATTCCAGATAATGTCGATCACTGGCAGTAGGAAAATAAGAACTGAATGACTAATAGTAGTGGGTGAATTTTGACTGAGAACAACAACAGAAGTATGGCCATCTGCATAACCTTAGTGCATGGGTGGTTGGAAGGGTAGGTGAAAGAGATATCATTAGCATTTAGGGACCAAATGCACTAAAGGTTCCTTCACATGAACTCAGCACTATGGACAAGTACATAACCTCCCTGGGGGAAATGTGAAGGGCACAAACACTGGACAGAAAAAGTCATATGACATCCCCAGGATGCAATGAAATTTGAATGATAAAGAAGCATATAGATGAAAAAATTAATGAATATGTGCATGGAAAGTAATGAAATCAGTGCATAATCAGTGTCTTTCCTTTGTGCGATGACAAACGAACGAAAACATAGACAGCTAAACAAAATGAATTCAACATTTAAACACTGCATTTGCATAAAATATCATTACATTCAAACATTCAAATTCACACAACCATCTTTGTCATATCACACTATTGGAATGTGTGAATGTGCAAATATTTTTACCAATTCAAATTTCACACATATCCACTCTTATTATCAAAAATAAATATAAGTAATCAATAGTGTTGCAATTTTATCCAATGATAAATTGCTATGCTCATGAGGTTTCCAATGCCATCATATTACCAGCAACAATAAGCCATGCCACACCAATACAAGTTTTAAGTTATTTTCCATCAATATATGTACTTTAACATCAACCATGCCATAGGACAGAACTTCAATATCTGAAAAGAAAGTCTTTGTAACACTATATACACATGATATAAAAAATATCATTGAGTACTTGAGAATTTCATCAGCCATTTACAGTGAAATACAACAACATACACACACATTAAGATGCATGCAATTTTTGGAAAATTTTCATTCCAACTCCAGAGGCATATTCAGTAAATAGATAAATATATTTTACTCTATTTCACTTTAACAAATTCCAGGTGATGAAAAACCCATTTAACAAATAATATTGAGGTGCTGTATAGGCTATTTACTATTGGTACTACAAAATAAAATATCTATTTAAGTTGTGGGAAACATTTTTATATGTAAGTGTTGGCCACAAAAGTTCTCTCACAACATTACCCTTAGCACCTAAGTATCATTTCAATCCCTGAGCCAATCAAAAAGTATTTCTTTTCACATCCTTGGAGATTGACACCATAATAAATGCAAATCCTAACTATCCCAAGCAATGCTGTGTTCTGTGCTGTCACTATGGAGAAGAGGTTATGTATTTGTGGATAATATGAACTTGGCATGTAATCTGATAGCTATGTGATTATCAAGGTAACAAACAATCAAATTTTCAACTGGTTGGGGTTATAGTTACAGTTTTTGGGCCAGTAAAGAATGAAACAACAATTCATGCTTCTTTGGCAGACAAAAAGATTTTCCCTAGTGATAATCAGTCATCTCCAATAACATGCTACCCCATCAGTAGAATGGGAAAAAAATATTTGTAGGGTCGACCATACTCCATGAAATTATCAATAGTCAAAAAATTCTCTCTCCCAAAGCATTTTTTCTCCATACAATGGCAGTCAAAGATTATGTTCAATGTGGAAATAATTAGGAATCATGCAATTACCACTGATGATTGCATCACTTGAACAACTCAAAATACAAAATACCGGGAGGGATACATCTGCATCCCTTTCAGTATCGTTACAATATCTTTTTCATGGTGATCTGACTCCCATTTTGCAATACTGTATCATGGAAATAAGATGATAACTATGCATCTGTGCCATGGGAGTGAAAGTCTAATCAAATGAATCAAATGGTTGGTTCAATCATTAGTTGGGGACAAAAAGCAACATGCACCTTGGTGTGTGCCAGTATAATGTTGTTAAGAAATCCGAGAGAATAGTTAATAGTTTGAGAGGAAGGGGTATCTAGAAAAGTTTCAAGTGTGAAGGAAGGAACTCAAGACAAGGAGCATTAGATGTTTCAGGAACAAATGGGCATACTTTTTGAAGTACCAATGGTGAAAGAAGGAAGTAAGGTTATGGCAGTAAAAAGAGGTAGCAAACTGATTTTAATGAACATAGAGAAACTATGAAAAAGCAATTAATATGAATCAATTAGAATTTCCAAACCATTAAGTGCATCAGCTGAAACATTACTTTCACCATTTCCCTGCTTTTCTCAATTATGTGGAGTTTTTGAGGCAGAAAATAACACCTTTTCTCTTATTTGATAATAAACTACAGCTAGCCTTTCATCATGCTCAAAGCTTAAGTAATTTCTTGTCACAGGAATACATAATATTCTTTCTTCTCTTTGCATTTTTAAAGTACTTTTTTCTCAATTTTATTTTTTTCAGCCAAATCACAAAACTTAATATATCAAAGAAGATAAAATAAATAAATTAAATAAAGAGAATACAAAATGCAGACCAGGAAATTCATTGGTGAATGTAGTCTAATAGGCTAAAGATAATGAATATTAGAAGTACAGCATATGTAGAACAATACATAACTGTGCCTGATGCAAAAGAAGCATTGAAGGATGAAATAGTATGGAAGAAATTAGTGAAGGTAGTTAAGTTTTTTAAGATGACATAATATCAGGATTTTTTTAACTTTGCCTACCGCAGAAGTGAGCTGTGTGTATGGATGAATGGAATGAATTTTTACAACTATAGTTGCATCGTTTGCACTCAGTTTATTTAATTTAGCATCATATTTCTTTGAATGTAGTTTGACTTTCACAATAACCAATTTCTCTGGGATTGCAACATGTCATTGTGACTATTGGTACTTGAGCATACCATGGTCAAGCAGTTAAAAATGACTGGCTACTCAGTAATGCCAAAGGCCAATGAAAAATCCACTATCTCCCTCTTGAGGCAAGAGAAAATCTGACAGGACAAGAGAAAAATTGGAATAAGACCACACATTCCATCTTAAATTCAGTTAAAATAATGAATTTAAAAGCAATAAAAAGAAATGACCTTACAGAAACTATTTTGTGTAAGGACATGAAATGCTCACCTTTGAGGGCTGTGAATACATCAATACTTCATTCACCTTGCCTTGAGAGAATGATAGAAGTCTCAATACGTTATTCATATTTAAAATGCCAATGGCTCGGTCTGTTGATAAAGTAATAAGCATATACACCTTAAAATAAACTGCAGCAGCAAACCAACTTATCAAATTCACAACAAAGACAACAGGAAAACAGTTCATTGCTATTCTACATACATTTATTTTAGCCTTTCTGGACTCCAACACGATCCTTAATCTGAACATTCTGTAGAAAGTATAATATAAAAAACATTGATACAATGAAAAATGAAACATGGAGAGGCCTAAACTAGGCAACACCCCCATGAATCCTCAAGGAATAAGAGCTCATCTAATAACTACAGCAATGACCAGAAATGGGCCCTGATTTTTATCAGACTTGTGACTCAAAACTGGAAATATGGACTAGATTAGCCAATATCATATTGGCAATAACTTTTTTAGATTGCCTGATGCAACTTCAATGATTTCATTAAAATCATATAGGTAAAAGCTTTAAAACATTTAACCAAGTAAGAACCATTGGTTGCATTAACTGGTCTCGTGACCCATTCTGACAATTCATTCAGCCGCATAGGTAAAGTACATTATGTAAACTTACCCCAATATAGCATTTTATATTTGGAATCATAAAAAGCTTTCCTTCTTGCATATAATAAAATTTTTTCTCAAAATTGAACATATCCACATTCGGCCGCACGGCAAGCCGTGTGAGCGTGTGCACAATATCACGCAGCGCTCACTTATTGCACTCTGGCTCTTCTGATTTCTCCTTAGTTGCTGCAACATCACTGTTGTTGTTGTTGCAGCTCTCCTTATCTTTACCCTCCATCTTCGGTGTCTCCTCAGTCTTCGGTTTGTCCTCAGTTTTTCCTGCCTCTTCAGTTTTCTCCACCCCCTTAGTTTTCTCTGTCCCCTCGTTCTCGCGTGACCCTTTGGCCTCCTCCTCAGGTCCCCTGGGCTGATTTGCAGGGGCAACTCCCGCCGAATTGCTGCTCGCGCTCGCCTCGCTTGGTGCGGGGGTACAGACCCTCTTGTGCACAAACCAGTGCAGGCGTTGGCACTCCTTGCCACAGTACAGCACACTCTTGCAGCGTGCGCAGGCTTTGCATGGCTTGTCCCAGTCACCACATGCCTCACATACTGCCTCCTTCTCCCTTGCCCCACCGCTCCCTGGCCTTGCCTGCCTTCCCATCTGGTGACCATTGATTGCCATGGCGACCACTGCCAGGGCTGACTCACACCCTGACGACTCGTGAGCAAGGGATGCCACCATCTGGCGGAGCAGGGCACCCTCCCGATGAGGGAAGCAACGGATGCATTCCCTGAGCAGTTTGTCTTGGTATTCCGGCACTCCACTTGGATTCGTTTGCAGCAACTTCCTCACAAATGTCTCAACTGGATCCTTGTTGGCACCTGCATACAAAGGGATCAGAATCAGTTTTTATTAGGTAATCTACCGGTTAAGGTAGGTTTTTGGATGGACACAACTATCAAATAAACATTTTGTGACTCCCCACCTAGCAACTAATCTATATCAGGTCCCTCTTCATCTCGGTGTACTTCTTTCCTTCCTTCATCCCGTCCAACATCCCTATCCTGTTCCTACCCTTACCTCGCTTGCCCAACATTCTCCCCTCTATTACCCTCTTCAACATTCCACTACCGCTCAATACGCCTTTCATCCATTTTTCCTGCCTCCATAAGATTTCTCTCAACAAACCCCTCTCCTCCCCCACCATTTCTAGTACTTCCTCATTTGTTTTCCTTTCGGTCCATTTCACCTTCTCCATTCTTCTCCACACCCACATTTCAAAAGCCTCCAATCTACGTCTATCCTCCTGCTTCAGCGACCACGTTTCCGCGCCGTACATAGCTACGCTCCATATCAGAGTTTTTACGAGTCTTGTCTTAACATCCCTACTCAACGTCCCCGTCATCAACTCCCTCCTCCTTGAGAAAGCCTCCTTGCCTAGCGCAATTCTTCTCCTTACGTCCCTACCACTTTGACCGTATTGGTCCAAAACACTTCCGAGATATGTAAACTGTTCTACCTGCTCTATTTTTTCCCCGCCTATTTTAATATTTAGCTTAGCCTTTTTCTTTCTGGAAAATCGCATAACCTTTGTTTTATTAATATTGATTCTCATCCCATATTTATCGCACTGAACCTCCAATTCACTCAACAATGCTTGCAACCCCTTGGCTGACTGAGCAACTAATGCTTGGTCATCAGCAAACCTAACCGATTTTACGAATTCCCCTCCGACTTTCATTCCTACCTCCAGTTCTTCCCATGCCTCTTTAATCATTTCCTCTACATATACGTTGAACAGTACCGGTGACAATGGGCAACCCTGCCTTACACCTCTTCCTAACACTGCCCATCTGGACTCTCCGTTCCCCACTCGCACCTGAGCAGTCTGAGACATGTACAGGTTGCGGATCAGTCTCCTGTCCCTCCAATCCATTCCTATTTTCTGCAATACACGCATTAATTTTTCCCAATTCACTCTATCAAACGCTTTTTCGAAATCTACAAAAAAGGCAAAAACGTCCTGATTGTATTCTATATTCCTCTCGACTAGTGATCTCATTACTGCAATGGCATCACGCGTACCTCTTCCTTTCCTGAACCCAAACTGATCATCCCCTAAGTAATCATTTGCCTTACTCTCTATCCTTTTGTTGATGATCCTGAGAATAACTTTAGCTGCGTGGGATATCAAACTTATTGTTCTGTAATCCTCACATGACGAAGCCTTTGCCTTTTTTGGAATAGGAACTAACACCGATCTCACAAAATCTTCCGGCCAGATTCCTTCCTCATAGATACTACGAATCAGTCCATATATGGCCTTCTTCCCACCTTTCCCTAACCATTTCAACATTTCTACAGGAATATTGTCCACCCCCACAGCCTTATTTGCTTTCATCTCCTTTAATGCCCTTTCTATTTCATCGTCGAGTATGCCTGGACCTAAGCTATCTTCTTCTACGTCATGTTCCTTTTCTATGTCTAACCTTGTCAGCCTAAGTTCTTTACCATACAGTGTTTCTATATATTCCTTCCATCTCTCTTGGTTTTTTCCTGGTTCAACTATTATCTTACCCCACTTATCTTTAACTGTTAGTACAGATCTTGCCTTCTTACTTCCCGACAATAACTTAACCTTGCTGTATAGAGCACCAATTTCACCCTTCTTCTGTAAACTTTCCATATCCTTGCATTGCGTTTTCCACCATTCTTCTTTTGCTTTATTTGTGGCCCTTCTCAATTTATTGTTTAACTCTTTGTACTTCATTTTGCCTAACTCTGTGTTTACATTTTTCCATCTTCTTCTCTCATCCATCTTTGCAATCATCTCATCCGTTACCCATGGTTTCCTTATCCTTTTCCCGTTAACGGTTCCTATAGTGTCTTTAGCGGCTTCCAATATCCCTTTCTTGATACATTCCCATTTTTCTTCGATAGTACTCAGTTCTTTACCGTCATCCAACATTTTCTCTACAGCCTGCTGATACTCCTTCCTCGTTAATCCATTTACTGCTTCTAAATTCCATTTCCTAACCCGCCGCCCTTGCCTTATCTTCTTGAAACGAACATTACATTTCATAACAACTAAATTGTGGTCAGAGTCCGCATCCGCTCCTGGGAAACTGTGCGAATTTATCACACTGTTCCTAAACCTGTGCCTAACCATAATATAATCTAACTGATACCTTTCTGAGTCACCTGGCATTTTCCATGTATACCTACGCCTTTTGTGGTGCCTAAACCATGTGTTAGTGATGACTAACCCCTGTCTCCTGCAGAATTCAATTGCTTTCTCCCCGCGTTCATTCCTCGTGCCTAACCCATAGTCCCCCACCTCACCACCATCTCTTCCTTCGCCTACCGTCGCATTCCAATCCCCCATCACTATCAAATGTTTCCCTGCAGGAACACCCGCGACTATATCCTCTAACTCATCATACATCCTATCGACTTCTTCCTCCTTGTGGTTGCTCGGTGGCATGTATACCTGAATAATGACCAAGTTCGTCGGCTCTGCTTTAATCTCTACGAGTAAAATTCTATCTGTCGCTTGCTCTATGTTGACTACGCTTCTTCCTACCCCTATATTTAAAATTACGGCAACCCCTCGTTGGCTCTCGTCCCCGCCGCTGTATATTACTCTATAATTGTCACTCCAGTAATCCCCGCTATCCTTCCATCTCACCTCGCAGAGGCCTAAAACATCTATGTTACCCCTTTCCATCTCTCGCTTAATATTTTCTAATTTGCCTCTCCTCAACATTGTCCTGACGTTCCAGGTTCCTATTCTAACTACTTTCGCCTTCTTCTGAGTCTTCTGTCCTGCTGAAGTTATTTCTTCCCTGCAAGGGTTTCGTGGGATGACGACCGCGGAAGCCTTGCCTCTCCCGCTGCCGGGCACGACACACGGCCTCTTGGGCCGAGTCCCGTAGTTGCCAGGACTCATAATATCTATAGTGCCCATCATTATATTCTTGGGAATCATAATTGAGGTGGTTTCCCGTTGCCTTCCTCAATAGTGTTTTTAACGTGACACCATCACTTAATGGCCGCCCCACTGGGGTCAGACGCCATTGCAGCCGCCTCACTGAGGAACAGACGCTGCGTGGACTACCTTTCGTCTGGCTCCTAACCTTCGACCTATCTGGCATGGGTGACCCTTCCAGGAGTAATTATTATTACTCCCGCCAGCACAGCTCTAGGGGTCATCGGAACACACAAGCCCTTCCACCACGACAAGGTTGTAGTCCATGGGAGGGCAGAATCAGTTAAAAAGGTAATTTTTATGATACTCTAGGCATTAATAATTTAGATTATTGAGCTAAAGCAAGTTATTATTTCATTCTCAGACCTAATCAATTGCCACATCATGTGGCACTCTTGCATGATAAAAATTATGATTGCTTAGTGATATCCTCTCTTTCCATAGCACTGCTACCCCATATCTGTACATACTTTGCTAGCGATTGGTTCTCCAATGCAAACATTTGCATTGTGAGTGGTGCTCTTGTCTTTCAAAATCACCTTTGTTAATACTTTCACCTATAAACATTGCATATAATGTCCTTTGGTTCCTTTTTAGATGGGGTTATAGTTCTGGTGTAGGCCAAATCATTGGAGAACAAGTTCATCATTTGTATTATGTTCATGGAATTCCGTGAACCATTGAAATCTGTCATCAATTTATTCTGTTTAATTAGCAAATCAAGTATTAAAAGGTAAGGTGGGAAAGGAAAATATGAATAATAGTCATCAAAATAAAATTACTATTAACATCTTTAAACATTCATGGAAAAAGTATTCCTTATCCTTAATCCCTGCTTAAGGTATGTCGAGAGAACTTTTATGCGGAGTACGTCATCTTTCGGATGGGGTATTAAATTGTGGACCCCTTGGCGTCTTTCAATGAGATTAGGCTAATACTGATGTCAGGTTTCTTTCCATACTTCCTCCATTTCCTGAATCTCCTAGCCCTTTTGTAGTGCAAATCTCCCCTAATAACTACCACTACGACTACTAGAATTTAAGCCACTAGGTGAATTTTCCATTATGAACTGTGACAAAAACAATTTAATATTTAGCAAAGTAAAATAACCCAATCATTGAAGAGTAGAACCACACTTGAATGAAGGAACCTCTGCCCTGTAATGCATCCATACACACAAATATCTTGTGTGGAACACTGAAAATAATATTTCAAAGATCTGACAACAATAGGGCGGATTAAAAGGAACATGAGTGGCAATAATGACTAGAATTAAGTCGCACTGGCCATGATCAACATGTTGCTAGGTAATGCTGTGTGCAAGGTGCACAAACACATAATGCAATCCTCCTATTTATTTGTACCATCATCGTCTTGCTCCCCCTTCTTTGTGGATGACGACTTGTGCTTGATCTTCTCCATGGTGTCCAAGATGAACGACAGATAGTGGAACTTGAATGAGAGTACTTCATTTGTCTCTTGCCCCTTCTTCATCTCCTTCTCACTCATCAGGTCAAGGACTTTACAGGCACTTGGGATGTTGTCCATCAGTGCACCAGCCTTCTGAACACTGAGTGCCACACGCACTGGGTTAACATTAACCTGTTACAAAAAAGTTTATGGGATTAATAGAGAAGCAAACCCTATTTCTTATTGCACGGGGAGGCAAGAATACAAAACATAAATTCTCAGCAATTAGTAGCCTCATATTTAAATATTCCTGTCATAATTACCTTTCTATATATTTAATATGCTATTATGTATTGGGATGCAACAAAAAAATCAATTAAAACGAATTATGTGATAAAAATAAAAAAATTAAAATAACATTGGTTTTTAAAATAATTTAATTCCCAGATTTCTGAAACACAATTCTCGCCTCTTTTCCAAAAACGACTATTTCACAATGAAATAAAAAAAACTAGCACTAGAGCTCTTTAATAAAGCTGAAAAGGCTCATTGGAGTGTAATATGTACTCACCTGCATTACTAATTTATGAAGAGGAGATGCTATGATGGGTAAAAGTTTTGGTTCAGTTTCTAAATCGTGTGGCTGAGTATAGTAATCGATTGCAGACTTCGGTACATAGTTATTAATCACCGCAACACATGAATGATTACCTGCAAGAATTCGACAAATAAAAAAAAACAATTAGTTTCATGTTATCGTTAGCATTACATAGATTTACAACTCATCTTGGATACAAGTAATGAATTTACACAAATATTATGCCGTTCACTTTCAAATAGGCAGAATTTCTTTGCATTAATAGGAAACCACATGATGATTTTTTTCATGTATTTACCGACAAAGGCTGCCATCTGCCCTGCTGTTCGGCCGACACTATTTGTTGCATGGCTTTTAGCACCTGCTGCTAAAAGCATCAGACAGACTTCCACATTACCGGACAAAGCTGCGAAATGAAGTGCCGTATAGGAGCTTTCATGCTTCCCAGCGTTGACATCCGCACCCTAAAAATAATGTTGTGCCACGTGCATTTCAAAGCATTGTAAGAGAAATACTACCATCAAAATAAAAAGCAATTTTTGAAGTGCCCTCATTTCCCTGGGGATGAATATAGTTACATAGATCGGTTTTGTACTTACCCTATCCAGTAGCATTTGGACGTATTCCTTGTTACCCTTATAACAAACATGTTGCAACGGAGTCATTCCGTTTTCGTCAACACAATTAATGTCGAATTCATTTAGCAAAAGTATATTTTTTACTCCTTCACTATCTCCTAGAGATAATTTCTGAAACAGAGTTTTTTCCATGTTTTCACCTTGCGATGAATCCGCCGTTGTCGCCATGTTGCTGTATACAGGGCTACCAACACGCCTACTTTCTTAAAGGCTGGAGAAGACCCCTGTTTTGCCAAATTTTCCGAAGTACCAGGACTTCTTGTTAGATGACGCACACTTCTGCTATGCCTAGTAGCGTCATTATTGGCCAATCGTAGGTACTTTTTCGAGGGTACCAGAATATCCCAAATCGGCGCAATTATATGATTATTAGTCCAATCAGTTAGTGGCCCAGTTAGAGGTCCAATTTCCCCTTTATTTTAACGAGAAATCAGCTAATACGCCTGGATTACTTTAGACTACTAACTGGAAACTAATCTTTCAAAAATATAACAAAAAATGTAAGAAGTGTACATTTTAGTTATTTTCTTAGACTCCCATGTACACTTGAAATACTCTGCACGAAAGCCTTCTTTTTAAAGCTACTGAATGAAATCAAATATATTTTAAAATTAAGAGATTTCAATAGACTCTTAGAATGTATCATTGAATCGAGTCGAAATTAGTCGCAGTTGAAATATTGGAAATCAATATACATAGGTACTATTTTTTCGCAGTTCTTTCAATTAACTATCAACAATGCACAATACTTTCGCAAGTCCCACGTCCGCACGAATTTATCGCTTAAAGTCTTTGTGTTCCTATCGTGTGGTCATGAAAAACACGCGTAGTAGTACCTGGCGAAAGAATAGCTATGATACGATCTGCGGCGATGTTGTTGTTTTAGCTGAGAGCCAGGATGGCCTTGATATGCAAAATTAATGAGTAACCTAATACGGGTCTCGATATTTCGTTGATGGGGAACATTCGCCGCAGTGGCTACCTCACTGTCGTCCAAAAGGAAAGAGTGTATTAAACACATACAGAAGGGATGAATGCAAATGACCGCAGCCCTTGAGTTCCTTAAAACGTAATTGGTAATACTAATGCAGGAGTAAAACTTGCACGAGGATCGTTTTATGTTGGTTGCAGGGAGAGAGAGCCTTTTTCAAATGCTCTCAAGATCAACAATATTTTGAGTGCGTCATATATTATTGATAAAAGTATAATGACTGAAATACCAAAGAAGCCGAAAACAGATAAATGCGAAGAACACAGAACATTGAGCCTGGTGACTCAAGCATCAAAAATCCTTACTCGGATAATTAGTCGAAGAATAGAAGGAAGGATAGAAGGAAAGGATTGTTATGACCAACGCAGCAGCGTATCTACTTTGCTAGACAATTTAGGTTGGGATTCTCTTACGCAGCGGCGTTTACAATATTGATTAAACTTATTAAAAACATTTAAAGATGGGCCCTTTTCCGACGACATCAAGAATATAATACGAACCCCAACGTATTACGGTCGGAGGGATCACGAATGTAAGATTAGACAGATAGACTGCAAGACTGACAGGTTTAAAATATCATTTTTTCCTAGAACGACGATTAAGAGACCAGAATGCTTGTTGTCGAAATCCCCCAGGAGTCAGTTCATTACAATACGTGTAAGTATTAACGTACAGGTTAGGGACTGCGCGTGGATATATATACATATATATATTTAATATAAATTTTTGTTACAGGTTCCCCCCACCTATTTGAAAAACCGTAACCCCCTCATCCCTTACCCTTTCCTCCTGGCGCTACACCTCCTGCCACACACCTTTTTTGGTGGCTCGCAGGGTTTGATATATATGTAGATGAAACCTCTCAGAAAACCAATTTGGTTTCAGAAAAAACCGAGGAGCGAGAGAGGCAATTCTCAGCTTGAGAGTTCTGGCGGAAAAAATGAGACAAGTAAATAAGCCATTATACTTGGAGAAGGTCTTCGACAACGTCGAATGGAACAAAATGTTCAAGATACTAGAAGCGCTTGGACTGGATTACAACAACAGAAGAATTATCCATAACCTTTACAAGAATCAGGTTACAAGAATGCAAACGAAAAATGGGAGAAAAATAGAAGCTAAAATAGTCAAAGGAGTAAGACAAGGATGCAACCTCTCGCCAGCAATATTGAACGTACAATAAAAGAAACACAAGAATTGGGTATCAAAGGAGTCAAGGTAAATGGAGAAGAAATCAACATGCCCCGGTTTACAGATGACATTGCAGTAGTGGAACTGCAAAACACCTTGTAATCTATGTTTGTGAAACTTACTTTACCTTTTAAGGGGATTTTCACTTTTCAGTGGTTACTCTGTGGGCCCAGTCTCCAGTCTTGTAGATCATTGTAATATTCTCGGTCATTGTAATCTTCTCGGTCATTGTAATCTTCCTCTTCCAAGCCTAAAATCTATTGCTGCTCTCTGTGTTTTCCTGGGCCGTCCACGTTTCCTTCTTCCTGGTGGAGTTCTAACAGAGTTCCTGGGCATCTTTCTTCGTCAATTCTTCGCGCATTGTCATTCCAAAAACGATTGTTAAATGGATTACGACGAAATCGAAAATAAATAATATTTTACCCCTTTGGACAAATATCGCGAAATATTAAACGATAATAACCCTGATTTTTATTACTGTAGCACAATTCAGTTTGATGCCAGTAAAGGAAATATTGCTATGAAGCAGTCTCTGCTATGATATTTGAAATAAGTAAACACCGATATTTTTAAAACTAACATGCGCAATTTCAGGGTAATCTAAACTTTACTCAGACATAAAAATTAGGCGTAGCGACAGGAGAATCAGAGTGTAATGACAGCCATAGGAAACCATAATAGACATATGTAAAATGACAATATAGACATCAAATGTTCCATCAGCCCCTTTTCCCCCGACATTTTGTTGTTCTGATTTTGACGTAATGCGAGTTCCTACAAATGTGGTGGACTCAATCATTGTAATTTAAAATGCTAAGCTGCATATGTTGTTTTGCATTCGTTATTGTGTGATCTCTTCTTGCTTTTTGGTTTGTTTTATGAAAATAGATTGGGTCAGGCATTTAATGCTGCTATTTATCAAACAATATACTTTTTTATGCTGGAAAGGAGACAAACTATGCAAATTTCACTTGAATAGAGATTTATTCACGATAGTTTGTCTCCTTTCCATCATGGATAAATTTCACAAGGTTAACCCTAATACCGTTCGACTTTTTTATGCATTAAAAATATGGTAATATTTGACAAAATGTATGAATGCATTATACTGGCGCCTTGGTATGGAAAACCATGCGCAATGCCTTAGGATAATACTTTCATTGTACCATTCTTTGTACCACCTTTCACTTTTTGCAGATCCGACCTCGGGAGTTTCGAGTGCCTAATCTATTACCTATGGTGTTGGTAAACGGCAAAGCTCACTCATTTAAGAAGCATTTATATTTATGAAGTATTTAAAAATTGCAAATTGACTCTTCCTTTTATCGTAAGTGTATTGATCTATTTTCAATAGAGAGATAATATGTCTATTTTGAAATAGCAAGTTATAGATATTGACGAGGGTAGGCTGAAAACTAATGCACACATGCTTGTAGACCATAAACCAAATGACCTTCAGAAGCACTCCTGGTGTCTGGTGAAAGTAACATTCCCCTCAACACGCTTGCGTAGGTTTGAGGTCGTTACATTCATCGAGTGTATCCGAAGTGTAATGATTACCCTTGAGGTGTCTTTTGAGCTGAGGAAAAAAATCGTAAGGCGCAAGATCGGGGGAATAAGGAGGGTTTTTTTTGTCCTCGCCTGTGAGAAGGCCCATCGTGCACAGATTTTACGGTATCCCAATTGTTCAATTATGAAGCCGACACGTTCCTTGAATATTCCAATATGGTTTGCGTCTCTGTTTTTTCGCTTCTCAAAATACACTGGATGAATGTAATGACCTCAAACCTGCGCATGCGTGTTGAGGGGGAATGTTACTTCCACATGCCACCAGGAGTTATTTTGTAGGTCATTTTGTTTGTGATCTACAAGTATGTGTGCATTATTTTCAGCCTACCGTCGGTACTTTAAGCTCGGAGATTTCTCTTATGTTTCCACGCATCGTCATTGTATGCAGAATGCACGTTCCATAGCTTCTAACAGACGTAATTATATTAACTGAAGTCTACCGATAAAGAGGTTTTTGAAAGACCCAAGGACAAAGCCCTACTAAACATTTAAGCCCTGCCTGGAATGACAATTAATTCCTTAACACTCTGTATTACCTTTGAGCATTTTTCAATTCCATATACTTCCTATGCCACTCCATACAAAATACTAAATATATTCCTCCGTCTCTCTCGCTCGCACGACGCTCTCCTCTCCATTACAGTCTCCCAAAGTCAATTCCCTTACAATATGCTCTCCATCTATGACGTGGTGTGCAGTTCTAATTTATACTCTCCAACTTTAATGCTTCACTTTACCAACATAATATTAGACGAAGAATATTAATAAATTCCATCTACACGACTGTGGTGGGACAAAGAGCAAACGGCCGCCCAAAGACAGTCGCAAACTTGCTTCCTGAACTCTGAGCAAGGCATCAACAAACTAGTTAAGTAGGAAAATTTGTGATGGAAATGTGTGACTGGGATGGCAGGGTACTGGTATTTCCGGATAATTATTAACTCAGAAAAATTTTTGACACGAACAAAACAGGATTGATTTATAGGCTGACCGTAGGAACGGCTGACCATAATTGACAAGTTAAACTAGATCGGCGAGCTCGTAAGACCACTGATAACACAGGCCAACAGTGGTTTTGGTGCCGGAGCTTTTAATGCTGATTTAAAGAACAATTGGGGTGCTGAATCCAATTATGACACTAGTTTTTTCCTATCAGCTATAGCTTTCAAGATATAGATATGTTGTTACTTACGTAAAAAAAATCTTCTACATGATGATATGGGAATATTATATTAATAATAAAACCCACTAAATATAAAGACTTGATTTATTTCTAGGGCTGTTAAATCACCCACAAATACAACAGAATTTTACAATACAATTGAACACAAATACTAAAATTTTTTACTGTAATAAAACAATTTGAAAAGAAAAAAATACATAAAAACATCACTCAACACATCGGAAGCTTCTTTTGCGCGATTTTCTTGAGTGCACTTTGTTCAAACAGTCTCGTTTTAAGCACCAGCAGTAATCTGCCATCATATGGTTATCCCATCTTCCTTGGTAGCGAGCTTCCATTGTTTTTATATCCTGGTGAAATCTTTCACCTTGTTCTTCACTTGTGTCTCCTAAATTTCCAAGAAAATTGTCTAAGTGGCTGTGTAGGTAGTGAACTTTTGTGCTCATATTACATCCAAGTGATTTGAAGTTACTGAGCATAATGTTTACCAGCTCAATATAGTTTTCACTTTTGTGATTTCCTAGAAAATTTTTTATGACCTCAACAAATGACATCCAACTAATTTTTTCAATCTCATTCATTGACTCGACAAAAGCAGGATCCTTTGTAAGTTGTCTGATTTGTGTCCCCTAAAAAATTCCAGCTTTAAGTTTTTCAATACTTGTATGGGGCATCTTTAGTCTTAAGTAGCCGAAGCATGGTCCATCCCTGTCAAGAGCCTTTACAAATTGCTTCATTAGGCCCAGTTTAATATGTAGAGGCGGTAAGATGATTTTCTCTCTTTCAACTAAAGATTCAGCAATGATGTTTTCTTTCCCAACAACCAAGTTTTCTCTCTTAGGCCAGTCCTTCTTAAACCAGTGGTTTCGTCTGTCCCTGCTATCCCAGAGGCATAAGAAACAAGGATATTTTGTGCAGCCACTTTGCTGCCCAAGAAGAAAGTTCACCATTTTTAAATCTACACAAATCACCCAGCGATGTTCCTGGTATTTTATCTTCTGTAAGACCAATGCTATTGTATCGTATTCTTCTTTCATTTTAGTTGAATGAGCGATTGGTATTGCGCCAAACCTGTCACCATTGTGAAGAAGTACACATTTTAAACTACGCTTGGAGCTATCAATAAACAAACGCCAATCACTATCATCATATTGTGATAGTAGTCCCATTTTTTTCAAAAGACCCTTAACATCTAAACAAAATGTAAGATTGTCTTCTTGAGTAAAGAAGGGTAGCATATCCTTTTCCCTTACGCGATAAAAACTTATTTTTGTACCGGGTTGCAGTAAATTCTTTTCATGTAGTCTTGATGCTAGTAGTTCGGATGCTTCCTTCGATAAGTTCAGTTCTCTAGCAAGATCGCTTAGTTCATCTTGATTAAATAGTTGAGGAATTGTTGATACCCCTCGTAGTCACTGCCACTATCGTCAATAGAATGAGAAATGTTTTCAAATAACTCAAATTCTTCCTTAGATATATCTGGTAACGTCTGAAATATTGGGATCGGTATTTCTTCTGAATGGGGTACCGGGCGTCTAGCTGAAGGCAAATCTGGATATGTCTACTTGTGGCGATTTTTTCGATTAATTCCCGAAACATTTACTATGCAAAAATAACAGTCGTCAATATGGTTCACAGGTTCTCTCCACACCATTGGCACACCAAATTTTAGACTTTTCCTTTGTCCTGTTGTCCATCGCCGCAGATGTTCAGTACATGTTTTACACACAAAATGCGGTGCCCATGTTTTATCTTGGTCACCAAGCTTAACACCAAAATATCCCAAGTATGCACGTTTCACAAAGTCTGTAATATTTTTCCTATTTTCTTTTACCATATATTCCCATGCATACTTATAGATTTAGTTAACTTTGAAAATTATTTTCCGGAATATATCAAATATTAAAACAACTAATCGTAAGATGTGCCATGTCTAAAAAAGTAGAGCTGTTAAATAAAAACGGATTTCATATTTGGATTCAGCTCTACAAATATAGTTAAAATCAACACAAAGATTCCCGGCACCAAAAAAAATTTTTTTTTTGGCCTGTGTAATTGGAAAGACTGAAAACACACAATGCTTTACATTCCAAAGAAAGGTGAAGCCTGATTACCTCCAATAAATCTGATGAGAGTGATTATTTCTGAAAAGATAACGCGAGCGGAAGTGAAAAAGAAACATTTTTTGTTATTTGTTGTCGATGGTGATAATATTCTGATGTAAAATTAATAAAGTAATCCTAATATCCTGATTTGAAATTAAATATGTCTCCTTGAGTTTTTCCCCTATAAGCAAAAGCATCGCGCGAGAGCATGATAAAGAAATTTAAACTGAATTATACTCCTTTTGTAAAAAAAAGTATATCCAAAATCTGCCATAGACATTCCCAAGATGACGGGAAACAAACCACTGTTCTTGAATTTGCATGTACGAATGAAAGTTCAGAAAGCCGATACAAGTTGTCTCTCCATGCATGTTCAGGGCCGGAGACCTGATGCCCAAAAGTTCAGAAACCAAGTGTTTTCATAATATTTGAGTTTGTGTTTACATCACCGCCCCACGTACAATACAATACACGTTGGTATTTGAATACTATTCATAGAAAGCACATTAAATAGATATAACAAAACCTGATGAGGAACGTTTCCACGCCAGGGTGCCTGAGAATAAAACGATGACCTTCTTAACTTTATATTTTCTTTTCAACTAGATTTGTGTGAGATGGAAATGTAATATTCCAAGTATAAATGGATAAAAACTTGTCATTACGCGAAAGAACAAAAGAAATAAATGACATGACAGTCATTTTAAGTTAAGAAAATATACCTAAATTATTTACTTCCCGATTTCCTACGTAACTTTCCTCAGGAACGTTTATTCATAAAGTCCAACAGTAGTCTTACGAGAAGTGCGGTACTCCATTTCCCTTGATACCGCATTTATGTTTGTGAAGTATCCTGTTGAGAACTTCGCTAATTAAATCACACACTTCGCTAAATAAATTATCTGAGAAGAGGTCCAAATGATCATTAAATAAATGCAGTTTCGGTGGCATATGCTACTTCCTTTGCATGGGTAAGATCTCAGGATTTCATTAACAATATCGCGATACTTCTCACTATCATGGTTACTTGAAAAGTTCTGGCAGACGCTAGTAAAAGGCAACCATGCTGTTTTTTTCAGTATCACTTAAGAGTTCAACGGAATTTTCATCAGACATTGATTCGCTAATTTGGTGTCCTGCGAATATTCTTTCCTTAATCCTGTTATCTCTGATCTTAGGGAATTTCTGTTTTTAGTACGTCAATGCGTCCACTATTTTCTCCATGACCTTTTTAAGTTTTTAATGAGACCAAATTTTATGTGCAGCGGAGAAAGATAATGGATTGATACTGGATTAATGCAACACAAGAGTTCACGAACCAAGATGAATAACAACTACCACTTCCCACGCCTTCTGAGCTTACTGCTGCGACGAAAGTCGCCACACGATACTACGTGTTCGGGTCTGACTCCTCGGCAATGTTGAAACAACACTCAAGTACGTTTTGGGGTGGTGGAAGTCGAAGTTGATTTTACGATTTAAGCAAAAATGAGGGGTTCATGTATCGTAAATATTCCGAAGCTTATTTACATCTCTAGAATAAGGAAATCATTTCCTTGAGAATAAATAGTCGTCAGCCGTTTCAGCGGTATTCCCGAAGTGCAGTAGCGTATCACAAGAAAACCGAGCCGATGGGCAAAACTGATTTAACTTTCGAATTCAGCACCATTGACTTAGCTTAGAAGATTTTTCCCATTCCTAGTGACAATTATGTTGTTGTCAGATGCTTATGTTGTCAGTCTAGTTGAGAAAATAGAGAAATTTTCCCTTTAAAAAAAGCAGAATTGATGCATGGAATAAGTTGATGTGCAGTTTAATTTTGATTAGGACGTTGTAGACCTACGATTCCTGATTTTGGATTATATTTTTTTAAGCGAAAAAAAAGGTGCTTAATGCTTTTGTATTGACTTGTAGGTAATTAAAAGTATTTAGATTTTAAATTGCCCAAAATGTATTATTTTAATGACCACAAATTCCTTTTTGAAATATTGACCACATGTGTATGCATTAAACACATGCACATGAAATCTCGCGATCCACTGAAATGGCAGGTGGGAGGGGCGAATAAACTCACCATTCATGCAATATCTGTTTTACACATTCCGAATATTATACTGTTAGTAATTATTCCAATCCACCGCGCTAAGTAGGCAAATACGGGGAAACATGCATGTGAGCTCGCCCTTTCAATAAAAGTACCTTACAAGCAGTATTGTAATTGAATAAAATGGCGAGGTCACATGCAACGCAGCCTCTAATTACCAGGTAGCACTCGGCTCAAGGGCGAGTGGTGGGTGGCTTTAGGACTTCAGCCATAAAGTGAGTTGAGAGGAAATATAACTTGTATGCTCCTAACTATTTTCGGTCTTAGTGTTTTCCCCTTGAGAGGTTCTCCGAATAGTGTGCAGGAAAAACGAATGCTTGAACCGACCCGTTAGGCAGTCTTTTTCTTTCATTTTACGTCAATTGTCTGACCTGCCTATGTGATTAGGTGGCTAAATCATGTCATCAGAGTCGGATGCAAGGCCATATGGTTTGCTGTAGATTTCAATTTACTCCTGACTCATTGCATAGCTTAAGGTTCCCATCTCAGATCTTGTAGTAAATGTGACTCTTTGTGTTCTTTCGTACGAATTATTCACGAATCTGGCGGCCCTTCCTTTAACTTATTCAAGTCTGTATTCCCATACTCTATATGAGGTCTTAAAAAGGAAAGTGCCACGTCTCCTTCACTTTTTCATTGCTATATTTTACAACTATACTTTTAATGAATTCCAGAATCTTGAGTAAATTGAAAAATTGAATCCTCCGCAAATAGTGTATGTGCTTTCCCCACGCAAGATCCGAGGTTATGTTTACACCCAAGGACATGGTCTGCATTCTGAACACCTCCGAGTGTGTAAATTTGTAAAGCCTACACGCGTTTTAAAAATTTTTTTAGAAGTGGATAACTTTTTAGTGTTTAATTTCAAACGCCATTCTCCTCACCATTTTTATTTGCTGTTTAAGCCATTGTTGAGTATTTTACGATCTGTGTAGGTCACTATTTCTTTGCAGATCACAGTGCCGTCAGAAGGCAATTTTATATTTATTTTTAGAGGTAAAATCATAATTGTAAATAAGAAAGAGTAACGGACCAATGACATTTCCCTGAGGGACGCCAGATGTTACTTGTACGTCATTAGAGCTTGAGTCATATTTTACTACTTTTTGTTTGCGATTAGTGAGAAAGTTCTGAATCCGGTTTATTACAGCATCGTTTATTCCGTATAATCGCAACTTTTAAATGACATTAATGTCTGGAAATGTATCAATCGCCATTTTAAAATTCAAGAAAATCGTATATTCTTGTTAGTTCCTTTCACCCGATTGCAGTCTATTGGGTATAAAAATCTCCAACTACATTTCACATGAACTCTCCTTTCTGAATCCGTGTTTTTTCCTAGATATAAAGATACGAGTGTCGAGGAATGCCACACTAACATTGATATGTTCTGGGATTTTACAAAAGAGAGGGGTTAAGGAAATTGGTCAGCTATTCATGAGGGCATTGATTAGTTGCACTTTTAAAGATAAGTGTGACGTTAGCTATTTTCCAGTCTACGAATAGAATTAGTTAAATATGTATTCTAAGAAGCGCGCAATTTCGGGCGCGACTTCTTTCGCTGCTCTTGTGGGAGTATCTTCTGTTCCGGGGGATTTGTTTGTTTTAATGTGGAGTTATCACTGGCTTTGCCCTTTGCAGGTAATTATAATGTCATACATATTTCTAATGGGTCTGACTGGGCCTTCACTGCTTGTTTGTGTCGTCAGCATAGACGCTTCGAAAGAAATTGTTTAGAACATTAGCTAGTTGGGTGCTGTCTGTAAATATATTACCATTGTGGTCTTAAGGGAACTATATGCTTTTACGTTTTTCATTCTATTCCCTAACGTACAAGCCCTGAATGACCAGAGACCCTTAGGACCATCCTCTAAAAATCACCCAGAATTTTTCTGCTAAAGTTTGTTAGGGCGCCTTGCAATACCATTTTAATTAACATATTTAATTAATTTTTATATTTAATAATCTGGGAAGCAAATTCAATAGAAATTGAAGGGGCAAAGCAGAAGTAAGAGAAAAATTGCCCAGGTAAAAACTACTTTAAACAAATAGAAGAAAATCTGAACCTCCAAAAATAACAACCTAGAAATTAGTGAAAGATTTCTTGAAGTATACGTATGGGGCATGACCTTGTGCGAACGCGAAACTTGGAATTGAATGAAAGAAAAATGAACCAATTTTAAACATGGTACCATAGACATATGCTGAAAATCAAATGGACCCGTAAGATTTCTTATGACGAGGTACTTAGAAAAATGAAATAGAAGGAACGTTTCTGGAAATCTATCGTCCCCAGAAGAGAACAGCTTTTAGGGAATTTATCGATGCATTGAGGATCCCTGAAGACAATGCTCGAGGAACAAGTGAATGAAAAAAGATTCGAGGGAATGCTAAGACCGTGATTCATAGATTTAGATTGTGAGATTGGTCAGAATTATTAATGGATGAAAAGGAAGGTGGATAAGCGCCAAGAATGAAGAACGTCTATCAGTCATACTGCTTCTAATTAATCTCCGGATTAACTACCAAAGAGAGAGAGAGAGACCAAGTGTAACGTACTCAAGAGGCTACATCCACATGAGAAATAGCTCCCTCTTACCAGAAATGAGTAATTGTGACGAAAACGGACGATAGTGTTTTCCTTTAATTTCTTTAAGTTTGTGGAGTACTAAAGGGATCTTTTTCCACATGGGAATCAAGAACTAACAAACCCACCCGAACAGTCCGAGACGCCAAGAAGTCACACCCATGCTAATTTTATCAAGAATGAGCACGTTCACTCGTGATGTTAAAGTACATCGGTATTTGGAAAAATTCCAGAGAGCTAAGAGAGTTTCATGACATCATTATTCATTAAAGCTTTCGCATATCATTCTGTAACATGTGGTCACGCAAAATTTCCCCAAAATGATGCGACAAGACCGCGAGAGTTTCCTGACTTCTTATCTACCCCTAGCAAACCCCAGATGGTACAAGTTTTTGTTTGTATTAATCAAATGTTGGTTTTTATTTATTTATTGAATGTTTGCGAGAAAATATAATCTCCTATATTGCTTTTAACCCTCCTCTTCCCTTCGCTTTACCTTCGCATCATAAACTACTCGCGGCATAGTAACGAACAGGAATGTTTCGAGATCTTCAAGTCGAACTTCATCAGAGCATTAGATTTTCAAATTAAATGTGGAGGAAATGTTTAAAGCGGCATGGGAAAAGTGGTGACAGGAATACAAGTAGATTGAGAATCCCTAATATTAATTAGCTATTCGGATGATCAAGCGTTAGTTAACTAGTTAGCCAAGGGGTTGTAAGTATTGTGGATCGCATTGGAAAGTCAGTGCGATAGGTATGGCAGGAGAATTAATTTAAACAAAGCAAAGGTTAATCGGTTCTCCAGACAGAGGAAACCCGTCACCTCTTTCAAATTGAGGAAAAAAGTATGGATTGTGAAAGTATTCATTCTCCGATTTTATTACGAGTAAAAAAAACGTGTCGTTCAGTTACGTTTTAAATTGAATTAGTTCTGTCAGTATGTGATGAAAATAATGCGACCAAAGTAAAATTCGACAGTTGGAATCGAATTTATTAAGTAAATAGATTATTTTTTTTAAAATCTTGCTCTAACTATTCTTATTTTAGAAACTTCTAGGTAAATGAACCAGACTGCAAAGTAAGGATAGCAGAGCGAGAAGCGAGACGGACAGTGCTAGGCAGGGGAGCGAGGCAGTATTGCCCGTTATCATCGGTATTTTTCAATATGCATGCTGAAGAAATGCTGAGGGTAGCATGGAAATGGCTCGAACTGAGATTGAAAGTGGACGGCGAGATGGTTAAGTCAGGTTTGCAAATGATCAAGCAATCTTCAATCATACAGCCAAGTTATTATAGTTTGTTAGTACTACTAGTTACTACTCGTATATTTAGTTACTATTGAGTACTCCAAGGGGAAAATACAAGAGTTATGGAATGAGGATCAACGACTGTAAAAGATAATTAATGATATTCTGAATAAGTAGGAAAGCTAAGTGAAAAGTTAGAGGGAGAGGAAATAAACTAGAACATGTGGAGCAATTCGTGCATTTGGGCAGTATTTTAAAGGCAAAGGGGCATTTCAGTTGGGGTATTGCGAGAAGAATTGCGATAGCTAAAGAGTCACGTGCAAGAAGAAGAGAATTGATGATGGATACCCAGAGTAAATGCGTGAAGAAAAGGTTATTAAAAACTTTAAAATGGAGCGTAGTGCTTTATGGATGTGATACTTAGTCTTGGAGGAAATAGAATGAGTGTTGATTGAAGGCTTTAGTGACAGGTGGTTGTGGAGGAATAGAAGAAAATTAGAAGAGTAGAGAGAGCAAAAGAAAAACCCTCAAGTATTGAACAGGGTGGGTGGAAAGAGGAAGATAGAGGGAGAAATAAGAAAAAAAGTAGAGAAAGTGCATGGAGGGATTGTTGAAAGTTAGCGGAATTTTTATGGGCGTGATAGAAAGAAGAACATTGGGTAAGCGGGATGGGAAAAGGAGAATAGGATTTTGGAACGGCATGAAGGCAGGAAGAAATTTCGGAGAAATTGCGAAAGGAATAAGTGAAACAAGGGAAATTTTTTTCGATACTTATTGGTAATTATTCACTGGGATCCGTGCAAAAACTACCTCTAAACAAGATAAATACCTTGAATGAAACTAAATAATTCATCAATCCTTCTAAACGCAGCACTTTTACCAAAGCTATTTAGTTTTCATCAATCGTGACACGTTGAAATTAATTTTCATTTTAAAATACTAATTAACCATGTTATTAGATGCATATTAAGAAGAGAAAGTTTTGTCTAGCATTAATGAAGATACGAAGTTGAAATAGGCTATTACATTTTTTCAAGTACTTTACGGAAAAACATTTGCAATTGCTGGACGAAATTACGTTTCAATCCTCAGTACTTTCTACCAAAACTACTTCAGATTTTGAGGATGTTGTATTTCCCTATTATCATCAAGTTAATTTTTACGATAAATTGATAATATGTGCATAACTTATTTGGAAGGATTTTCTCTCTTCATGAGGCATTTGTATCATGTATTTATAAATGAAGTTTACGCGAAAAACTATCACTTTTTTCCAAAGTGTGAACATTTCTTTCTTTTACACAGTGATGTTAGTTTTGTTTCCGCTTAATATATTAGAAATGATTTTTTAGACGTAAAAAAATATTTTATTTGTTTTCATGATCCCTCTATTGATTGTGATGGTCCTTTCTCCACAAATTTGACTCACGTAATGTTTTCATTGTGTAATATTGCAGAAGTTTTCTGTAAACTCCCAATCATTCATGTCCGGTATGTGACCGTAATTCTATGTGAACTTCGCATACTTGGTGTATATGTACCTTTTGTCACACATCATGCCGTTTCTCTGCTTGGTCTCATGCATATGTATAAATTAATTAAATTATACTGTTATCTTTTGGGTGGCTGAATTATACAATTGCCCAATCCTCCTTTCTACAGTCCAGCCAGGGCGTGGCCTATGACAGATAGAGCTCTCAAATATCCTTTATCTTCACCCTTTATGTCTCCACCTCCTTAACTTCCATCATTCTCACAGCATCACCGGCATCTATAATTACTGGCCAAACCTTTATTCTACACCTGGATTACCTATCAACATCTTTCTCGCCGCTCGGTCCTCTGATATTCCCTAATCATGAGGAGGCCATCAGAATCTTTCTTCATTGCAAGTTGTACAATGATCTACTTTCATATAATTTAGTAGTTGGTCGTACAGGTAAATGGGCAAGGTCACTATTCGTTCCCTTATTATCCGTCTTCCTTCTCTCGTCCATTCTTTTTGATATTTTCCGTTCTTATCGTCCGAAATTTTCTATTCCTGATGCTAGTATGAAGGGTTCTCACCTGCATTTTACTATTATTCAAGTTCCAATTGGGCTTAGTTATTTTGAAATAAATAAGCCCAATTGGAACTTGAATAATAGTAATAGAACGGAGAGTCCGGATGGGCAGTGTTAGGAAGAGGTGCAAGGCAGGGTTGCCCATTGTCACCGGTGCTGTTCAACGTATATGTGAAGGAAATGGCTAAAAAGGCATGGGAAGAACTGGAG
Organism: Hetaerina titia; assembly: GCA_037158775.1. NCBI lineage: Eukaryota > Metazoa > Arthropoda > Insecta > Odonata > Calopterygidae > Hetaerina > Hetaerina titia. Next base: position 66,621,022 of record CM073771.1, read on the forward strand.
GTAGGAATGAAAGTCGGAGGGGAATTCGTGAAATCAGTTAGGTTTGCTGATGACCAAGTATTAGTTTGTCAGTCAGCCAAGGGGTTGCAAGCATTGGTGAGTGAATTGGAGGCTCTGTGCGATAGATATGGGATGAGAATCAATTTTAATAAAACAAAGGTTATGCGATTTTCCAGAAAGAAAAAGGCTAAGCTAAAAATTAAAATAGGAGGGGAAAAAATAGAGTAGGTAGAACAGTTTACGTATCTCGGAAGTGTTTTGGACAAATACGGTCAGTGTAGTAGGGACGTAAGGAGAAGAATTGCGCTAGGCAAGGAGGGAGTTGATGACGGAGACGTTGAGAGGTTAAGAAAAGACTCGTAAAAACTCTGATATGGAGCGTAGCTATGTACGGAAACAGAAACGTGGTCGCTGCAGTAGGAAGATAGACGTTGATTGGAGGCTTTTGAAATGTGGGTGTGGAAAAGAATGGAGAATGGACCGAAAGGAAAACAAATGAGGAAGTACTGTAGATGGTGGGTGAGGAGAGGGGTTTTTTGGGAGAAATCCTATTGAGGCAGGAAAAATGGATGAAAGGCGTATTGAGCGGCAGTGGGATGTTGAAGAAGGTAATAGAGGGGAGAATGTTAGGCAAACGAGGAAAAGGCAGGAACAGGATAGGGATGTTGGACGGGATGAAGGGAGGAAAGAAGTACACAGAAATGAAGAGGGACCTGATGTAGATTAGGTTGCTGGGTTGGGTTTTTTTGAAGTTTCAAAAAATATTTATTTGATAGTTGTGTCCATCAAAAAACCTACCTTAACCGGTAGATTACCTAAAAAAATATTGGAATATTGATTGGATGGGTTACATTGGCGTGGCTCGGACAAGGGCCCCGTGGGTAAAGTGAAATACACATAGCTCTTGGCCTGGAGAGAGAAAATTTCTGGTAATGCAGGGTTTCCCATTGTTATTATTCGTGCAATTTAATAAGATTTTATTTTTACTTGAATATCTCTCGACAGGCGACCAATCACTGGTGCCATGCAGGGAAAATTGCCAGATGGGATGTGATTATAATTCTAGAGGATTGAGCTGAATTATTCGTCTCTACTCTTTTCCCTTCGTGCTAAAACATGGATGCGGAATCAAAACATTTCCGCAGAGGATCACACTTAGGGCAGTTGTTTGATTTCCGGAGTCGTTAATCAATGGACTATGACGGGTAGATTCGAAGAATTCGATAATTTTTGGCGTTACGACACATTAAAAAAAATATCGTACCGTACCGTAATGTCACCCTTGCGTGTCGGAGTGAATGTCCGAGAGGAGTGCCGATAAGGGAAAAAAAGGCGATAGCAGATGTGTTTGCTTTTGACCACGCTGTCGGTGGGCCCAGGGTTTCCACTCGGCCCCCGGGGCCATTCCTCTCCCTTCCCCCGTTTCCACGTCGCCTTTTATCATCTCTCTCCCTCCAAGAGATATACATGAAGCCGAATGCTCTTCGCCGATGGCGTCACCGCCTTACGTTTTGTCCACAGTAAACATAGACAGATATGACAGATAGGGCCTCGGACGGGATTGGTCGGGGAGCGGGCCAATAGCGGAGCACCCCTTTCGCCCGTGGTAGACGAGACACGAGGGGGATGCGCAGGGGAGGAGAGGTGGTGCAACCTCGGAAGCAGGATCACCCCAGGGGGGAGAACGTGCATGTTTGCCGCGTGTCGCAACCGTGTCCACGTCCTCGGTCCTCTCGCTCCCTCTTTCGTGCGTGACCCCTCCTCCACCCCCAAATATCTCCCCCGTGTGCTTGCACCACTGCAACGCAAGGCCTCTTCGTACCGGCGGCGCGGGGTGGCGCCTTTGTTCATGGGGGATCTGTTCTGGCCAATAACCAATTAAAAGCGTAGTAGAAATGGCGGTATTCGGTTTTTATATTGATTTTTGAATAAGTAGCTGATTTCAGCGGTGGGTGGCGGCACAGTAACCCTTAAGTCGCCATCCAGTAACTAGGACAACTACTTCTTCAAGATTCGGCATTCGGCATACCACGGTTTCATAACGCTCCATCCAGGGTTTGGTTGGCTGACGCCACTTGAACTAGGAATGTGGCCTAAGTAGAAACGCTGGCCGACGGAAGATGAAGATTTCGTTAAATGTCTTTTGCTTTTCAAATATATCTTGTTCACAATGAAAGCGATGTTAACGCACATCACGTGGCGATTGCACAGAGAAGTTGTTTCGAAGTCCCCTAGGAAGAACGAATTAGGCGTGTGTCACACTCATATTAGAGTTCGCTTAACGTTTCCACCGTCCGAGTGTTCATGCAACTTATTTCGACTATTTCAACCAAAACATTCATAATCGGGACAGTAGACGATTTGCATAAACATCACTTAATATCCTTTTTTGTATGTAAACTGTTACTTCGTAAAAACTAAATTTTAAATGAATCAGCATCTGATAACGGCAAACTGATTGATCAAGATCTTCCAAAATCTGGACATAGCTATAATATAATCTAACAAAGATCTCCCTGCATTTTCTAATGTAGCCGTGTCCACTGTGGTGTTTAAACTATGTGTTAGTTATAATAAAAACACTTGTACTGCGAAATCTCTATTTTCCTCCCCGCTTTTAATGCTTTCTCCTAAACGGTACTCGCCTACTTCACTCCCGTATCTCCGCCTACCACCTCATTCCAATCATCCATCACAGTCAAGTATTTTCTTCCAGATGAATTCACAATTTAATTCTAACTGATCGTAAAAAAAACTATCTACTTCGTCCTCCTTATGACTGCTTGTCGGTATGAACACCTGGATCACCGGCAGACTGACAGTCTGCTGTTATTTCTTCAAATAATATTCTGTCATCCACCTGTTCCACGTTTACTATCCTTCTTCCAAGTTTCCTTATCAGTACTATGGCTATCCCACGTTGGTCCTCGGCCACTATACTATATGTTACTTGGGAACTATCACTCCTATGTATAATCCTCGGTCTCTTTCCATCTCACTTCGCTCAGACCTAATATGTATACATTTCCTCTCTATATCTCTAATTTGGCAATTTCCAACTTTCTGGTTCTCGGCATCTTCCTAACAGTCTACTGTGACGTTACTCACGTGTCTTCTTTTCTTTTGCCATCCGCTCGAGTGTGCAAGGATTTCGCGTGATCACCGGTGACGCCTTGCCTCCGCTGCGGTTGCAATACTCGGTCCTGCACGTAGTTGATACTTCTCAGTTTCTTATTTGGTCCCATTATATTTTATTAATATAAATATATGAGCCGTTGCCTTTCTCTATAGATTTTTTAAATGTGACACAATCACGGAAATGCTCCCCTCCCCCCAATTGCGATCAGACACCTTTACAGCAGTACAGACGCAGCGAGAACTACCTTACGTCTGGCTCCTTCACTTCAATCTATGGAATGGCCTAGTAGGACCAATTATCATTGATCCGTAGGATACAGCTCTATGGGTCATATAAATAGCATCTTCCCTTCCACCGCGTCGAGGTTTCGGTCCACAGGGAGGGAAAATTTCACATTCCAGCTTAAAAAACCTTTTTTTATTACCAGAGCAGGACATGCATAGAGGAGTTTAAAGCACTTCAGATATTGTCAGACTTTCAGTGAAGCTAGGAGGATAGATGCATTTTATTACCTCTGACGGAGCGTTGATTCATGACAAAATCCGCGAATTTTCTGCCAGTCTTCCTAATAATTCCTTAGCATTGACACACAATAGCACCGTGGATCGGAGAGAAAGTTCCAACGTCCAAGAGAAATTCCGTATGAAAAGCTTTACATTACTTGATCTTACTCTCTAGATTTTTACGAATGTAGCCTGTAAAACAGACTTTTTAAAATTGATTATTAGACTTTCAGGGAATATTTATTTTCGCGCTATTACGCATGATTTCATGGCTTATGCCACCTAGCCAATTTTAGGTGGAGGATTCTATGTTTTCAAAATGAGTGAATGCCTAGTGCATATACATTGTCCTCGTATGTAAACATCTCCCTGGAAAAGGGATTCTTTGTAGTTAACTTCAACCAAATGTTGCTGTAGTTTATTTGTGTACAAAGTGTATTTGATTATAGTATTTTGGGTTAGGATATCTGACCTTCGGGAGAATAATGCAGGAACGAGTACTTTCTGAGTGATAGGTGAATGACCAAGTGGGTTAGCAGGAATTTCTTTGGTTGGTACCCACGCTGTTCACTTAACTTTACCTTCAATTATTCCCTTCTTTCTCCTCCTCCTATGCTCAATTTTCCTTTCTCCGACAATTTCATCCCTCGCGTGTACAATATGGTAACGTTTTGGGGTTTGAACGTGTCTGTATGTGGGGCAGAATGATTCTCGGCCCTTATGCTATATGAACCTCTAGTCATAGCAGGGTAAAAGAGAAGGTTTTTGGAAAAATTTGAAGAAGGCAGGACAAGTGAATTGCAAGAAGTACTCAGAGACACCGGGATGCTAAAGACAATAACAGAGGGGAGAATGAGAAGATTTCGAGGTAGAAGGAGGAACGGCATAGACATTTTGGATGGAATTAAGGCAAGTAGAAGGCATGCAGAGCTAAGCAATGAGTATTGTTTTATTCATTACGAAGTTTAAGGTTTTATGTGCCATGCTAGTTAGATTTTACGAGTAGAGTGATGTCAATATCAAGGACCATTAAAACCTATCCTAATTCAGGGGACTACGCTGAGCATTATTTAATGTAAGTACGTTTCAAGAACTATGTTGTTTTGAGTAAGAGAATTGAAGGTGGTTGGAGGGAAAAGACAATGTAAAGGCAACATAAGATCAGCCCGCTAGTCAGCAGAGGCTAATAGGTGGAGGAGATGATTCTCAAAGAAGTTTATGGAGATTTTGATGTGTTTAGCTGGACAGATTTTTCTGAATTTCCGGCAGAAATGAGAGTTAGAAGATTTCGTGTGAACGTTGATGAAAATTTCGAAATGTTTTAATACCATCATGAATAAACTAATACTGCCTGGGGTGCCCACAGGGGTATGGGACCTAAACTCCTTTTAAAATTCCGGGGAAGAGGGTTGCCGGAAACAAAAAATATTTAACGCATAAGTTTTGAGACAAAGCAAAGTTTGATTGAAAAATTGGCCGAATTTGTTGAAATATAGTAAATGATGTAGGTTATTGATGCATTATCATATTTTACGTTGGTAAAATTCAATAATAATCTCTATTACTATTAACGTATATTGCTATAACTATAAAGCTATAGCGCTTATAATGCTAAAGCACCGCTAGATACAATTTAAATTCATTTTAGAATACAGTATATAATTCATTCAAATATAGCAACATATGTCAGCATAAAGACTTGATGCCTAGGTATAGTGGGCCTGATTTTGGAGCAGAAGGATGGTGGATCTGTTTGATAAAGGGGTGAGTATTAAAGTTCACGGGGCATAAGCACATGTGACGTAAACATTTTATCAATTAATTCCTAGTTAATTTTTCATGAATTACACAGGCCAACAGTGTTTTTGGTGCCGGAGCTTTTAATGATGATTTAAAGAAAAATTGGGGTACTGAATCCAATTATGACACTAGTTTTTTCCTATCAGCTATAGTTTTCAAGATATAGATATGTTGTTCCTTACGTAAAAAAATCTTCTACATGATTATATGGAAATATTATACTCATAACACAGGCCAACAGTGGTTTTGGTGCCGGAACTTTTAATGTTGATTTAAAGAGCAATTAGGGTGCTGAATCCAATTATGATACTAGTTTTTTCCTATCAGCTATAGTTTTCAAGATATAGATATGTTGTTCCTTACGTAAAAAAATCTTCTACATGATGATATGGGAATATTATATTAATAACACAGGCCAACAGTGGTTTTGGTGCCGGAGCTTTTAATGCTGATTTAAAAAACAATTGGGGTGCTGAATCCCATTATGACACTAGTTTTTTCCTATCAGCTATAGTTTTCAAGATATAGATATGTTGTTCCTTACGTAAAAAAATCTTCTACATGATTATATGGAAATATTATACTCATAACACAGGCCAACAGTGGTTTTGGTGCCGGAGCTTTTAATGCTGATTTAAAAAACAATTGGGGTGCTGAATCCAATTATGACACTAGTTTTTTCCTATCAGCTATAGTTTTAAAGATAAAGATATGTTGTTCCTTACGTAAAAAAAATCTTCTACATGATGATATGGGAATATTATATTAATAATTATCTCATTAGCCTACAATATAGAAATATACATAAAACTTATTGACAGTTTATTGAAAATAAAAGGAACACCGCAGAGTGGTTATAAATTAGTATACTTATAGATTTATTTAACTTTGAAAATTATTTTCCGGAATATAACAAATATTAAAACAACTAATCGTAAGATGTGCCATATCTAAAAAAGTATAGCTGTTAAATAAAAACGGATTTGATATTTGGATTCAGCTCTACAAATATAGTTAAAATCATCAAGATTCCCGGCACCAAAAAAAAAAATTTTTTGTAGGCCTGTGTTATCTAATACATAATTCAATATATGAATAAAGGAAAGAGAATCTTCCCGAACAAATGTCAGGAAATTAAAATATTCTTTGGTTGGCTTTACGATATTTTCATAATAAGATTTCACATTTTCACTACGGAACTGGTTCATATAGTAAAGCGGGGACCCCATGAACCTAGAAGCGAAAATTTGCGGTAACTTTTCTTGCTGTGAAGCAAACTCTTACGTCAGGAAACACTATGGAAACAAATCGATGCGGTCTCTGGAAAACGACGACGCAAATGAAGTTCACCGAGCACCATGAGATGAGACAGACGCGAGAAGTGTGCGAAAGAAGAAATTTTGGTGGAATAGTCGTTCGAGGTGCAATGCATGCCAAATATTTCAAAATATTATATCCTTAATATAAGGATAGCCTCAACACATATTGCACGCAATCGTTGATGGATGAGCGCTCATTACGATAACTAGAAGGAAACTTCATTCATTCTCTTTCAGTCTCCCCTGCATGCCGCGAAATATTAACAAATTTTTATGAAAGTTTCGATTGATTTTTGCAATCATAATAACATCTCTATGGTTGATTTTTTCCACTTATCACAGTAATGGCAGTTCTCTAAAATTAAAAAAACAAAGATTTTAGCAAGGCTTATGAATCAACGTGATGTTTTTATATCTCAATATAAATGAATGTAACCTCGTACTAAGTTCTAAGACGTGAAAATCACACACTCAAAAGGGAACTAAGTTCAATTCCCTGTGCTGCCAGCGCGAAGGTTGCGGTGTCTCATGAATATCAGGAAGATACTCTGAAAATCACACGACGAGAAAATATACTTCACACGATGAAGCGCTACTGTGTGAAACATCTGCAACTGTGATTCCATACCAGCTGTGCCCCACCCTTTGGTAATTTTTAACGGAAAAGTTGGCGCATGTAAGTCACAACACTTCACTGCAGAAATTCTGTTTAGTAGCATTAAAAAAAAACTATTTTAAGGCACTATAGCAGAGATATGAGTACCTAAGTTGAAACTAAAATAATTTACAAAGTTTCGAGTAGGATGAGAACCTAACTGCGTTTTGTTTTCTTTTTTATCCCTCAATACATTGATGAAATAGATTAAGATGCAGAATCTCGATAAGTTAAATTAATTTAATTTTAAAATTAACTCCATTGATTCAAGCTTCTCTTCGAGCGGAATTTGAAGGTTTACATGAAAACACATATACAACAATACTTTTTCACAGATGTTGTGGACAAGTAATATTTTAAATGTGTTTTAATATGGACATTTAATTTTAATTTGATCGTATGTATCCGTGGTCAAAATAAAAAATATATCTGCCGCGGTTACTCCACATCGATTCGAACGAAATTTTAACAGTTTATTTTTTTTGTCATTGATGTGAAGCTTTCCTGGTTACGAATAGCTCTTTCACTAGTTGCAATTTATACAAGGATTTTTTCATGGCAAAGAAAAATGGGATTACTTATAATAATGGTCAAGAGCAAAGGTAATACTTTTGATGAACTTTTTAAGGTGATGTGGTAGTCCAGGGGTAAATCATTGGGCGACTGACTACGCCTCGGGTACCCTGAGCTTCACCCAAGGTGTGTCATTTTTCGGGTATCAGAACTTCCAAGGAAACCACATGCGGCACGGGGAGATGAACTGGCCCTCAGGCCCTGATCTTCGTATTTCACATGCAATTGAGCTTCTTACTAAGTGAGCCCTATCCTCCTATCAAACTACCCTTCGGGTTGATTACCGTGGTTATCTAAACAAACTTTTACAAATAGGTACAACAGATAAAATAATTTTTAAATGTTTATGGCTTAAGCATTGAAGTTCGGGTTTTGATGAAAATTATATCGACTTGCGATAAAAGTTTATTTAAATCATGACGTTGTCATGGTAAACTAAAAACTTTCGAAAGGACTTTTAGAGAGAGGTATTTCTATAGATTCACGTACTATAGGAAATATCCGTTAGTTAAAGGAACCACTAAGCCAATAAATGAAGTACGGGAACACTCATACCAGTAAATGAAACCCGCAATGAGCAGCCACAAACGGTTCCGCTTCATAATGGTCGTTAAGAGAGTTAGTCAATCAACTGGGGGACAGGTCCTTGGATATACTTAGGGTTTCAAGAATTAAGACTGCAATTGGACAGACGTAGGCCCGAATTCACCAATCTGCCGTTGATCGACGAGCACCTGATGGGTGTCATTTTATGGACCAATGAACGTATCTTGGATTCGTCCCCCAAACAGGTAATCGTATATCTGTGGATGGTCGTCTTAAAATAATTTATCCATCATCCTAATTAAATTATTTCAATTGTTCGGTCACTTTCGTACATCATGAATTTTTCATAAGGAATGAATTTACAGCAACTTTTTGATGATTTTTGATTCAAAATGAATAATCAAAAATCACCCAATGGTTTAAAATTCCCAATACGAATATTTATTCTTCAATCATAAGATAAAATGTAAAATTAGCTGATTCTCGATTTGATCTCCAAATAACTGAAATCCAGTTGGCAGTAGTTTGATCTTCGGTTAATAGTGATTTTCATTGGTGAAACTTAACTGATGAAATACTCCGTCGATTAAGGAAACCATCTACAATCAGGTGTTGACTGTCGTTTGGCGAAACCTGGCGGTAGAAAATATGTATACATACTTTCTTATTTGCATCGTAATAACCTCATACGTAATACTCATGTCTTATCGATATTTTTGAAATGCCTCAGCCTTAGTGACTATTCGTTGACAAGTTGTGCCTCTTTTCAAAGTTTTAACCTGCTTTTTATCGCCACGCAAATGTATAGGCATTTATTTATAATCAGCCTTCAAGGTCTTTTCTTTCCTTAAAACTTCAGTAACGGAAATGTTTTTGGACCGTATAACTTTAGACAATGTAATGCTGATTTAATTCTTTCGTATTTTCTTGCTGCTTTCTTTCCATTCCACGGTTCCGATTCTTTTGCCATGCCTTCAAAATATCACTCCTAGATTTTGAAATTTCTAATGTGGATACCTGATTAATATTCATGGTAAATCGTGAAGACCATCGATGTAGAGGGGTATGGCAGTTTATGAGAGAAAGCGCTCAGTTTTTGCCGAATTTGTTTCCTTTGCAAGACGGAATTTTTCCCAGAAGATAAGAAACTCATCTAAGATTACTTTTTGGTGGCAGAATAGAGGTAAATATCTGTAATTGGTACTACCCAAACATTTCTAAGCAATACCTAACACGAAAATACGCAAAATATCTACAATCTGCGTTACAAACAAAACGTTATTCAATTCTACGGATTTCCCAACGCCCTTCATTCCGTCCGACGGAAATTGTACCCCTACTTTGAACTCTCAGGCGGAAGGGTTGGCTTCGGTGGAAGGAGTATATTCGATTAACGCTAAAAGCTGAGCTCTTCGGAGATCGATGGAATTACACTAGTCACGAGGCAGCTATGACGGCCTGTGGTGAAATAATTTATTGCGATAAACTGTGGCTGGAAACCACATTAAATAAGACCGCTGAATGAATTGTGACTACATAGATAGTGGTGAATATTAATTCAGCTCATAATCTCAAAATTTTGCTCAGAAAGTTAAGAAAAACGTACAGAAGTGTAGATTCCTGGATGATATTTTTTTTCAAATCAAAATGAGTGAAATTAAACGTCTGGCATCGCCATGAGCTTAAATTCAAGTGGAAACATGCCTAAACGTTTCACTCATACAAACTAGGTCAGGCATGTATATCGAGGTTCGACCTTCGGGCGGTACAGGTAGTGTATGAACACAGCGGAGATAAATTTTTCAATTTCCCTCCCACGTTCTCTCTTCCAATTCATTGACCCTTTAGTCCATGACTTGCTAATTATTCAAGGATTGTTTCCTCTGTTTCCCCTGTTTAATGATCCTCTCATCTTTTTGTCTGCCGTTTCCTTCCGATACTCACAACATACTATTTTTCAACTACCTCTTGCGATTCCTCCGTTTTCATTCAAGTCGAATATTATGCATAACTCTTTCACTATCTTCTTTTGATATCGTTGAAATTCAAATAATGTTTCATGTCTGTTACATTATTATCCGAATTTGGCTACAGTTCCCCGTGGGAAGTATTTCTCATTTTCCTAAATTTTTCAATAAACAATTGTAGTTTAACTGATACCTAACTGAATCTCTCTCTATTTCAATAGATGGTGCTGGAATAAAATGTAAATATTTGACCCTTTTTTCAGAAAAACCTCAATTGCTTTCTTAAGATAACACTGTGTTCCTTACCTCTCGTATCCCAATTCCAAAATTCCCTTTTCATACCACTCGTTCCAATTTCCAAAATTGTCAGTGTTTTATTCCAGAGACATTCCCAATTAGTTCCTCCCAATTAGATCATCACACTATATTCGCCTTCTTTCCGCGAGTGATTGTCGGCACTTGCATTGGATTACCATTTAATTTGTTGGCTCTGCTTTTATCATTATGCTAATCATATTTTATCAGTCGCAGTAGTCCAGGGGTAGAGCGTTGGACTGCTGACCGGAGGGTCCACGTTTAATTTCCGCCCATGCCTCTATGGATAGACACCCTTAGTTACACTCAAGTAATGTGATTTTTCGTTTAAAAGGTCTTCCTGGGAAAAGATAGGTGGCATAGGGAAAGGAACTGGGCCCCCGAACCCTGATGTGTGAATTTCACAATCCGCATAGGGCTCATTACTGGGTGAACTCTACCATCATATATCGAACCGACCTTTGGATTGATTTCTGTGTTTATGGTTTTAATCATATTATATTATTCACGTATTAATTTTCTATATAGCACCCTAAATTCTATTCCCCAATTTTCTATTCAAATTTGTGGCCTCTCCTTATTTGATCTCCGCCCCTACGCCATCGTTTCAAGAGTAACCAGTGTCCTTCCACCCTGTTTTACATAAATATGACGTTGGTATATATACTTATATTCTCCACCTCTTATTTGGCACTTTTCAAACTTATCTGCCCTCGAAAATGTCCTCAAAATCCGGATTGCAATTACAAAAGTTGCATTATTTTTCCTGTTTCTGTCGACTCCGCTGTGCAAGGATTTCGTGTAATGGGGCGACCGTGGGGCCTTTGTCACCTCTCCTGCTCGGTATATATTATATACCTCCTGGTAAGCACTGGGAGTAGCCGACTGGGGAAGATATCACCTTGTGGAGTATATCTGCCACAGTCGGATACTCCCAGTGCTTACCAGGTTTATCCGTTTTGTCCATTGCTGTCATCAGAAAAATAATTGCAAATACTTTAATGTTCCATTGTAGTTTCACAATTGGCACTGTATCATTATGAAGACTGTGGTCAAACGACTATTCAGTCGCCTTAAAGAGGCACAGACGAAGCCCTGAAAGATGCCCATGCCACAGCCTCAGAGCATGCCACATTAATCAATCTACCAGGAACAATCGTCATTGCTGCCAGCAGTTTAGTTCTAGAAGTCATCAGCAAAGGAAAACTCAATCTCATTTTTTCAGTTAATGGGATGGGCCGTTGCGAGTATTTAGCATATCTCAAACTGAATAAAATTTCAAGAAAAACAGTAATAACACCATTATAGCTATTAAGAAAAAAGTAAACTTGGTAGTTCCGTGGATATGATGAAAACGAGCTTTCATCCGTTGCAAACCGGCGTTCGGGATAGAAGTTCAAAATGAAAATGGGAAGGATTGATTCTTGATTCGTTGCTTAGCGAATTGCATATCACGGAAGAATCTTGCATCATTTTCCCACCTGCACTGCGAGTGAGTAATCTTTCGTTTTGAACACCTGACCACAGGAAAAATGATGCTTGTACAGGTGCTGTTCGGAGATAAGTGTATTCCATGTGTTTTTTGGAACAGGGTGTGTGGGGGTTGGGGATAATTGTGTAAATGTGTATCGAATAAATAAGTAATCCTTGCCTTTTGTGTTTTGTGCCTGCGACTGCGTTCTTTGGCGGCGCTTTCATCGAGTACACATTTGAGAACTCGGATGATTCTGAAGCGAATACTGAAGCCGGGTGATAAGTCAAATCTTTTTTCGGCAAACACATCTCCGATTGATTATCACAGTGTAAGCACGACATCTCTTGACACAGCGAATATTTACACAAGATGATCGCCGCCCATCCAGTAGCTGCCCCCTACCCCCTAGGGTAGCCGGGGGTGGGAACTCCTGGGATTGGAGGCTCGGACCACGATGCACCTTTCAGGCGGGAAGAAAGAAACCTCCCATCGTGACCTTGGATGAGGCGTGTATTATAAGAAGGTTCAAAGTTTGGATAACGCAATACATGATCGTTAAATACACAAGGGGCATGAGCGATTTTCCAAAATCACGAGGTCTTTGATAAGGTCGAATGAATGTGCCGCGCGCTCGAAAGGTAACAGCTGTTAACTTGGACTTCATGGTAACAGTAATAATTATTTGTCTTGTGATTTTAGGATAATATGCGTCGTTTTATATAGAGCTTAGCAGAGTAACAGTAACTTGTCTCTAGGCCCCTCGAGAACATACTTTAAACGGTATAGTGGTGTTAGGAAGTAGTCCTTCAAGCCACGCAGCTGGTAATAATTATTTTATGTAAAAAATGATAAAGTAACCGAAGGAACATGAGGAAAAATTCAGATAGTCACTCCGACGAGGAATAAATTGTGCCGCTTAATTCAAATGAGGATAAAATTCAGTCTGCCTTAGTTTTCTAAGTATTTTCCCTAAAAGTTCCTTTCCCTAGTAGTTACCTTCTTGAAGAATGCTCGCACCCAATTTTATGGTAGCACTAATATAGCGAAACCATTGTTGCCCTTTCAAGTATGACTGATGGGGGAAAATCATATAATGTTATCTTTTTGAATTTTTGTTTGTAAATAATGGTAAACTTCAGAATTATGTACTCAGCTTGAACCTCTGCCATGGTCATGACCGGTGAAGATTAAAAAACGACAAATTGGAACCTAATTCTCATTTTCTGGACTACCATCTTGACATATCCTGTTCCCCGAGATTTGACCGGGGGAACCGTCTGCGGTTCTCCATGAAGATCTTTTACCAGAAAAATCATACAGGTTTTACGAAGCTGAGGGCGAACAGGAATGTCAACTACGTATAAACTTGAACCGTCCGGTATGATATAAGAACACCATGAGAAAACCATAAACACCATGAGAAAATTGTTGCCCATTCAAAACCAACCTTACTTCCCTGCAACTACAAACAAAAGATGCAGGGTTGTGGAAACAACTCTTCGTTACTATGGTAAAACGTTGTCTAAGACATTCTAAGACCCTAGCCCGAAGTCGAACGGTCTAACCCTTTGGTCTACAGTTCTGCCCAAATTACGACATTGTATGATGTCATAATTTTTAAAAGGCATACGTTTTCAATGACTGAGTTACAATTTGTTACATATCATGGGGAATATATAGGACAGAACAGTAGACCAGAGGGTAGAGAGTTCGACTTGAGGATAGGGTCTTTGAATGTCTTAGACAACGTTTTACCGTACTAACAAATAGTTTTTTCCACAACCCTGCATCTTTTATTTGTAGTTGCAAGGAAGGTATTTGTAGGGTGTGTCGTATATTAATATTAATGCAGTAGATTAATCTTTGGTTATAGAAGTTCCCAGGTTCCAAACATGGGTTATGCTCTTGGACAACTCTATAACAAGTCATTGCAATGGGATTTTCAGTTTATAGATCTTCGTGAGAAACTGATCTGTGGTCCAATTAAAGGATGAGTGCGTGGGTGCACATCTCTGGACTCTTATTCTGACACATCAAAATCAACATATCTGTAGAACACCGAGCTATTATTCTTCGGTGGAAAACATTTCGATTTTTCTCCATGTTTTTCCTTCAGCTGTTCTCTTTATAAGTAGAAAAAATAAGGAGAACCAGGATGGTGAAGAAGGCTTCCTATCATCAACTACTATCGGCTAATATTACTAGCCACAGACTAACACAGACTTAAATAATAATCGGTTCATGATAACTTGAAGTTTATTTCAGTACGGGTATGAGACATGGTTAACAAGAGGACCAGAGTAAAGAAGGTTGTTAAGGATGAACACGTGTTTCCAAGGAAAAATGAGGAATATAAAATGGATTGATAGAGCAACAGATGAGGAAGTATTTCGAAGATAGAGAGAATAGTCTATGGAGGACACTTAAAAGAAGGATAGAGAAACTAATTGAACTCATCCTGAGGGACGGTAGCTTACTGAAGACCGTAATGAAAGGAAGGAGAGGGCAATAATTAAAGGATAAGGCCAAGGATGAGTTAAGAGAAGCTCGTGATGGAAGACGTATATTCAGAGAGCTGTAAGAGAATGAAGAGATTGACAGAGAATATGAGTTTGGAGAGCTGCTACACAAACTGAAAATCAACCAAACCTCACGAGAGTCTGGATGATGATGAGTAATATGAAAGGAATAAATGCTAAAGACTATATATTTCTTCTATATTCAATGCTATACATTTTATTCAATTCTATATGTTTAACTAGAATTTCAGGAAAAAACTTAGAATCATCATTGCCTTATGCTGACAATAATAGTAAAAATTAGATTTGGCAAATTACGCAAATTAAACGTAAATTATTCAATTTCATTACCGGAATAGATTATTTTACTTGTAAATATAAATGGAAAAGAATTACTACGGTGAGTACGGTAATATAAGTTTCAGGTCGCTTCAAGTAGCTGCATTGTAAGCATTGCTAGTTCACTCCTCACCCGTGGCTCAGCATTCGTAGCCAGTACGGAGCCATCCGCTGCTTCACAATCTTGTACGGATGTTTGACGTGCTGAATCTACATATTACCTTGCAAGGTGTCCCTAGGGCATGTGGCAGGGGGTGTTTAGTTTTCGGCCATTAGGGTAGTTAGCAAATAATAGTATTCCTTGCCATTTTACTAACTGGTAATTTTAATTGCTCCGTTTTACAAATATTTAGCAATGTTTTCTGCTTGTTGTGGTCGCAAATCACTCGAAGATTAAGGGATTCTTTATCGCTGTCTTTTCGGAAGTCAATCCTTAAGTTTTTCGGTTGCGGTCTCGAATACCGATATACTATAATCTTGGAAAAGAATTCCACACTGTAAGCGTTAAATTCGTACTTGCTATATTTTTCTATTACCTAGTTTAAAGTTGTGGTTGAAATTATGGTGATTTCAATGCCTCCCAACCCATGTCTATGAGTCACTTTTGGTTGATTTGTAAAAATATTTTTTGGAAACCAGAAGATTCACCCTCTCTATTTTACCCCCTCTAGAAGTACCCAGCCTGACCTAGAGATGGCGGTAGTTGTTTAAAAAATATCACTGTGTTAGAAAGTATAAAATCTATAAAGCATATGTTTCAAGTTTGAAGACGCTACTTCGTTCAGTATTTATTTAGCAGCCATCAATAGTGAGCGTTTTCAGTGAATTTATGAAAATGGAGACAATTGATCATCGTTATGTAATACAATACTTTTATATGAAAGGCTTCAGACCAATCAATATAAAAGCTGAACTGGATTATACTTTGGGTGAGTCTGCTCCTTCGTTTACAACAGTAAAATATTGGGTAACTGAGTTTAAACGAGGCCGAATGGGCTGTCACGACGAGCAACGTATTGGTCGACCAAATGAGGTGACGACTCCAGAAACGGTGGAGAAAATCCAAAATGTGATACTGAATGATCACCGACCGAAAGTGCACTAGCTGGTAAACATAGTAGGCATTTCAAAAAGTGCGGCACATCGCATATTAACTGAAAATTTGGATATGAGAAAGCTGTGTGCAAGATGCTTTGCTCACACTCGAGCAAAACCAGTGTCGTGAGGCTGTTTCCAATGAGTGTTACTCAGTAGTACTTAGTACTACTGTGTCTTCTGAGGAAGGGTGATCTAAATTCCGTCGAAATTATTGAGAAATAATGTGTGAGTATTCTTTTTATGTGCTCTTATATTGTTTGTTGCTGTTATATTGTTTTTGCTTATGTATTTTGCTTATATTGTTTTTTTATTCAACATTTCCGTGTTACTTCGACGGAATCATTATAAATAAATTTATATATATATACGCATATATGTATGTATGCATAATATAATTTATATTTTCCATCATCATCGCAGGTTGCCATTAAGATGATAGATTAATAGCAGCCCTTGGAGCTATACTGTTCCTGCCATTCTTTCAATTCTCTCATAGCTCCATCAATAGACATCTTCCATCACGTGCTCCTCGTAACTCATCCTTGGCCTTTCCCTTTAATTATTCCCTTCTTTTTCTTTTAATTATGGTCTACAGTAGGCTATCGCCCCTAAGGATGTGCCCAATTAATTTCGCTCTCCTCATTCCAAGTATGGTTTTATGCTTCTCTCTTCACTCGCGCTTCGGAATACTTCCTCATTTGTTACTCTTCTAAATCCATGTTATTTTCCTCGGTCTTCTTTATCTCTGCATTTTCTTTAGAACCGCATTTCCATGATAATTCAATCTTCTTTGCTCTTCTTCCATCGCCCAAGACATGGCCGTAGAAACTTAGCTTCTACGCTTTAATGAATCGCTTCCTTATGTCTGTGTCACTGTTTTAATCAGTATGTATCTGCAGATAAAGAACCTTCTTTGCCATTCTGAATCTGCCTACTGTGCCTCTCTCCCATTGCTAGCAGATATGAAATGACACCTTAATAAGGGGTATATAGCATAAATTATTTTTGTTTTCCTCAAACAATTTTCTATTTTGAACACTAATGGCTGATGGGATTGGGTACTCATCTAAAATTATGTCTAGACTAAATTCCTGCAAGATGATCTTTTTGTCATTATTGCATTTTTTAAAATTTGATGGGTGGTATAAATGTCAGCCTAGCGAAGTTCACCGCCAAATTCCCTACACATGAACACTCAAATGAAGTTAATTTTTCCTTACATCGCTGGGTGAGTTTTTCAGGGATTTTATTCATGCAAACTGATAACTTTCCCTGATACTTCTAAAGCACTTTTTGATCTTGCATTCCGCTAAATCATTCTTCATCTTCACTTATTTTAACATTGAGCCGTTTAAAATGCCTTTTCCTTTCCTTATTCCACTTCGCTCATCCACATTTTCCTTCCTTTCACAATGTAATAAATTCCATATCTTCTAAATTTCTCTTCCATCTTCTTTTGCCTTCTTCGAATATCTCGTTGTGACTGCAGTAATCTCTTCCCATATCAGGTTTAATACTTCGTTTGTTTTCTTTGCCAGCCATTTTATTTTATCGATCATTCACGAAGCACATATTCCAAAAGCAGTCGGTTGACGCTCAACTTTATGATCAAAGTACAAGTACAAGCCTAGTACAAGTACAAAGTACAAGCCTATATACGATACGTGCACGTATGCCATATATGATGACATATATACCTAACTCCATACTATAGGGATATCAAAGTGGGATGTTTCTTCCCAGTGGGAAGAACGTTCGGTTACTGACCGGAGAACCCGGCTTTGAATCTCGTTGTCTTTGGACCCTCTCAGGTTCACATAAGCTTTGTGGAATTTTCAGTTACTAGATCTTTCTGAGAAACCGCTGGAAACACAAAGAAAGGAACTGGGTATGAATATCCTTCGTCATAGGTGAGCTCTTCCCTTACTTGTTAAACACACTTCTGAATTGATAAATGCGTTAAAAAATTAAAACATGAAAATTTCACTATTAAACTTATGTTGACTTGCGTCTTCATTACTTTCTTAATTAATTTCTAAGTACAGTGTACAGGAAGAGAGAAAGCGACGGCTGGCAATAGTTTTAAAGGAAAATTAGGAGGAAGTATACAAAGCATAAAGCAGAGTAGTAATAGAATATCATTTGTAGTCAAAAGCTGTGCCAAACAGTTTGGGTCTGCATTTCACCAAAGAATCATATGGAGGAAGAAATAAGTAGGGGATACCATCAATTAAAGGAATAATTGCAGGCATTCCTCTAATGACATGTTTGATTTTAAAAATATCTTACTCTCGCAATGTTTTTTTTACTTGGTAGTGTAACGTTGAAGGTAGGTATTGTATGAACACGAACTTAACAACCCTACATTACTTAGCCTCGCCTAACGATAAACTAACTGAAACCTCACATTAAAATAAAAAACTTATTTCATTCCGTATAAATAATACCTCCCTTCATTCCGTCCAATATTCCTATCCTTTTCATTCCCTCACCTCGCTTTCCTAAAGTTCTTCCCTCTGTCATAATCTTCAACTTCACATTGCCAAACAAAACGCTCTGCATGTCTTCCCTGCCTCCTCTGGATTTCTCTTAGCATTAATTAAAATTAGCAATTTTCCACAAAAATTTTGTGGAAAATTGCTAATTTTAATTGATCATGTTATTCCACCATATCACGCCTGAAGCGTCTCTTTTTATTCTCTTAGCATGTTCCCTCTCTTCTTCCAACATGCCTGAAAATTCATCGTTTGTTTTTTTCCTTTCTATTTCACCTTTTACAACAACCACAATTGAAAAACCTGCAATCAACGCTTATCATCACATGCATTTCCTTACCGTACATAACTTCTCTCCATAACAATGTTCTCAACAGCGTTTTACTACCATCTTTCCTCAAGGCTCCTGCCATCAATTTCCACCTCTTTTTGAAAGCTTCTTGGCCTAAAGTAATTCTTTTTCTCATGTCCCCACTATTTTGACCATCTTGATCGAAAACACTTCCCAAATAGGTAAAATGTCTGACCTGCTCTGATTTACGAACTCCTATTTCAATATTAAACTTAGCTGACCTCTTTCTGTAAAACCGCATGATCTTTGATTTTTTTACATTGATCCATACCTATTACAACGACTTTATAATACTCTCAGACATGCTTGTAATCTCTTATTTGACTGTCCTAACTAAAGCTAGATCATTCGCAAATCAAACTAATTTTATGGATTCCCAAAGCATTTCACTCCTGTCTACAGCCCTTCCTATGTCTCCCATTCCATTACCTTCATTCTTATGCCGAAATGAATAAGTGATCTTGAGCATCCTTGTATTACTCTTTTATCTATCAATGAAAATCCCTACTTTCCATCCGCCACTCGTACCTTGTAGTTTGAGAAATGGTAATTCACCTATCCCTCCAATCTACTCCCACCTTCTGTAATAATACTATGAATTCTGCACCATTTACTCTAGCATAAGCCTTCTGGAAATCCACTCAGCAGAAAAGTGCATTCTGATTGGACTCATTGTTCCTCTCTATTCGTGATTTCTTTATTACTATGGCATCAGAAGTGCCTCTCCGCTGTTTAAACACAAACTGATCATCCCCTAATTAATCATTTACCTTACTCTCCGTCTCCTTATTGATGATGCTTGGATGAAAGATGGTGGATATTGATTATTACTTCAGCTAATCGTAAAATAACATTTATTGTTCTACAGTTCTCACCTTCCCATTTGTGGAAAAGGAACTAACACTGATCTGACGAAATGTATCGGCCAAATTCCCCCCTCGTCAATGCTTTGAATTGATAAATAAAAGCTCTATCTCTCACGTTTTCCTAAACCCTTAAGTAGTCCTTTGGGATTGTTTTCTATCCCCACGACCTTATTGGATTTCTATTCTCAAAATGGCCTTTCTGTCACGCAACATATGTGTGATCTTAATGTATTTTCATCTACGTCATATTCTATTGGCACATCAAAACTTGTAGTCCTAATGTCTAATCCTTAGCATGTGGACCCTTTACACCTTCTTCTGAATCATTCTTTGGTCAATTAATAATGCGCTTGCTTAATATTTGATTTTAGGCATGGAATTTCCTTCCTACTTACTTCTTCTTCCTGTAGACGCTTTCCCCTTCTTCTGCAGAGTACCCATTTCATTCGTCATCTGTAAACTCTCCATACCCCCCCACTGCATCCTTCTTCACGCTCATTTCACCCTATTAGTTTCTCGATTCGATTTATTATGCTACTATTTGTACTTCCTTCTTCCAAATTCTAGATTTGCATTGTGCCATTTCCTTCTCTCGCCTATCCTCTTCATCTTATTCTTGTAGCAGATGATTTAGTTGTTTTCCCATGAACGAATACTATTAATGACTCTCCATTCTTAGGATGTCACCGCGTAATTTGTTTATTCAAGTATCTTTGACCTGAAGACACTCGTTGAAACACGGGCCAAACAGTTGTCCAAAAAACAACCTACCTGGTGACATCCCGAGAATGGAGAGTCATTCATCTGAACGCCGCAAAAAATCTACGATCTAATTACGAATCCTATAGTTTAGTTTGTGCCTATCGATATCTCCTTTTTGGAATGTTCTTATCTTCCCGCTGCTTTACCCGTCTACTTATTCTAACTCATTAGCTTTTCCAATGTCTCTCGATCCTCCTCTTTTCCTTCACATTTAATGCTTCTAAGTTTTACTTCACCTTCCTTTTTCCGTGCTTTATTATGTTGTATCTGGAGTTACGCTTCATGAGTACATAAGTTTCATCTCAATACGCTTAAGTTCACGGAAAGCTGGGCAAATTAAGACCGCTATTCCTAAACCTGTGCTTAGCAATAATATAGTAGGACTGATATCTCTCTGAATTCCTAAGCATTTTCCACGGATACGTCTATTGTGGTGTTTCAACCACGTTTTTACTATGATTAAGCCCTTTATCCTGGAGAGCTCTTTTGCTTTCTCCCCGCGGTCATTTCTTGTTCCTAAATCGTAGTGCCCTACCTCACTCTGATCTCCTTTCATCCATCACCGCGTTTCAATCCCCCATAATTACCTGTTTCCTTCCGTACATAACCAATTTGATTGGTGGCCTCAGTGTGCACGGAACATACTTCCCGTGATATTTGAAACATTTAATAGTATTTGGGGATAAGAAATATCCCTCGAAAAAATATCCCCGAGTTTCCATGAAATTTCCTGACTTCTCCCTGATTTGTCCAGGTCTCGGCGATCTTCCTGACTTTACCCGAAATTATTTGGTTTCCCCCAGTGCCGACCACCCTGGTTATTATCTCTGTTCAGGACACGTTGCATCCATTTCCCGCTGGCGGCTTTTATATTCCCCGTCTCGTAAGCCGCAAACATTTTCCCACTCGTTTCCGCGCTCGTCTATCATTCCTCGTGCGGGATGCACCGCGGGAGAAGCGTGCATCAAACGTGCATCGACACGTCCACATAACCCCACCCCCCTCCACATCTCTCTCGGTGTCCGACCGGTCGGGGACGTCGCCGTCCACATCCGCGGAGATCTGTTTCAAGGCCTCGATAGGACGCGATCGGTGGCCGTGCGTTTGGGGGATGGGAGGATTTGGAGGCTGTGTGTGTGTGGGGTTCTTCAGTGATCGCTCTTATGAGGAGGTCGCCGCGCGTGCGTGCGTGCTTACGGTCGCGAAGGGTCGGCGGTGTTGCACTTGCGCTTACGCACGCACGTGTGCGTGTGTTTTTGTTTATCGCTCTTCTCCCTTCGGGTCGCGAATTTCTCGGAAGAGTTGCGGAAGAAGCCGGTACTTCGGGGGAAGAAGGGTCGCGGTGTGTGGGCCCTCCGCACAACGAGGAGTGTGTCTCAACTCCCTCCTTCCCTCTCCCACCATTTCCAACCTCCGTCCCCCACACAACTCTTCCCTCTTCCCGCCCACATTCCGTCGGGCGGCGGATGTTCCTAGGAAAGGGCGCGAAGGAGACCCGTCGTTGCGTCATTATCGTCATCGTGATTCGGGGGGTCGCCGCTTGGCTGTGTCGGCGTTAGAGGGGGGCGGAGCTGGGTGTGGGGGGGTGGGGTGGGAACTACGCCTCAAGACCCTCCCGGCTGCTGACGTCACTTGGCCCTCTCGCGAAGGAAATGAGAGCATCGACATGCGTCTCATCTCTCTCTCTCTCTCTCTTTCCGCGCCCTCGATTCGATCCCGGCACCCCCGCATAGGTCGTCGACACCATCACCACGGTAATCAAACCCGAAGGTTGAGTTTTGATAGGCAGGGACAGGGCTCATCTCGTTCCCAAGCGCTACGACGTGTGAGTTCTGGGACAACCAGACGTCCCGACGCGGGCCGTACTGTCCCTCACACAAGTGATTTGTCTCATCTACTGCATTAATATTGCGTGTATTGCAAATATACTTATATTCAACTGCATACAAGAACTATTGATGAACTTGTGCACGTAAAGCAGGTGCCCTAGTAATCCCCTCCTCCCGCCCTTGGCGCGGATTGCTTGGAAAATGTAAAGAACTAGATGCAGATGATCATTCACACCGCAGCCAATTTACATACCAATTTTTACACTACAGCAGACAAAAGATTAATCCGGATGACTTCTGTGAAAAATTTGATCCACTATGTTAAATCGCGAAATAAAAATATAACCGCTGAGAGGTGGTTCACAAAAGCTGTAATAGTGTATTCATTGTTTCGTATATTCTTTGTGTGATTGAGATACATATCATTTTATTTAAGTGCCGCAAAAAAGTCACGTCACCCATTTAGGAATTGGAATATAAAAACACACACACACACCTCCGGCGGTTTTCGAAGCCGGACCCTCTGCATGGGGAGACAGTTGTCTACTGCCGGCGTCAAAACGATTGTCCCTGAACTCCAGTACTTTTATCGCCTAGTTTATGTACACATCTTCAAAATAAAATGTGCATCATTAGAGTGATTTTAATTAGTATTGAACCAATATTATTTAAACTTTTATGTTTATAATCATAGCGTGATTAATTGGCACAGTTTCCCGGGAGTGGATGCAGATCCAGATCATTATTTGGTGTTAGGCGGATAATCTTACGCGTTCTGCATTAGCTCAGTGGCTAGATAACTCTTCCAGAAAGTGAGAGGCCGGGGATCGGATCACGGATATATTATACATTTTTCGTGAAATTTAATTATCCTTTTTGTTCGTTTGCATGCATTACTCTTTATATATGTGCATATATTCATACGGATAAATAAATATATGTGTATTTTGCGGAAGCAAACCAACTTTTTCATCCAAGTAGAAACCATTCCCATCTTATCGTCTTCTACCTATTGTTGAGAATTCTTCTACTTTCAGGGATTGAAGGTAAGGGAAAGGGGTGGGGGTAAGTGGGGTACAGTATTGTGTGAGAGGTGTGAACTAATACACATACACACAGATATGGGTGTGGGTCGCTGGGTAGTCCAGGGGGTAGAGCGTTGGACTACTGACCGGAGGGCCCGGGCTCGATTCCCGGGCAAGCCTCTCTGGGCACCTGCAGCTACACCTACTCTTTGCGAATTTTTGGGTCCCAGGTCTTCCTGGGAAACCATAACCGGGACAGGGAAAGGACTTGCCCCCCCCCCCACCCTGATGTGTAAATTTCACACACCGTATAGGACTTAGTGCTGGGCGAACTCTACCATCACCTACTAAACCGACCTTCGGGTTGATTACTGTGTTTATGGTTTATATATATATATATACTGAACTATAACCCTGACGTGGTGGTAGGACTTATGCGTTCTCATGACAATGACATAGGTCAAAGGGTAGAGACCAGAAGAAAAGTAGTTCGTGCAGAGTCTACTCCTCAGGTAGTTGGCTGTAAAATTCGTCCGATGCCCACCCCATGGGCGGTAATTTACGTGATGGAAAAAACATGATAGTGATAGTTAAAACACTATTGAGGAAGGCAATGTGAAGCCATCTGAATAAATCAATCTGAAAAACGACGATGAACAAATTATTATGTTTAGTTCTGGCATCCATAGGAATTGACCCGAGACAATTTAGTAGATTTGAAGTTGAGTCTTGGAAACTCCAGGACTCGACTTACCAATCACCCACTACGGGTCTCGTGTGTCGCACCCAGGAGCGGGAAAAGCGGGAGAGGATAGGCTTCCGAAGTCGTCATCGCACGAAATCCTTGCAAAGCGAAAAAGACAGCAGCGACACAATACATAATAGGGAACTGAACCAGTTAGAATAAGGACTTTAAATGTTAGGAAAGTGTTGAGGAAAAGGAAATTAGGGATTGTAAAGCTGGCCGCAGTGAGATAGAAGAATGGTGGGGATTATTGGAGATATAGTTTTTATTGTTAGGTAGTATTATTGGAGGAGTAATACACAGTGGAGGGGAAGAGAGCTAGGGAGATATAGCAACAGTGAAAAAAAGGATTGGAAGAAGGGTAGCATACGTAGAGTAGGCTAGTGATAGTATATTATTAGAAGAAATAAAAGGTGACGAGTGACTTTGACCATTATTCAGGTCTACGTGCATATATGCCACCAAGAAATCATATGAAGTAAGAAATAGACTCGTTGTTCGATCAATTGGAGGATACATTTGCGAATTTTCCTGGATAGGAATTTTTGGTAATCATTGCGGGTTGTAACGTGGAGGTGTGGAGAGGGAGAAATGGTAGTACGTAAGGGACTATGGTTTAGGAGCAAGGAATGATCGCGTTCAGAAATTAGTAGAGTTCTGCGTGAGAAATGATCTAATAATACCGAACGCGCTCTTTAAACTACACAAAAGGGGTAATTATTCACAGAAAATGCCCGGAGAATCGTAGAAACACCAGTTAGACTATTTTATGGTCAGGCTCATATTTATGAATAGGGTGATTAATGCGCACAGTTTCCCGACAGTGGATGAAGATCCATATCATAGTTTAGTACTATCGACTCATAACGTCAAAATCAAGAAGATAAAACAATCAATATGGATGAGGAAATGGAATGTGGAAGTATTGACTAGAACAAAAAAGAATGAGAAAGCAGTGGGAAAATTTATGAGGACTTTGATTGAGTGAGGCGGGTACAGTAGAAGAAAGGAATATCTCAAAAAAATGATATCGGGAACCGCAAACAGAACCATGGGAATAGTAAATAGGAAGTACACAATGAACATATGGATTATTGCCGATATGATTAAGGAGATAGATGAGAGAAGGAAATGGAAGAATGTGAACACAGAGTTAGTTAGAAGGAAGGACAACGAGTTAAATATTAATTGTGACGGTTAACAAATAGAGAGGGGAATGATTCGTAGGGCAAAGGAACCATGGTGGGAGACGCAGTGTGGAGATATGGGAGTTTTACAAAAGAAGGATGACATTGGCGCGAGCGCTACAGAAATGGTGAAAGCACTATGGAGAAGTATGAAGCGAAGATCAATGGACCAAGTAAAAGATAAGTCAAGAAAATTATTTATAGAACCTGAGAAGGTTCGAGAAAGATGGTAGGATTGTATTAAATATCTATCTACGGTTGATAAATGAGATCCGCAAGCTCAGACAGGGAACGACAATACGTGCCAATAGTAATCGAGATAGAAAGGAACATTATGGCAATAGTATTCAAATAAGGCCGTGGAAAAGAATAAAATTCCCGTGGAACTACTCAAGAGCCTAAAGAAACGTGAAAGGAGGAGTTTTACGGGTTAATTACTAGCATTAATGAGGGAGGAATTTATTTGGAGGATTTCATTTCATCAGCGTTATTTACCATATAAAAAAACGGAAATGTAGACGTATGTGAAGATTATAAAACAATAAGCTTGATTTTGAACGCAGCTAAAATGATTCTTAGGGTCACTAACACGTAAGAGGATGGAGAAGAGAACAAATGGCTCCTAAGGGAATTATGATGGCTGGGTGGAATTAATCGAAGTGATAAAAGAAGAACTTGCCACACGTGAGAAATGCAAAGGGAGGTTGGTTTTCTCAAAGATTTCATGCAGTGAAGCTGGCCAGAAAGAGAGCTGATTAAGGGTATGGTTAACTTTGAAAAGCAATACATGCATAGATGAACATGAATGCAGGCACTGCAATACAATAGTTAACTTAGAATGCCATGAATTAGCTGCTTTCTCAACTTCCAGAAATTTTGAACCCAGGTTTTGATGAATTAAAAAGTTGTATCCAAATTCTCATGGCTGAGTGTTATATTTTTTTACAATTTTGAACCGAATTGTTCGTTGATAGCTTCCATAAATGTGTAAACACTATCATGTCCATAGAAGTTGTCCAAAATTGTAAGATGAAGATTATAGAAACACGAATCTATATATATTGCTCAATTGTCTTGTAAGTGTGCTCACAAACCCAGGTGTAAATTGACAGGTCTGCAGAACTATAAGTTGACTTTGGCATTAACCACGAAATCCTGTCAATTATTTCAAATATTTCCCGTGACACCTGATTTGAAACTGATCGGTCTGGCAAATCTGTGTGAAATTCAGACTTTCGGAGTAGTACGGAGAGGCTGATTTCTTTCCGTGAGCTATCATTCCGTTTCCCCGAAAAGTTCCAGTGACCTGAAGGTCGTTAATTTTGTATGTGGAATAATGTTGAAGGCATTTCCCGGAATTCCCTCGAATATGGTCGCCGTCTACGGTTCGACCGCTAGCAATTCCCCTATCGAGCAGTTCCGGGTTGGCGTCTCCGGTGGTGAGATTTCGGCCGTGAGATGCTAGATCAGTTATCCCATTTCAAGAAGCTATCAATTTTACGCATGCATTAAGCGCTCGTTCAAGGAGTGACAAATATATGTCAACAAAACCTCCCAAAAAATTTTCGCCGCGCCCAAAGCTGAGCTTGTTGTGATTGCGGTCTTGTGCAAAGTAAAGAAGAGATATAAATATGGGTGTTCCGTTAAACGTACATCTCTTTGGAAACACAGTACTGGTCTGAATTTATAGTGTAACTAGAGGGTATTATGAATTTGGTTTTATCGGCGTCTGATTAAGTAGTAAAGATATGACAACTTAGCAAACAAATGATCTAAATGATTTATGTCCATTGAGTTACGCCAGGTTAGCTAATCAATTATTACTTGTGCTAGGAGAGCTGTATCATTGTAAAATAAAAGATTTATAATAGGATTTTCTTTGATATTATTATTCCGCTTACCTAACATGACCATATGGAGATTTGAATTTTAACGAATCCCTCTACTGTGTCAGAATCTCACTCGATTGTTCGGCACCTTTCTGAGGAGATTTCAATTTTCCTCTTGTTTTGTTTGTAAGGGAAGGGATGCCGATTCTAGTTTATTTAATAACTCCACAACTTATCTATATTTTCGTGACACAGTTTGACAAAGCTATCGCAAGCTCTACGCTAATCTCCTAATTTCTTAGCGGCCTCTTAATTCAATGCGTCTTACGTATCGTCCGCACATTGAAAACGCGGTAGAACTAACACCACTCTTTCGGTTTTCAATTCAAATTACTCTAGGAAACAAAATGTTTACATTAGGTATCAGAGCGGGTGTTTTTTGCAGTTTTGATTGGTGGAATACTATAATGAACATTAAATTTGCGTTTCACGTCAGGATTTTTAGATATTCTCAGCCACAGTTCAAAAATGGGCTATCTTCCCTATTTACAAAGGTTGAAACCTAATAAGATATTTTTTGACTAAATTTATCTCCTTACAGCTAAAACTACTACTCTTGAATCACAAATTCAAATTTTAACATATGATATGCTACAATTTTTACAGAGATAATTCTATTTTAATTGGCGGTAGTGTTTGCCATTATACGATATTTCCCTCGTACATTATTATTCAGTCCATTAATTTAATTTATTAACCTAAACACTTATGCTTATTTAAATGGTAAAAACCTTTTGAAAAATTATAAAACCTACACCAAGTGTTAAAATTTTAACATACAATCCATAGGGAGAATTTTTAGACACGAGAAAAAAGATTTCGACAAATTATATTGATGTTGATGTAAAATATGGTACTTTCCCGGCGTATTTGCTTGATAAAGTTTTCTCGGGTCTTCCACCGGATCAGGGGTTCCGTATTGGCCAATATAGAGCCTTTGACCCGGTGGACCCGAGAAAACTTCATCAAGGAAAATATTGTTATTGAGTAACAGATCTCTGAAAATAGATAATATTCTATTTTTGCATATAAACTACGAATATCTTGAAATCCAAACGAGACACGCAGATTGGATTTCCATATTCGTATTTCAAAACCAGAACCTACAAGAAACGCCTGCTCTGTAAAGAAAGCCATTATTGTTCCTTAGTGTTCTCAACGACCTATCTAATTAAACCGAGTTTTTAAAATCTAATTAGGATATTGTTTTGAATTTTGTTAATTATGATACCAAGGCGCTTGATCCGACTTGATGTAATTTAATCTTGCCTATTTTAAATCCAATTACGAGTTCTCAATTTTTTTTACTTCATAAGCTTAACCAACAATTTAAACTGCTAATTCGAAGGCTTGCTTGAAATACAAAGTTACGTATCTACCAAGGAGTATTTATCCTACCTATACCTTCAGTATGTCTGAAGATAAAAAATCGGTGATCAGGATTGGAAAGAGTAAAATGCGTCGAGATTTATTCATGTTTATTGTAGTGCTTCAATTTCGACGCAAACACAATTCTTTCATGCGTTGCAATTTGCCCTCATTCCCGGAAACACAAGCGTGTGGCATTATTTCGCGACCGAAGCAACTGTGGCCCTGCTGACGATTTGCTTCTTAGTCGACGCATATTTTGCTCGACCAATGGAAAGGACCCCCTCCGGCGCGTTCCGCAGCGCCATTGGCCTTCCCCAGGGCAGGGAGGGAGTCAGCGCGGGCACACGCCTTCTGCCGGCGGCACGTGCCCGAGGCCGAGCTCGAACCCGCAGCCTTGAGGTTATCGGACGAGTCTCCCCCACTTCGCGGACAAATGTGCATCGCACTCAACATTAAGTTTGCGTGCGAGTAATAACATTATTCCCAACGAACGGAAGCTATTGTTACGTGCTAATGTAGGACGCCAATGCAAACAGTGTTGCCGCGACGCAGTACTTCTCAGGAAGTTTCCGCCGTGCCTCACTCACTTCCCTCGGCTCGTGTCGTTTCTCGACTCGATAGACTGTCTCATCGGAATCTCGATTGCATGCGAGATTCTCCCTATTCGTCTCGTTTAACTTCAACGCTTTGCCATTTCTTTTTAATAATGGTTTGAACGGATGTTGACTGGTAAATTTCCATTATTTATTTGTTTTCAGTACCTTATACGCGATAAAATACGAGGATAGATCACTCGTAGGATAGATCTCCTACAGTTACTTGCAAAGAATATCACTTGTATAGATGACGGGCTAGTGATAATATTAACCAAGCTTCTGTTTTGCACTAGTTCGTAAAATCAATTGAATTTATAAATCTAAGAAATCATTACTTAGGATTCTGAGTCAACCAATATTTACTTACATAGTAAAAAAAAAGCTTTCCCAAAATGTGTAAGACGTAAATATATAAAGGAAATAGGTAAATTTGCAGTTAAAAGTTGAAATGGTCACCCGTAATGCTCGTATTATCGGTCTCAGAGAAAAAAATGTCAAGTACAGTCAGTGTACAAAAATATAAGTTGAAATATTGACTACAATAGCTTTATCTTTGCGTCAAAATTCTTTACGCGGAGGACCTGATATTCTTCAGCATTCGACATGATTCGCGAATCGGTTGAATAATTTGTTTCCAATCGGAATTCAAAAGTTCGATTCGATGAATTCCAATATCGCATTGGTAAATGGTATATTTCTAATTACCCCTGTATTTACCTAGAAATGTTTCCCGTTCCCACATTTTTTCCCACAACATTACTTCTTGTGCTTATTTCTTATATTATACAGTTACACGTGGGTGGTCTGAAAAGTTTCCGGCCTAGAAAATTTCAGAAAAAATGTCTAGTATCTTTGTTAGGTTGGAAACTTTTCAGACAACCCTTGCAAATGTGACCTTACCATTATTATTTTTTTATCGCTTTTTATTTCCAATTATTATTATTATTGTTGTTATGTATTAGACGAAGGGTTGAGGAAGAAGGGACCTTATGTCCTCAATTTCGCCCGAATAACGACGTTTATCTATCTATCAAGTACACATAAATTAGTTTTATATACATATTAGTTCTATTTATATTAGTATATATAGAGGTAGGAACTGATTATACATTTATTATCACTTGTGCAAAGAAGGTAATTGCTACCGATCAATCTTAAATATTTTCCTTATAAGTGCATCAAAATAAAGAAAATGTAATGGATTATTTAAATTCAAGAAATTGAATTGAAGTTGGCAAGTCAACACAATTACAATTGCCTTGGTAACTTTTCAAATCGTTTCCTCCTTTTGAAAGCACACATATCTCAAACTGAGAAACAAGGGGTAAAACCAATAACAAGAGATAGATTATACTAAATTTGATATATTTCTGCGATATTTACGCAGATCAAATGACGTCATTTTATTTCGATTTGTTTATCAAAAGACTAGACATAAATTCAGTCTTTTCCTCTTTCTTTGGATGAAGAAAGCGTCTTAAAGCATCAGTTAAACATTAGACACACTGCAATATTTTCATTTTTCGTGTGATATCGTGGCCGTCGTGATGCCATTTCATCGATTATTGTATCTATCGATATATTTCAAATTAATGCTTAATTAATTTTTTGAGCTTCATCGTAATAAGCAAATTATCGTGGAGTTGGCAGTCACTTAAATTTATCCCGGATACCCTACTTTTAATTTATCATTCTAATTCCCAGGATTTTGGAGTCGGGCTTCATTATGAGACGTAAGAGGCCTCATACCAATCTTGGTGACTTACGACGAATGCTACTTCATTACCTCGAGGTTACTTGCCATATTTGTGGGCGGATTGTCTATTCGTAGCTCTGTGTGAACTGCACTGAGTGAATTCCAATTGCAGTTAAATTTTAATTACTGTGTTCAGTAGAATAATTCAAAAGGAGTTTAATTGTTGAACTTAGGCCTTATTTCGCATTTCTATCTCCTCCACCTCCCCCATCCCATTTCACTGCCAACACTCCCCCTTAATGGGCTCTCCTAGTTGCCTATCAGTATACTTTCCATCGCCTGTCAGTGCAACACTGACAAACTCGCTTCCAAGAAACCATTTGGGTCTTCTTTATTATAACCCATGTATCCACAAACTACGCCTAAGTTATATGAAAAACCCTCACCTTGAACTTTGTAACAGAAAAATATGTAGAATGACTATATAGAAACGCGTCTTACAAATAAACATCCGCGGAAAACTGCAGTTGCGTTTGTGTCTTCAGGTGAATATTGAAAAAAATTCACGAAACGAAGCCTGGAACCCTTGAGTTGATTTATTATCTATCCTCAAGCATCAATTCTTCTTTCTCAATATTTTTTACTTCTTCCATTTCAAACGTAGAAATCTACCACCAAAACAATAGATTTTTTATTTTTGTGCACGATAACGAGAAAACCCCCAAAAAACCGTCAAAAGCCTCACAGCTACGCCTATCACCTAGCTTCAATGATCATGTTTTCGTGCAGCGCACAACCACACTCCAATCCAAAGTATTAAAACGTTCCTCACATTAATTATCTCATCTTTCTGCAAGCGTCTTTGCCTAATTCAATTGTTCTTCAAATTTCACTGCACTTGGACTAGTTTGGTTCACAACACCTCCAAGATAGGTAAGTTTTCCACCTGCTC
The DNA here is from genome assembly GCA_037158775.1 of Hetaerina titia. NCBI lineage: Eukaryota > Metazoa > Arthropoda > Insecta > Odonata > Calopterygidae > Hetaerina > Hetaerina titia. The sequence continues at coordinate 66,653,034 of CM073771.1, forward strand.
TGTTTTATGAATTTTTACTTCTATATTTACATTAGTTCTCCTTTGTTTCAAAAATCACATAAGCTCGGTTTTGTTCTCATCCAACTGATTTTCATTCAACACCAATGGTGATCTATCAGTTAGGATAGTTGGAAAGGAACGAGTGAAATTCTCCTGTACTTTCATTTTGAACCGCATATTTGTAAACTTTTGAACTTTGTGAACTTTTATCTTTCCAAGAAATATTAATTTAAACGTGTTGATGTGTTTTGGAATAAAACACATTTTTATAAATTTATTTGAATTTAAATGAATTTTTATCTCCGACTTTCCAGTGTTTCAACTCATCTTAGGTCATCTTAGATCATTCAAACCTCAATATTTAACCAAGCACTCATCCCAACTGACGGAATACCTTCTAACTAAAGCGATCAACCGCCTCGGATGGTTTTCTACACGAAATTTGATTCTTCGCCACTCTACCAAGAATTTTACACTCGTGTCCGTGAGTATTTCCAACAATGTGAAAATTCGGGGTAGGGAAATTCAAACTGAGATTCAATCTCTACTTACGAAGACATTTACGTAGATACCATATGGCGGGGTCTTCTGACAATTTATTTATTTTGTCGTTAGTCCGAAAAGAGAACTTTGGCGTTTACGTCGGAATTTGAACAAGGATATTACAATTGACACAATTACACGCACCCAATATGTTGATCCCAGTGACAGAGGATGGGCGCACAGACAGAGGGTAGACCTAAAATTTTAGCGTATATTGAATTTCCAATCTGAAATACTAGTCCAAAATTCCGAGTCGAGTGACCTTCGAGAAGTTGGTCAAAATTTGGTCCCAAGTTTTGCATGCCGAAAATTAACATGGACAGGTAGGTATTCATTTTTAAGCAGAAGTTCTTAAAGAATAAATTGAATTACCAGAAGCTTTTGGGTCCTTTATTCAAATCGGGAAACGTTTCCAGAAGAGATTGTTTACATATCTTCAATGAGTTATTTTTCGAGAAAATATTTCCTAGTTTGGTAGTGCATAAGTTATGTGTAATATACCTAATTATGCCTCAACACGTACTTTTTTCAATCCAACAACATTACGTCATCATCTTTCCGAAGTATACGATATTACCCTTCCCTCTTTTTTTCCGCGATACGAAGAAGATAAGTATAAGCTAGGACTCCAAAGCTGAAGAGGAGTCCCCGTTAACGATGGGGGTGCTAACACGCAATATCCGTCTTTAAAGGCTTATTACAACTAGCCCCCAAAATCCACACGAAAACCTCGTTTGGTGAAGGCTGTGGATCCCGAATCTAAATGAGAAACCTATTTTCGCAAAAATAAAATATGTTAGCAGAAATTAAAATCCTCTAAAACTTTTCTTTTTCATAAAAATATCGTAAAATCGGTAATTTATGTCACTTTGGTCACATATTTGGTAAATTCGATTAGCTACATGTATAACAAGGGTATCTTTGTGGTGCTTGCTCTAGGTGTACTCAGGATGGGGAAAATATATAGCCATGGTGTAAACGTAGGTACTGTGCTAATGAAGACACTCTGAAATGATTTTTATCCAATTGCATGCGTTCATTTACATGAATTATTACCTTTTTAGAAAAGATGTTACCTTGAGTACAAATACGTATTTCCTTATGATCGATCCATGATGAGGGTTTGCATTGCAGCACATCTAATGCTTTAATTGTAAAAGTTGCCGGGAATTCATAATGAACCGAAAGATAAAAAATACGCGATTTCCGAAAATCCCTCAATCCTCCCATTTTCTCATAGTGAAAACAAGTTCCGCAGACACAAGGAAATTTTTCGTGTATCCTTGCACGTATGCAACTGGCACGGCAAGAGTGAACGATTCCATTGCATCAGTCAATCGTTTTCGTCATATGGACTGTAATTTAGAGAGCTACTCAAAGTTAATTAAAACAGTGCCATCGCTATCGTTCGTGCACACTCAGGACTCTCTTAAAAGACCCTCAAAACCCACGGCAATCCAGACGAAACAAGAAATTCATAGCTGACCAACTTTTCATTTTCCAAAATTTGCGATGGTCTCAAATAGAGGAATTTGTTCGCTTTCCCGAGGGAGTCAAGTTATTATCTCAAATGCCACAGCAGACACTAAATATCGCATGGTTCATGTTCACCAAAATTGGATCCAAGGCTGTGAATCTGAAGAACTCTTTTTATGAAACCACGTTCGAGTTGCAATAAAAGTTCAGATAGGTTGAATTAATCCTGTTTATTTGGAATAATTATGCGCATGATTTTGACGACACCCGCCGCTAACACCGTGTTCAGAAAAATGAGACAGAAAATTGGTCTATCGATAGATAGATAGTCGTCTTTATATTGGGGCGAGATTGAGACTATGGAGTCTCTTCTATCACCTAACCTCACGTCACATTTTTACAATTTCAAAATTACAGACCTTTTACACAAGTAATGCATAAATAGCAATAAAACTAATACATACATATATATATATGTTTTTATATAATATCTTAGGACTAACATAGAGTAACACTATCCATTAGTTGCCTAGTTAATTAATAAAATACATACACACATACCAATACATCCAAACAATAGTTGTAAAACATTATTCCTGATTATATTTACAAACGCCAGTACAAAGTATGACGCTCCTGCGAAAAAATGGATCACGAAGACTATTTAAAGCTGTATTTTCACTGGTTTGTTCGCTGGGTAGAGGTACATCTTTGTTTTACATATTCCGACAGATTTAAGCTTACTCCAGAGGTTATTTGGCTGTTCCCTTTTCCTAGTAAGTGAGTAAAAATATCTCAAATTTGCATTTCTTATCTCCTTCTTAGCTTTATTCCTAAGTTTCTTATATGTATTCAATAATATTATGTTTTTTGATCTCTTAATATCGCGGAAAACTGCATCGCGTACAGCCATGAGTTTTATGTCTGTTATGGCACAGGTGGTTTAGAAACACTTATAGCGCTTTCAGGAGCAAACGATTCCGACGATTGTGTTACAAAAGAATTTAAAACTTCAACCTTTTCTTCGACGTAATTTAGATATTCAATATTGCACCATGGAAGTGATGCAGCGGAATTAATTAAATCATAATCATTTATATGATTCAAGTTACGTTTACGAATAAAGTTTGCTTAAACTTTGGCGCATTGAGTGAGAAGACTATGTAGATTACGTCATAGGAGGAGATTCCAGGTGCAGCAAGTTGACCATAGGAAACTACTTTTTCAAGATAAGAAATGATAGGCTAAATCGATCCACCTTGAGGATCTTTAGTTGTATTCATATGAAGTGGATCAAGTCATTCGGCGTGAGGGAAATATTTAAATTTCGAATTCTTTTGGGCGGGGCACGCGTTATTTTACGGTATAGGCTATGATATTCCAATAATGGGTATTTTTTACCAGCAATCCAAAAGAACAGCTACCACAAAACGTTAGCTTATGAAAATCGTCGAATGCAAGTACCAGGCAGCAACCAGACTCGTTACATAGTGAGTTCACTGACTTCCAGGAATGATATAGGCATTTCTTATCGCGAAAGAACAATTGTTGTCAGAGGCCATTAATCCTCGCGCTGCTTAAATAAATCTCTCCATTCGGTTCTCATAACGGTTTGCCTGTCAGGTCTCTAAATGGATCTTCCTCTGGTATGCTCTTGATAATATTCGCTTCTGTTGCTGTCTTCAGCGGGCTATTACGTCTCAAAACGTGACATTTCTTCTTTTAAATGTTTCCATGGGTTTCATACTATTCCTATTCCTTGAAGTATTGCCTCGTTAGTTATTTCATCCATTCATTTGAAGGAATTCCAATTCGTCATGAGAAAAAATATCAAGATTCCTCGTTCTTCACTACTCCTTCATGGATTTTGTCCATTGTGTTGAACTTTCTGCCACGAATGGCTTTCGAAATCGAACCACGGATTTAGTCCAGTTATGAATAATTCGATCATTATCAAGAATAAAGAGTACGATCTCGACTAAGACTTCCTTCGCGACATCCCCCTCTCATTTGACAATTAAGAGTTACGAGAATTGTGAGCTCATTTTTCAATTTTTTTTAATTTCAACAAATCCTATGTGAGAAATTCAATCGCTCTGAATACTTTTACGCATGGATAATTAACACCATATTTCTGAAAATTTATGGAATTTCAATATTTTTCACTAATTCCTCCGTTGTCTCAGCTTCATTGAATCCTCGCGAGCTTCAATATACAATGCGAATGCAATGAGACGAATGCGCATGAAAAATCCTAAGTCCTATTACACAGGCCTACAAAAAAAATTTTTTTTTGGTGTCGGGAATCTTAGTGATGATTTTAACTATATTTGTAGAGCTGAATCCAAATATGAAATCCGTTTTTATTTAACAGCTCTACTTTTCTTAGATATGGCACATCTTACGATTAGTTGTTTTAATATTTGATATATTCCGGAAAATAATTTTCAAAGTTAAATAAATCTATAAGTATACTAATTTATAACCACTCTGCGGTGTTCCTTTTATTTTCAATAAACTGTCAATAAGTTTTATGTATATTTCTATATTGTAGGCCAATGAGATTAAAAAACAAAAATCTTTTGTATCGACTTCGGTAAAAGATGGCGAAATTAGTTCATAAGGTGTCCGTTAGATGGCATCCACGTTTTCTGTTCTCTTGACAGCCATTTTTGTTTCATTAGTTGCCCTTGGCTATTCGGAGCAGGTGGACGGACTTTACTTCAAAGTGTAACTTTTTGTAAAACATCATCTAAAAATGAGCTCAAGTTGAAGATGCTGTGTTAATGATCCTAATGTGTTTTGTTACGTTTGTGGGGAATATATGGTAAAAGAAAATAGGAAAAATATTACAGACTTTGTGAAACGTGCATACTTAGGATATTTTGGTGTTAAGCTTGGTGACCAAGATAAAACATGGGCACCGCATTTTGTGTGTAAAACATGTACTGAACATCTGCGGCAATGGACAACAGGACAAAGGACAAGTCTAAAATTTGGTGTGCCAATGGTGTGAGGAGAACCTGTGAACCATATTGACGACTGCTATTTTTGCATAGTAAATGTTTCGGGAATTAATCGAAAAAATCACCACAAGTGGACATATCCAGATTTGCCTTCAGCTAGACGCCCGGTACCCCATTCAGAAGAAATACCGATCCCAATATTTCAGACGTTACCACATATATCTAAGGAAGAATTTGAGTTCTTTGAAAACATTTCTCATTCTATTGACGATAGTGGCAGTGACTACGAGGGGGTATCAACAATTCCTCAACTATTTAATCAAGATGAACTAAGCGATCTTGCTAGAGAACTGAACTTATCGAAGGAAGCATCCGAACTACTAGCATCAAGACTGCATGAAAAGAATTTACTGCAACCCGGTACAAAAATAAGTTTTTATCGCATAAGGGAAAAGGATATGCTACCCTTCTTTACTCAAGAAGACAATCTTACATTTTGTTTAGACGTTAAGGGTCTTTTGGAAAAAATGGGACTACTATCACAATATGATGCTAGTGATTGGCGTTTGTTGATTGATAGCTGCAAGCGTAGTTTAAAATGTGTACTTTTTCACAATGGTAACAGGTTTGGCGCAATACCAATCGCTCATTCAACTAAAATGAAAGAAGAATACGATACAATAGCATTGGTCTTACAGAAGATAAAATACCAGGAACATCGCTGGGTGATTTGTGTAGATTTAAAAATGGTGAACTTTCTTCTTGAGCAGCAAAGTGGCTGCACAAAATATCCTTGTTTCTTATGCCTCTGGGATAGCAGGGACAGACGAAACCACTGGATTAAGAAGGAGTGGCCTAAGAGAGAAAACTTGGTTGTTGGGAAAGAAAACATCATTGCTGAATCTTTAGTTGAAAGAGAGAAAATCATCTTACCGCCTCTACATATTAAACTAGGCCTAATGAAGCAATTTGTAAAGGCTCTTGACAAGGATGGACCATGCTTCGGCTACTTAAGACTAAAGATGCCCCATACAAGTATTGAAAAACTTAAAGCTGGTATTTTTGAGGGGCCACAAATCAGACAACTTACAAAGGATCCTGCTTTTGTCGAGTCAATGAATGAGATTGAAAAAATTAGTTGGATGTCATTTGTTGAGGTCATAAAAAATTTTCTAGGAAATCACAAAAGTGAAAACTATATTGAGCTGGTAAACATTATGCTCAGTAACTTCAAATCACTTGGATGTAATATGAACACAAAAGTTCACTACCTACACGGCCACTTAGACAATTTTCTTGGAAATTTAGGAGACACAAGTGAAGAACGAGGTGAAAGATTTCACCAGGATATAAAAACAATGGAAGCTCGCTACCAAGGAAGATGGGATAACCATATGATGGCAGATTACTGCTGGTGCTTAAAACGAGACTGTTTGAACAAAGTGCACTCAAGAAAATCGCGCAAAAGAAGCTTCCGATGTGTTGAGTGATGTTTTTATGTTTTTTTTTCTTTTCAAATTGTTTTATTACAGTAAAAAATTTTAGTATTTGTGTTCAATTGTATTGTAAAATTCTGTTGTATTTGTGGGTGATTTAACAGCCCTAGAAATAAATCAAGTCTTTATATTTAGTGGGTTTTATTATTAATATAATATTTCCATATCATCATGTAGAAGATTTTTTTTACGTAAGTAACAACATATCTATATCTTGAAAACTATAGCTGATAGGAAAAAACTAGTGTCATAATTGGATTCAGCACCCCAATTGTTCTTTAAATCATCATTAAAAGTTCCGGCACCAAAACCACTGTTGGCCTGTGTTATTTATGCCCATAGGATGTCCAAAAAATAAGTAGGATCAATCCTGGAAAGTAAACGTGTAATGTCGGTCAAAGCACACATTTCTAAAATCCTTCAAAATAGCACCCTTGTGCATCGACACACCGATACTTTCGCCTCTGGCAGTCTTTATACCCTTTCTGGAAGGCAACAAAGGGGATCTCGTTGAAGGACCTCATCAATGCCTCTTTGATGTATCCAGCGTTCCAAAATGGTTGCTTTTTCTAGCTCATTTTTATTATTGGTAACAACTAGAAGTCCGGTGGTGCATCATCGGAGTTGGGACAGCGTTCCCGCCTTGTGCTTGGTCAGTTAATCGGTCACGAGGAAGGCGTTGTACGAAGGCGTGTTGTTGTGGTGCAGCCTTCAGTGGGCAAAGATCTCCTTGCTGACGCAATGCACTCTTTTTGCAGCCTTTGGAGGACTTCTACGTGAAACTTACTGTTCACTGGCTCTCCCCGAGGCACCAATATTTGGTGAATGACGCCTTCTAAGTCGAAAAAGACTGTGAGCATCATTCTAATTACCTTCGGGACAGACCGTGTATTCATTCAAGTGGGTTAATGATGCGTGCCCTACAGCGGAACTTCTAAAGGATATTTTTGATAGGTATTAGTGCGTACGTTAAAATGATTAGTGGGTTGAGAATTCGGATTCCACTTCACCCCAGTCTTAATTTTTTTTTATCCCGGCTGGGATGAAGAACGGTGTGCTCAGGGTTGTCACTAAGATTTGAAACCGACACTGTAGCTAAGCGCTAGGCTACCACTTCAAAGCCCAGATACTGTGCTCACACGTAATGGAATATTATACGTGAGCATGTCCATAGTTAAGCAAAAATAAGCAACACACGAAACCCACTCTAGAAATGTATAGAGCTTTCATCATAGTCACATATATTGAAGTGTATTTGCTAAGCCAAGGACTTTAGTCCAATCATGATTTCTCTCTTTCGATTAGAATCTAAATTGGGATGATTCCATAAACATTCCTGTCACATTTCTGAATGCAAGGCTTACATGGAAATTAAATGGTGCATCTCACTACTGTGGCCGACTCAGTGAACTTCATTCTCGCCCACAGCTGTGACAGTCGATGCGAGGCCAGTTTTTTTTCTTTCTGCGCTAATAGTGCCTCCTGATGAAACTGCTGCCTCACACCAGTGAA